>CM065419.1:46742985-47186141 GCA_033060865.1 Dorcus hopei | reverse complement strand
AACAGTGCGCAACATTGTACGAGGAAGATCTTTTATATAAGCAAAGCTGTATCTGTTTATTTAATATTAACCATTATCACAAGATACGAAGGTAAATTTATTAGTATTACTTTAATATAGTAACACAAACTGAAATATTTGCTTTAAAAAGAAGACAGAGCAAGACAAAAATGATAGAAAACAAGCAACTCCACACACGTGCGTATCTGTTTTAATATTATTTTTCACATATGTTGTTTATTAAACATGACGCATAATTGAATATTATATTTCATTGCGTCATTACCATCCGCAATTGCTTGAGACTGCACTGTAACAGTATATTGTGTAACAACAAAAAACCGAACACTTTTTCTCGTTCAGTTCAGGATTTTGCGGGGGAAGCTCCGGCCAAGGCTGAAAACAATAAAATTGGATGAAACACAAAAGGGTTATACTTTAAGCGACACCCTAGAGATACCTAGATAAACTAAGCAGTCGTAAAAATCCCCTCTTTACAGTACAGATTTTAAGAGGGTTCTGGACCATTGGATTGTTCTGAATGGAAACGAAACTTGCTTTTGGTTCGTGGAATCCCAGACATGTTGACATACTTTACCACGTGATCTCATAAATTTATTTATTACAGGGCACACTAAACTGTGTTTGTAAATTAATTTCAAAGGTAAGTACTGAAATTCATTAACTTTTAAAGGCGCAGCTACTACATGAAACCGTTGGATACGAGTAAATTATGCAGGATCAACACTTCGTCCGAATTCTTGCTTGATTACTCGTTCCATTTCTTAGTCGACCTGTTTGGTTAAGTGTTACATGGATCTTTTATACATAGATTTTGAATTATGGAAAGTGGGGGAAAAGAATAGGACAATCGGACATCTAACTAGGAGGTGTAATATCAATTTGGGCTGGAATATTCAAAAGGAGGTAATTCTGCAAAGCTACACGTAGTGGAAAAACCAAGAATTTATGTGATTCCATATTTGACGAAATAGGCAATGATTTGTAATTTTATACGTGCGACATTAAGCTAAGATGGTTTTGTAACAGGGCAGGCGCCAGATTAAAAAAGAATGTGTACAGCCTCAATCAAAAGTAATGAAACTTTTAAAACCGAAACGCTGTAGTCAGAGTGCAACGGTGCCGAGTTAGAGAGAGCGCAATGTGTTGTGGGGTTCCGAAGGACTTCGGAAACATTCGTTCGCCATAAGACTTCATCTCACTCAGTATCTTCTCTCTCTGACTACAGCGTTTCGGTTTTGAGCGTTTCATTACTTTTGATTGAGGTTGTACCTGTAAGTGGGATTTCCAGATGTTTAGCGGCTGATTTAAATCGCTCACGAAATAAACGTAAGTGGCAATTACCGAAAGTAGGTACCGCTTTAAGGGTTTCAAAGGAACGGAGTTTGTAATGTGTAATTATATTCTACAAGTGTTTAAAGAGCGAACTTAAAGTTTCAATCGTTTATGCGAAACCTTAAAATTATCTCCTGATATACAGGTTGAGTCACTTCTGCGATAGCTCATTTATAGAACGAGATAGAATTTTTTTCTTTCACCGGAACTAAAAAAGAAATATTTTATTTTACACCTTTTGTTACGAGCAATACAACCAGCAACGTTCTACGTATTATACATATTCACACATTTCCGTTGAGAATACAATACTGGCTTACGGTCGTATCCATCTATTCACACGCGCTTTCCGGTGACATCCTTTCAACGTATTATATTATAGCTTCTATAAATAAGTATAACGAGTGTTGGCAAAGACTAGGAAGAGTTCGCGGAAATAGAGGAAGGGAAAGCCTACTTGTAGTATTTTAATGTCAGTGTCATTTGCCTTTGAGACACAGTCTTATTTTACATATAATAATTAAAAACATTAAAATTTATTTCAAACGCTTGACTATGTACTACCTATGTATTTATTTTGATGGGCTATAGTTCGTTTGGAAGGCAGGTACTTTCGTTAAATACTTTATTACATAATCTCCACCCTTCGAATACCCAAGAATACGTGTAACTAAACCTTCAAAATGGCAGTTACAAATTTTGCGTAAAACAATAGATTCAGAATTTGTAGAACAGTCTGTTTGCTAGATGTGTACTACTTTTCTCACAATGCACTAGTTATGGGGCTTGCAACGAAAACAATCAAAAAGATATCTCGATTTACAATTAAAATTAAAATAAATATCAATTAATTACTTCGAAGAGAGGATTTAGTCACGTTAAAAAGGGGGCGAATTTTGCAAGAAAGTTACAAAGTCCCGGTTACTGTAGCTAATTTTCTCCGAGTTCCGTTGCACGTCATTGAACAAAAAGTGTCATGCTATACTCTAAACTATGAATAAAACTGTTCCGATGAATAAACGTATTCTTGTTTACTTCGAGTAAGGTGAATATTTCTCGTTTTCTTGTATGAAGGTCGAGTGTGCACAGAAATTAATTAAGTAGTGTTCCGGCTTTGGTGCAATTTGTATTTTCCGTCCCCGACCACAAGTAATATTTAAATGAAATAATCATTTACAACAAAAGCGACAAAACTGGAAAACCTAAAGTGATTTCTAGCACTTTAAAGGATGTTTTTTTTTGCGAGATTCAATTTGTTAAAAGATTTCTGCGTTTTCGCGACGTCATAAGATTTATGGCAAATTAAGTGTTACATGACATTTTAAATTTGGACGCTAAACAAATATTAATCAAATTATTAGCTGCCGCGAGCCCCCCCAAAGGCGAACGGCCCTTAAAGCGCGAAGCGCTTTCTTCGAATTTTTGACAAATAACTCCAAATCATCAAGGATTGAATGTCTTCCCTGTCCACGGGTTCATTTTAAATCAAGAAAAAAAAATTGACGAAACTTTAATGTCGGAACGACGACATCTTGAAACTGAAGATGATCGAGCTATGATCCAAATAGGTCACGCGAAAGAAAAGCGCGTCGCGTCGTATCGAACATCAAATGAAATGGTATCGATGAGACGAGCTCGGCTGTTACACCAGCGCCCTCTTGGACTCAAAGGTGACGGCTCTGTGATCGAAAATCGCCGGGTAAAAGATAAACACGTCGTGTCGCATATCACATGAAATGACGCGACGCGACGAGGAGAAGCCGAACGACGAAAAATTTAGACACGAAAAAAAAATTCGAGCTGAAAATTGACGACGAAAGAAAAAAATTTAAACTCGACCGAAGTCGAAAAGAAAAAGAACAAAATTGGATAAAATCTCGAAAGAAAAAAATGTAAACTTTAATCACGTGCAACCCGAACGAGACGAACCCAACTCAATCTAACCCAACTGAACCCAAACCAAAACGAAAAGATTAAGGTTAAGCAAAAAAAAGTCTGAAAACATTTTTAAAAACGTTTACAAATTCTCAAGTGTAAGAATAATAATAAAAATGGGGAAAATTATCCAAACAATTATTATTTACAGGGACGAAGGCGGTAAAAGTCAAAGGTCCAGGTCGAGCAACAAATAAAAAAAATCGGAAAAAATGGAGAAACAGTTTTAAAAAAATACAATTTCGCAGTAAGAGGTTGGCAAAAGCCGAGGGTCAAGAACGATGATGGAAAAGGTCAAGCCAAGAAAATTCGGAAAAAATGGGGAAAAATATTTTTTTTTAATTACAATTTCGAACGGACGCGGACGGTGAAGGTCTACGGTCAAGGTCAAGCCAAGGAATTCGGTGAAGATGGGGAAAAATCTTTAAAAAATTACAATTTCGAACGATCGAGGACGGTAAAGGTTTAAGGTCAAGGTGAAGTCAAAGAATTCGGTAAAATTTGGGGACAATCTTGATTAAAAAAATTTTGCAATTTGAGAGATGAAGTTTGGGAAAGGTAGAGCCAAAAAATTCGGTAGAAATCTGGAAAAATCTTTAAAAAATTACCATTTCCAACGACGCACGAAGTCGGAAATGGTAAAAGATAAACACGTCGTGTTGCATATCAAATGAAACGTCCAGACAAGAGAAACTCGACCATCACTCGGACGTCATCTTCAAATAAAAGATGGCCGTTTTCTACGATGGAAATACTTCTCTTAAGAGTTAAGCACAGTGTTGCCAACAGTAGAAATTCACCTTCTACCAAAAGGGTAAATGAATTCTACCAGACTTCTAACAACCATGCGGAATGTCGTGGGTTGCAGGTTCCGAAACTATCAAAACAAAGTAGGGTGATTTTTAATATTACGTCTAAAAGAACAGAATCTCCAATTTAAATTTTAATCAACGTTTCATGTTAATTTCAACATGCCTTTTAAGCAAATACGTGCTTCATATAAGTTCTCCTAACCATTTTCATAAAATTCACAGTTAAAGGTGTGAACTGACTTTCGTAGAAGAAAAAAAAAGTCAGAGAACAATTTTTTTTGCAGTTTTGTCTTCGGTGCCCATTAAGGAAAGCTTTTACCCTAAGCTTTCAAAGCGTTTAAGGGACACCTGTATATAGAAGTTTTTCTCGCAGTATAGTCAGACAAAAAAATTGCTAATACAATAGATGTCACTAAAAAATAATTGTAAATGTACCTACCACACAATCCAATCGTCATATTAAAACTGATTTAGATAATTACTATAAAATTCACCAAATAATTTATTATAATCTACCAGATTTTCTACAACCTACTAGATTCAAAATTTTGCAACTAACTAGAGTCCCAATCTACCAGATTTAACAGAAAATCTACCAAGTTGGCAACACTGGTTAATCACATCGTGTCGCACATCAAACGAAACGATCCGACGAGAGTCGACCGTCGATCGGACGCCATCTTGAAATCGAAGACGGCCGACTTACGCGATCGAGTACCTTCCCTTAAGAGATAAGTACGTCGTGTGACCACTCGAACGAAACGGCAGTAGAACAGATTCTATACTGTCTTTTTCTGTCGGGCGACCGCTACTACCAATTAATTATCATTAATTATTATCACGGAAGCAATTTCCTAACTGCCGCGAGCCTCACCGACCACAAGTGGCCCTTAATGCGCGAAGCGCTTTCTTCGAATTTTTTTCTCTCTGTTGGGAGTTCTCTGTGGTGGGGGTTCAACGCACCCTAAACTTTTAACTCCTTTATTCTATTTTCCTCACCCTTACTTACATTTTATTACATACATCTCACTCTCTCAGGAGCAGTTGGTGCAAAAAGTGTAGAAAAGTGCAGAACAAACGAACAGACCTCTTGTTTCACAATTTCGACTTCGCAAAGGAAGCCGACCGTCAATAAAGAAGTTTGTGGACGCGTTGCCGCTAACAAAAACAGATCATGCTTTGCGGTGCCTTCGGTCATCTTCTGTCAATCTTGTTTCAATCTCCTTTTCTATTACGTGCGAAAGTCAACGTGGATTTGAGAATGCGGAGAAAGCTGAGGCGTTTTAATGATTTGTTTGTAAAAATACCGCTATTCCTTGCAAATTGAGAGAGAAACAGCGTCTTGATAAAATGCATGTTACTATAGTATTAGGGCGTCTTTCCCGAACCATTTCTCAGACAGCTGGCAATCAAATGGGACTATGCCATTCAGCATTAACCATACGATGGTTCTCAAGTGCTATTGTTGCCACGTGATCTGACCCTGAGAAAAAATTTGCAATAATCTTTGTTAAACTTTAGTCGAATAGCGTTTTGTGTCCGGCTCGAAACAATAAATCATAAATCCAGCTCTCATCTACTGTGAGATATCATACATATTATATAGCTTTTGACCGGCCCCCGTCAAATTTTGGAAGCATTTTTTAAAGTCCAATCAACTTTTTTTTGGGCTTCACTTAGTTAGTGCGGTATATCCAGCGGAAACATGCTTCCTGGCGTTTAATTTTCCATGTAGGATAATTTTAACTGACGTCATAGAAATGCCTAACGTTGCATGAATTTGCCTGTAAGTAATTCATCTATCTTCTTCTAACATGCGACGCATTGTTTTTTGTGACATTAATATCTCAGTACCCTGCACTCTCCCTAAGCGGATAACATATCGCAGTTTCAAGTATTTCGATCGTAATGCATTCCTACTAGATTTGGAAAATATTCCTTGGCATATTATGCTAAGGTTAACTATTACCGATGATAAGTTGAAATTCTTTAATGACAATCTGCTTCTCTTATTCAATACATATGCGCCTATACGCTGTTACGGTTGAAAAATCCATTCAAGTCATCCATAATAATTTTCCGAAACACCCTGTATCAGCGTGGGAAATACGGCGTACGTGCCGGTCGTCGCATTTCACCATATTGCACAACATAGCGTTAGGTAAATTATCCGCTGTTACTTCCGGCATACTGTGTATCTCCATCTAACTTGTTCGCCCGTGTAACGACTTAACGTCTTCAGCGCATGCGGAGGAGCACGGCGCGGTCGCTTGGCGGTCATTGTTTCAACAATCCTCGAGGCGTGCGGTCCATTGATTTCGTGCGAGTTCAAATTTAATGTTTTCCACTGCATTTGTGGCTGAAACTAAAAAAGGATCTTCTCCGTGATTTGCTAAAGCACGCCGAGTGACCCACAAGCCGTTCAATCGACTTATCGAAGGCCTGCTCTGAGTAAGGGAACAGGTATGTTTTTGTTGGCCTTTTATTGACCCCTGCCAGTAACGCGTCTTTCTCTTCCACTAGGCTTTTAATTTCAATTCTGGTTAATTCTCGAGGCAGCTACTGGGCTTCTGATTAGTTCCGGTGATAGCTCGAAGTCCGGGTTTTTGGCGCCGAACGAGGTTTTGCAAATAGCCCTATACCCCCCTCACCTTTAAAGATTGGATTTGTCCGGGGAGACAACGCATCTTTATCCGGCAGGAACCGTACGAATTCCGTACGGGCGAAACCGCTGTGTGTGAAATTAGCCTTACGCCGCTAACCACCGCGGGAGGACGCTCCGATCTGTTGACGTTGGACAGCTGATTGACTCTGACGCTGTACATCAAGATCGGAATAGCTTTATCTTTTTTTTTTATTGTATTCGCGGGGTTGTTGTTGAACAACTGATCATTGCGGGGTTTTGTTTATCGTTACCCGTGCCCCGTTTGAAACATAAACTTTGCTGTTAATTTTTAAACCGTATGTGTGACCGAAGCACAGATCTGTGGTACGGATGTAATTTAACGTGTTACTTATTTATTTATGTTTCCTTTTGAGTTATCGTTATTTGAATTTGGAGCAAGTTAAATATAAACAAGTGTGCTCAGCCGGTGCTTTTTATTTTAAATCATTTTGCCCACCTTTTGCATTGGGGTTACGTCGAACCTCCCTTCTCCAAGAGCTTAGCCGAGCGGTGTGGAGAAACTTAGTCACTTCGCACAAATTTGCAGACCTACAGGTAGGTAGCAACGCACTTCTATTTTTCGGAAGTCTTCCCCTCCGTGATCAGGCCTTCAAACGTTTCAAAAGTTCAGGTAGCATAGCCCGTTTAGAATATTATAAGACCCTTAGAAATTATACTACTTTCGCAATTAGGGAGGAACAAAAAGCATATTTAAAACATCAATTCAATGCCTCTAATTCCAAAGATTTATGGAAAACTCTAAATAACCTAGTTATTAATAAAACCTCTACTCCTTTGCTTGAATTCTTTGACAATCCTAATAATTTAAATGATTTCTTTGCGAATGTAGAGATTGTTAACAACCCCAACAAAAATACTATTATGAATTTTTATCAGAACGCTCGCCGTCCAAATGTATCTGGCAAATTTCAGTTTCAGCTCGTCACAACGCTGGATGTTGATAGAATTTTAGACCAAATAAGTAGCAACGCAATAGGTCCTGATGGTTTAAGTAATAAACTTATCTTTGTTTAGAATTCAACGTTCTTCCAGAATGTTGATAGTGATCCCGCTTGCCAAAATTTCTAAGCCTACCGAATTCAAAGACCACGGCCTTTTCTCTCGAAAATTTTGGAGAAGATTGTTGATAGACAATTAAGGCAGATTTTAGATCAACATAATGTGCCACCTCTCAATCAATCTGGTTTTCGACCAGGCTCTAGTTGCTGTACCACGCTATTGGGCATAATTGATGATGTTATCAACTCCATTGATAGAAAACAATCTTGTCTTATGGTAACGTTAGACTTTTCTAAAGCCTGCAATACTCTTGATCATTATATACTTTTAGCCATATTACAATATATTGGCATGAGTGATGGTGTAATTGCTTTCTTTCGTCATTATATTTATGGTCGTATACAAAGAGTTAAACTCAAAGATCTGTTATCGGTACCTGTTGCACTTCAAAGTCGAGTTCCGCAGGTTAATATTTGTGGCCCTTTGTTGTACATTTTGTATACTTGTTGTTTTAAATCTATTACTCCAAATTGTAAATTATATGCATACGCGGATGATTTACAGTTGATCTTCTCGTTTCCTCCAGCTAATCCTCATGATCTTATCGCCAGTGTTAATCGTGAACTAGAGCATATTCGTACTTTATCTTCAAATCATGGTCTTAAAATCAATCCTTCCAAATCCTAGGTCTTAGTTTTTGGTCCTCAGCAACTTATTGACACAATTTTTAATGATGTTGGTATTAAGACGGGCGACGAAATGTTAATAAATCTATCTGACTGCATTAAAAACCTTGGGCTCTTAATAGACAGTAAATTACGTTTTAAAGCCTATATTAATTCCCTTATTCGTAAATCTTATTCAGTATTGAAATTATTATACTGCAATGGGCAACTTTTCAATCAAAAATTGAAATTATCACTTTGTGATTGATTCCCTTGTTCTGTCGCTATTTAATTACTGCGATTGTGTCTACATGATCCTTGCATTGATGCAGCAGACAGAGCTCGCATCGCACGATTCATCTATGGAATCAGAAAATATCAACACATTTCCCATGCACTGAAAATGTCTGGCTGGTTGAACATGGCAAACAGAAGATATATTCATACCGCCTGTACTTTTCGTAATATTCTACTTTACAAGACGCCCCCTTATTTATTTCAGAAACTTTCTTACCGTACTGATATGCACAACGTTAACATCAGATTTAAAAATGTTATTATGATTCCCCAATATTTCACCATGTTCTTTTCCTTACAATATAGCCAAACTATGGAACAGTTTATCTCTGGATATAAAAAATAAAATTAATAATCTTTCTCAGGAGTGTTTCAAACGACAATTGATTGCATTGAAGAAGAGTGAACAGTAATGTCCTTCAACCACATGTATAATTTTATTTTCGTTTATTAATTTTTGAATTTGCTACTAATTTTCATGTTATTACACTTTGTTGCATTTGTTCTTGCTCTAAATTTATTTAATTGTAGGGTAGAGAGGTATAGATGGAAGATCAGAAGTTCGGTTTGCCGACGGCCTGAATCTATACCTGTTTGATCTACAATTTACAGTAGAAAAAGAAATTAACAATTCACTAAGTTTTCTAGATGTAAATATCATCAGACGTAATAACAAATTAATAACAAATTGGTTTCATAAACCTACGTGGTCAGGTAGATATATTAATTTTCATTCGTATACTTCTAAAAACTATAAAATTGCAACAATTATTTCTTTAACAGATCGAGCTGTTTTACTTTCAGATAAACTTTTCATTTATGATAATTTAAATTTAATAAAAAAGACTCTTGTTCAAAATTCTTATCCAATAAATCTTATAGAATCAGTAATAAAAAATCGTGTTAAATATTTGCAAAATTCGGGAATCCACAATAACAATAAACAAACTTCAAACAAAAAATACATATCATTACCCTACATTGAACCACTATATGACACATTTAAACACATATTCAAAAAACACAATTTAATTTTAGCTAGCAAATCTGTAAATAATTTAAATAGTATTTTCTCAAATTTAAAAACCAAAACACCAAAATTAAAACAGCCAAACGTAGTTTATGAAATTAAATGTTTCAATTGTAATTCATGTTATATTGGAGAAACAAGCCAAAATTTAAAAAAACGTCTAGACCAACATAAATATCATATCCAAAAAAATAATCAAAATCATTCAATGCTTGTAGAACATTCATTAGAAAATGACCATAATTTTGATTTTGAAAATACTAACATTTTATATTACGAGTCTAATATTTTCAAAAGACGTTTTATTGAAATGTGTAAAATAAAATGTCGTCAATTCTATTAATAAACGTACTGATTTTGCAAATTTAAACGATACATTTTGTAGTTTTCTCGATTCCTTAAATAGAACATAGATCTGTCAATTTTTTAACATTTGTAATGTTCAAATTATTTTTAGATTAAAAAATAAATATAATATACATAAAAATAATAAAAAAAAAAAAAATCAAGTTACTTTTTCAGTTTCCGTTGACAACCTTGTTTGTTTTGACAACATAATTTTCACTTCTGACGAAGCAGTCGAACGACTGCGAAACGTAAAGTGTATTGTTGCGCGATTTAGTGTCCGCTTAGAAGATTTTGTGATACAAATTTCATCGGACAAGAACCAACTGTAAAAATGTTTGATCTACGTCTAATATGCACATGTATTCATGTAGATTCTATGTACTTCTTCTCTTAATTGGTAGATCAATAAATGCATATTATTATTATTATAAAAAGTGAGCAAATAAAAATCAGATTAGAGTAGGCGGTGCAAAGAAAATGTATGTCTGTGATTAACTGAATTAATTAATGTAATACATTCATGGGCTGTCAAATTTATTTTAAATTTTCATTTAATCACAGACGTACTTTTTCTTTGCACCGCCTGCCCTAATCTGATTTTTAGTTGCTCACAGGTTATAATCCGTATTTTTTGGGGGAACTAGCTGTGAGGAAACGACCTTCACGAGAATCGTCCTTTAAGGATTCTCGTCTTTAGGCGGACGCTGTTATAACACCTTTCCACAGTGCCTGAGATTTGGAGCTATTTCGCCAAAAACAGTTTTCATCTTTTCCACGCATTCAATTATGTATTTAAAGCCTTTTTTTGTAAGAAGTGATCTAATGAAAGATGAATTAGAGTTGGCGATGCACTACATGTGTGCATTTAGTTCATCGAACGTTCCTTCAAGCACTTTTGTGACGTTTCTATGAAGCAAGAAAACCGTTTTATTTAAAGAAAAATGACCACTGCCTGTTGCACCAAGACTCGTTTCAATTCTATGAATAACTGCTTGAGTAACGTAAAAGAACATTTCCGGCGTGTTATTTGTGTTACAATTGATTGACAATATGACGTTATCCAAGACGTACGTTTAAATTCCAACGCCTACCCTAATTCATTTTTACATTGATCGCCTATTATTTAAATTATACATGACAAAGGCGATTTCAAAATTAATATATTTTTTCGATTGACTGCTCTAGTGTCTATTCTTGTTTTAACCTCGCTGACAATTTTAGGTTTTTGATATCAAAAGTGGGCGGTTTGCCTTGAACAAGTCATTTGCAAGATGCTGAATGAGTATGAATAAGTAAACGCATATAAAATAAATATGCAAGATTCCGTGATTCTGTGTTTGTGGTTTGGGAGACCTTAGGTAAAACCTAAGGTCATCCGCTCTCTGGTAATAATAATAAGTAAATTACATGCAAATCAGTGTCTGGGACAAATAAAAAAAAAATTGTACGCATCTGTGCGAACAAAAAAAGGAAACAAACATTTTGGACGAAAGATTTCAAAAACCAAAATTGTCGAGTTCACAAAGTGGCCCTAATTTGTTGTAGCCCCCCCTGTGCATACTAATAAATCTGAAAGTTTCGAATTGTATGGAAATATTTACATAACATTGCTGAATTAGAAAGTAGATTGAAATTAAACGAAACGAAGTCAAGTTGTATGTGTCATACAACAAATTGTGCATTTGAATTAAAAAAAAATAAAATAAAAATAGAGAACCGCATACTTAGTTAACCGGAAGTCGAACACATATGTCTTTGGAATGAAAATACACGCTGAAGTATTAGAAAGTTACGTGCGCGTAAAACGCGTACAGAACAAACCACTCATTAACATTTTTTTACTTGAAATTCTAAATAACACCAACAGGTACTCACCTTGAATAAGAAAAGCGTAGAAAAATAAAATAGGATCGTGGAATATTGTGAGGGCGTCATTTCTAAAATTCAACACTAAACGAGAGGCACAGGTACACCAAAGAAAACAAACACGAAACAGGTACAACACGGCAGCTCGGAAAAAAAAGAGCGACCGTCGTCAACAAAACGCGAAAAGCAGGCGACACTGTCTTTTTATTGGACGTCGAAAAATCATATTGGCACAAGTCTTAGTGCCAGCAGGAAGTAAACATAATAAATTTTTGTCTGGCCGCGGTTATTCGCGCAACATCCGAACGTTTAACACACGACGAGCTGACGAAGATCGAACACCATTTCTTTCTCTGGCAAATACTGGAGCGAACTCCGCGTTAAAGACCTAGAGTGCAGCACGCAAATTGGAAAATTTAAGAATTCGAACGCGTATTTCCAGCTTATGCAACAGGTGGAAGCACGGCGCAGGTGTGACCTGCGCAAATTTAATTACTTGTTGTATAGGCAACCAAGTGTGCGGCCTCGTCTTCTGGGTTGTCTAATCAAAACTATTTTAATAATTTTCTAATTAAATCGATTCTTCCCAATCCTAATTCGTGCAGGTATTGTAGGTGCTTCTCTATTGCCATACTATTTTTTAGATGAATTGGAAAAATACTTTTTTTTAACGTAAACGTGTCGTGAAACGTTTCGTCCACTCTTCCTAAGGGCTTCTTTGTAGCAGTCTTGAGGCTGTTTCTCACTGTCGCCACAGATAATAGATTATTGATAATGTGGTTAGGGGTGTATCTCATTGATTAATAATATTGATAATAAATGTTTCCAGAATCCGGATAGCCAATGAGATAGAAACGAATGGACGCTCTAAAAGTAGTTTGGGCAAACAGGTGACATCTATTGAGTATTTAACAAATTCGAAAGCTGAACATTTGTCACAAACCATTTTCTAATTTCCGAGCTTAGTTGGTTTATTTATCGCCAGATGTCTCTCTTAAATAACAGAAAAATAAGTGTAAAGTGGGGCTAGGTTGATATCACGTACGGTTACAGTATGCTATTAATTCTCCTTCTAAACTTTGCATCACAGATCGCACCACTTTAGTTAGAGAATTTGTTTACATGTAACTTATATTTACAGGTTTCGTTTTCTCACTCTGCTATTTTAACAGTAGCGCCACCACGCATTTGGTGAATTAGCTCCGAATTAACACCGACTTTAGCATGGCCAGCTACATTAACATTCACTGACGTGTATGTATGGCCGTTTCAATTCGACTTTTAAAAATTTTGAAGGGTACTTCCCTCAGCGCCTCTGGTGAGTTTTTATGTAATTATAGTTTTCATTACCTTACTATCAGTAGTTTTGTAGTATCTTTAATAGGGAGCGCTGAGGGGTGTACACCCCACTAAGCTTATTACTGTATTTAGAAGGTACCGCCATTCATTTCCGCGGCTTCGTCCTCCAAATTAAAAAGGACGCGATGAAACGCTAAAGAAGAAAAAGGATAGATACATAACAAGTTACTGTTGCTAAGGAGTTTATGAATGAATTTGATTAACCCCAAATTAAAAGAGATAGAAAGTTGGCGCTACCTTCTCGATACAGTAACCTTACACTCCACGGCATGCTTTCTCGGAACCGAATTTTAGGCGAATTGAAATGGCCATAGATACACGTCAGTGAATGCATATGTGTTGCGGTACTGTGTATTTAATTCTAAGGTTACTGTATCGAGAAGGTAGCGCCAACTTTCTATCTCTTTTAATTTGGGGTTAATCAAATTCATTCATAAACCCCTTAGTAACAGTAACTTGTTATGTATCTATCCTTTTCTTCTTTAGCGTTCCATCGCTTCCTTTTTAATTTGGGGGACGAAGTCGCGGAAATGAATGGCGGTACCTTCTAAATACAGTAACCTTATCGTACACCGATCGCACCCGACTCACTAAAGCTGGCCATTCACGATCCTGCTTGGCAGTCCGCACCGCAGGACAAAAGTATCTCACAAACTATCCTGCAAGCTGTCCAGCGCCAGTACCTTTTTCACATCGGAAAAATGACAAATCTACTTGCTCTTCCTAAAAAGAAGAAAATAGCAATTTTGCTATGTTTCTTACTGTTATTGCAGAAAAATCAAAAGACAATATGGGAGAAGAAATTATTAAAGTTACGTAATTTGCTGTAATTTGGAGATTTAACATATCACAAACACCTTTTTCCTTTATACATATCTACAAATTCGATTGTGCCTGCGTTATCCATCTTTAACAATATGGCGGGTGACAATCTAACACCACTAAAATCACTAATTGCACACGCAACGGCAGGACGCCGCGTCATTCACATTGCTGCGCAGCAGACTGCAGCCGGTAGGCGGAGCTTGCCGGTCTGAGCAGGACGCATCGAACATCCTGCGTTGTGTTGCCGGACGCAATGCAGCCTGTTGCAGCATTCACTATCCGATGTCATTCGGCGGACAGCAAGGCGGACTGCCATGCAGGATCGTGAATGGCCGGCTTAAATGGTGCTTCGCGTGCCAGGTTCAGATCTTCGTTGGGCTTTTGTCTCGAGATTTCCGCGGTAATTTTAAAATTTGGCCACATACTCAAAGTTGTCTTTTTGTGTATTGTTTATTTGCATAGAGTACTAGGGGTAAATACTTTATACGTACAAAAATGTTAATGGCTGTAATTTGCTAGTGAAGTGAAATTACTTACTGCTTTAGCTGAAATTCCCATGCAGGAACTAGAGAAAAGTTCAATTTAATTTTATATTTGCGTTACGTCGCATCGATGATATTTTATTGATTTTGCCTTCAGACTTTGTTTTAACTCTTTCCGTAATAGATTACAATTTACTGCAGAAAAAGAAATTAACAATTCACTAAGTTTTCTTGATTTAAATATTGTCAGATATAATGACAAATTAATAACTAATTGGCTTCATAAACCTACGTCGTCAGGTAGATACATTAATTTTCACTCGTACACATCCAAAAACTATAAAATTGCAACAATTATTTCTTTAACAGATCGAGCTGATTTCCTTTCAGATAAACTTTTCATTTATGATAATTACTTCATTTATGATAAGTAATTAAAAATCGTGTTAAATATCTACAAAATTCAAAAATCTATAATGTATAAAACGAACTTCAAACAAAAAATACGTATCATATCATTACCTTACATTGAACCACTGTATAACACATTTAAACACATTTTCAAAGAACACAATTTAATTTGAGCTAGCAAATCTGTAAACAATTTAGAATACTAAACAACAATACTAAAACAACCTAACGTGGTTTATGAAATTAAATGTTTAAATTGTAATTCGTGTTATAGATATTGGAGAAACAAGTCAAAATTAAAAAAAAAAACGTCTAGACCACTATAAATATCATATCCAAAAAAATAATCAAAATCATTCAATGCTTGTAGAACATTCATTAGAAAATAACCATAATTTTGATATTGAAAATACTAATATTTTATACAGATATTTTTAAAGCGGCATACTCCTGTGAAGATTTTTTTAATTACGTCATTATTTTGTAAACAAATTTAAAAAATTTTTGTATCACTGCAAGGAGAAAAGCAACGTCTACGGAATAGATAACAAAATTTTGTCAATAGCAGTGCAATTATTTTTTCATTAGCAATTTAAAAAGAGCATAAAAATCATAGAATATCTGTTAATTTTACCAAATTTCTATCTTTAAAAATAAGAAGGTTAGTAGTAAATAGTGAGCCGTTCCAATTGAATAATCTGTATATAACTAACTTACCTTCAAGTGTAGGAAAATTTAATTCTATTAATTCTAATTTTAATTCGCGTTTATTCACTAAATGGTTTCTTAAATCACTAATATATCTAAATGAGATTAAGCAAGTTAAACATATTGCATTATACACATTATATTCGTAATCCACCACATGTTTTTCGCTGTCTTTATACATTCCTTATACACCGTGTCCACGGATAGGGTTCACTATAGGAAAAAGTTTTTTATTTTTCACTTTTCGAAAAAAAAAATCATTCTTTTTTGCTTGACCTAAAAACCCAAGAAATATTACAAAAAATAATAAGCTCATTAACAACTGAAAAGTTGGGAAATTTATCTTTTAACTTTTACAAAATGTAGCAAAGATTAAAATTCTGTTAAAAATCAGGGGAATTCCAGCGTCACTTACGCGACAATCGTAGCGTGTTTTTTAAGTTTTATCATTTAATATATTTTAACTCTTTTAAGAATGACTTTGTTCGAAGACATTAAACAAAAGTTTAATAGTTAAAGTTTGAAATGACATTTATTTTATAAAAGAATTTTCTCAATTCTAGTAACCTTTAATTTTTTAATTCAGCGTCACTTACGCGACAGCTCTGCAACCTGAGTTAAAGAACGTTTATAAAAACTGTCAATTTCTCTAAAATTATCTAATTGTTTAAAAAACTACTGATATTGTTGGAAGCACAAAATACTAGGTTAATGATATACACATTTGGAAAATACATTAATCTATTCTCAGTAATAAAACGAACCGCAAAATTGCGACACTGTGAAATTAAAAAAGGAAAACATATTATAATATGAATGTTTTATTAAAAAACGATAAATTTCAATCAATTAATAATAATTAATTAATAATCTGTCCTCTTTCTAACCGAAATCTTTGTCAGAAAATCATGAATTTTCCACGAATTGCTTTGTGTTAATTTTTAATACTGTATTGTATTTTCCCTGATGTACCTCACACAATGAATTTTACGACTGTTAGGAATTGGTAACAAATTTTACTATCGAGAATTCACATTTTTTTTACCACTTTCAGTTTTGCTGTTGCCTATTAGGGAAACAAGTCAAAAGATTTTTTAAATTTTTTATCAACTCTTGCCATGAAATCTGGACGGTATGTCTTACCTTAGGTGAAAAATAAGTCAATGCCATTGTCACTTGATGCTGGTTTACAGTATAGCTAAGACATGCCGTCCAAATTCCATGGCAAAAGTTGATAAAAAAATTACTCATTCGGTTGCAAAGGGTATTTTTCCGCTTGATTTGTCGCGTAAGTGACGCTAATTTAACACAAAGTAAAGAAGCTATCTAATTGTTTTAAAGCGAAGAATAAAGCTAAATGTTCATAGAAAGAGACTGTATGTTTTTAAGTGATGAATAGTTTTCTAAAACGAGATATACAAATAAATATGTTTCTGTCACTTACGCGGAAGGTAAAAAATTGGAGACTTTGTAAATTCTTTTTCTTGTACTTCAAAACCAATATTTATTATTTCAATACTTATTATAAAAACATTATTTGTCTTAATAATGAGAGGACAATTTCAGCCGTACCTTTATTATTTAATGAAATTTTAATGAAAGTTAATAAATCAGTTATTCACTGAAGTACGCGTACATTGTTACTTTAGTTTAAACTATGAAAATAATTTTTTTTTTGACAATACTAAAGGTAAATAAATACAGCAAATTAAAATTTATTCTTTTGCTAATCATTTTTGAAAAATTGGACAATAAAACTTAAAGATGAAAAACTATCACTCAGGTTGACATTACCGTGGAATTGCCCATCACGTTAGCTAGAATCGGGCAATATTATGAATTTGATTTCTTATCACGTTTTAATTCACAAAAGTCATTTTTTTATTACCTCGCAGGTTCTTAAAATGTAAAAATTAAATAAAACTTAATTTTTGAAGAAGAGAGTTTATTTTATGTTATGTCCTTATTTCTACATAACTATCACCCAAATTACATTTACAGTAATTGATATTGCTTGAGTTAACCAGTTTACTTGATTATGCTAACGGAATTTTTGAACATTGCCGTATTTTGTGAAAGTTTAAACTGGATTTTATTTTATTTTATTGTTACCCCCAGTTCATAATCGAATTTAAAGGAGGCTTTAAATTTAAAATCACATTCAGATGTGTAAACAAATGGGTTTTCATATTTGTTTTGACATCTGAGGGTGACTATAATTTAAAGTCTCCTTTAAATTCGATTATGAAACTTGGCCTTACTAATGGAAATTTAATATTTTCTGTAACGTTTTTAGTATATTTGAGACAAGCAAAACGTTTATAAAGAATGATTTTTTAAGAAAATATTTTTTCGCACATAAACTATAGGTATGACTGACATTTTTAATTATAAAGTATTATTTACAGTTGATTCTTGTCCGATGAAATTTGTATCACAAAATCTTCTAAGCGGACACTAATTCGCGCAACTATACACTTTACGTTTCGCAGTCATTCGACTGCTTCGTCAGAAGTGAACGACTGCGAAACGTAAAGTGTATAGTTGCGCGAATTAGTGTCCGCTTAGAAGATTTTGTGATATAAAGTATTAATAATAGTTTAAAAATAATAGTTTGGAAAATTTTATAACGTATTAAAAATCCAAACCGTATTTTATTTGAATGATGAACGAAAGCGCCTCTAGTGGTGATTAACAGAATTACGCGGCATGCGAAGCACCATTTAGCCGTTCCCCCCACTTACGCTAAAGCCTATGCTATTAAATTACTTGTCATTTCTATCCTTATTGAGCAAAGCCAGGAACCGGTTATCGGTGGCGCAAGGAGTACTGAGATTGACTACTGGGAAGGAGTACACGGGTTCGAATCTGAACGTATCTGGGTTTTGAAGATTTTTTTATTACTTTTAAGAAATTCAAAACATTCTTTTATTCGAAAATTTATTTATTCACTATTAATAAATAAAGTTAAATTTGGTGTAATTTTTTTTCCCGTTTGGTCAAAATCTTCATTAAATGCTTTTACATTTTTGCATATTGCTGTGATATGTGATGCATAATAAAATAAATTAACGTAAAAGGTTTGAGAAATAGAACTGATTAAATTTTATTATCATCAATAATAAAAATTCACGTGTCACAAACTACAAAAAGTTAATAAAAACAAAGAGACAGTGCAGTTGTGCAGTGAAATCAAACACAAGCAGTAACGTAGCAAAACAAATTACGTTACGTGTAAGCAGGTGTCAGCAGACAGTTCTACAAGATGCGGTAGAGAACAGGTTTTGCAAACTAAAGCAAAAGTTCCACCAGAAGCTCAGCTTTCCATTAGCAGCCAAACATTATCCTTTTAGGGGCCGGAATAGCCCAGTGGTTACTTTTGGGCAGAAATTTCTTAATCGGACCCAATGTGCACTGACTGTCCACACAGTATTACGGTCTGCATTGGTTGGTTTTAGTATTGAGGTTTTCACATTATTTTCCGATTTCGCTTGCTTTATATTTATATTTATAGGTACAATCTCGAGTTACCGAGATATCAGAGTTTCTTTGATTTATTTCCTTTTTTCATTTCTTCGATTAGTTTTAGAAATTTTGTAGGTCTCGTTTCCTTTTCATTTTTTCCGTTATTAATAGTCTACTTTCTTTGATTTGGGACACTTCCTTTTTTTGAGTATTGGAAATTCTTTATTTATTTCTCTACATACGTAGCTCAGGACTTTGGAAATAGTTCTACGATTAACTTGTTTTCTTTTTCATTAGAGGTATTTGAGTTTTCTTTATATTGTACTACTTTTTCATATTTTGTTTTATTTTTATCTTGCTTGGTTTATTTTGCTTCTTATTATTTCATTTGCTTTAAACGTAAGCCTCTTCACTGTCGTGTATTTTCATATTAATAAAATGCGGCCTAAAACAAACTACGATAAATTATTTGACTTTTTAATCCGTTCTTGCGATAATATGAACTCATTGAAAGATTTAAATGTCAACAATTCTATAGTTTTTGAGGCAGCCATTATATGGTTTGAAGATAGTTCATATGAAAAACGTCGAAATATAATCAGAATATTGCGACGTAATTCTTCAATTTTGGAGAATATGTTTTCCGATACTAAAATTAATCAGGAAAATGTTGTTTCCCGTAGCGATGAGTTAGAAAGGGAAAATGTTTCTGATAAAAAAGTAATTGATTTGGACGAAAATAAAGTGTCCGTCAGCAATGATGATGAACCACAAATTTCAGAGACGACATCTAAGAATGAAATTTCGTTCACCAATACGGACACTGATGTCTCAAAGTTATTATATACACAGTCTCACGAAGGAAGTCATCATAAAATTCTACCGAAAGGTTCAGTAAATAAATACAATTCCACTATCTCAACAACAACTACAAAATCGACATTTATTAATTATAATATAAATGAAGGAAGGTTTTCTCTCAGTGTAAGCGAATGGAACAGTATGTTTCAAAGTGGTGCGAGAGCATTGAGAAAAAACTTTTATAATCTTTTTATAAAAGAAAAAATAAAACAAGTCAATAATACCTGTGTAATAAAGAAAAGAAATCATTATTATTCTCGAGGAAAAAAACAACTCAGCATATATTGTTATTGTGCTCAAAAAGGCTGCAAATCTTTTAAACTTATATCCAACATTTCAGAAGATGGAATTAATATTACCGTTTTTAGTTCAAGCATCGATTATTTTCATCCTTTTGATGTTACAGGACACGTCAAAGGTGTCGAGCTGAAACCGATATCAAAACATGATAACATTAGTTCTTTTGAGCCGCCTAAAGCATTAAAATCAAAAAGGGATTACGTCGTTGCAAAAAAAGGGAACCACGTTTTACATTATGATAGTTACTCTACATTATTAGGGATTAACTGGTTAGACAACTTTTTAATAGATTATGTTAACAACATGTTTTTACAGATAACAAGAAATGAAAATATTAAAATATTTCTATGCCACCAAGCAAATTTGATTTTTCAGGGTCACTCTTATAAAATTAATAAAAGTGTTGCACTATTCCCTGTAAACATAAATAATGAGCATTGGTGTGCAATTGAAGTTAATATGAATATACACACTTTCATTTTCTATGATCCTCTGGAAAATAATATGAAAAGAATGCAAAAATATAAGAAATTAATGGAGCCACAACTGAAAAAAATTCACCCATCTACCGATTACAAAATTGATAAACCAAATTTCCCTTTGCAACGTGATAGTTGGAACTGTGGTATATACAGGCTGTTACAAATTCGAGGCTCACCATTGGGATCTCGGAAACGGTAAGAGATACGAAGTCGGTTAAATTGGGGCAAAGTTGCGTATTTTGGTGCTGAATAATAATCCGTTCTGAAAAATCTTCTACGTTTTGTAGGTTTTGAAATATTTCAAAAAAATCAGAAAACGTAATTTTCTTTTTTATTTTTTCCTGAAGTTATTACTGCAGGGATCATAACAAAATTAATACATTCTACAGGCACTTTTTTAAGCTCTTTACGATGATATCATTAGATTTTACTTAAAACGTTTCGTCTCGTCCTGACCATCATCAACTTCATTTTTTCTTATGGGCGATACATTGGGTTTTAATACCAATGAATAGATCTATTTTTTCTGATGCTTTTCCGTATATCACACATCCCTATTTATTAATTTGAAACAGCTGGAAATGCAAGAAATTGTTGAAAAATAACACTGTAAAGAAAAACATGGTATGCAGTGAAAACAAAAACCAAAAAAGTTTGATATACTTTCGGAGTTTTATTTCGTCTATCACAAAAGCAGATTTTTGAAAAATTTTTAGATATAAAAATGAATGATGTGAATCCAAGAAAGACGTACATTTTTAAAACGTATTGTGCTAACAACAACAATTTAGTAATAGCAAGAGAAATTTACTTCCAACAATGACGATGACGCAGTATTTAATTAGTTTCGTAATTAAATTATACATTTTTATGATTAAAGCAAGAAAGTATCACAAGAAATTATATCTTTAAAAATCTCGTTCTTATAAATTTAAAAATGTATTGTGCTAACAACAATTTAGTAATAGCAAGAGAAATTTACTTCCAATAATACCCAGAAAGATGCCATCCACACAGAACCATGTTATTAAGTTAGATAGAAACATTGCACTTTATGGATATTTTCGTAAAGCTCGAAGGACGTATCGAGATCGCCTTAATGATGATGAGAATGAAGAATTATTAGTAGAGGTAGTTTGTACTTGACGTTTCAAAATCGTTGTCATTTGTCATTGTTTTCATGGCCAGGTAGATTACATAAAAATAGTTACTTATAAAATGTATAAAATTATGAGACTACAAGAAAGAATGTTTCCTCGAGCAGTAATATCTTTTAAGAGCTTAAGCTGAGTTTTCTAAAGACATACATAATTTAATTTGATATTTTCTTGCTTTAATAATAATAATGTATAATTTAATTACAAATCTAATCAACTATTGTTTTGTAGTTGTCTTTCTGGATATTGTTGGAAGGAAATTTCGTTCGTTATTACTGAATTGTTGTTGTTAAGACCACAATAAATTTTAAATTTACGTCATTCTTGGATTCAAAAACATTCATTTTTAGATCTAAAATTTTACTAAAATCAGCTCTTATGATGCACGAAATAAAACTCCGATGGTATATCAAACTTTTTTGGTTTTTGTTTTCACTGCATACCATGTTTTTCTTTGCAGTGTTATTTTCAACAATTTCTTGCATTTCCAGCTGTTTCAGATTATTAAAGGGATGTGTGATATATGGAAAAGCATCAGAAAAAATAGATCTATTCAATGGTATTAAAATCCAATGTAGCGCCCATAAGAAAAAATGAAGTTGATGATGGTCAGAACGAGACGAAACGTTTTAAGTAAAATCTAATGATATCATCATAAAGAGCTTAAAAAAGTGCCTGTAGAATGTATTAATTTTGTTATGATCCCTGCAGTAATAACTTCAGGAAAAAATAAAAAAGAAAATTACGTTTTCTGATTTTTTTGAAATATTTCAAAACCTACAAAACGTAGAAGATTTTTCAGAACGGATTATTATTCAGCACCAAAATACGCAACTTTGCCCCAATTTAACCGACTTCGTATCTCTTACCGTTTCCGAGATCCCAATGGTGAGCCTCGAATTTGTAACAGCCTGTATATATATTAAAATTTTTTGAAACTGTGTTAAAAAATGTTCCTTTCTCAGAATTCGATCCCAGTGACTAAAGAAGAGAATTACAATATTTAATAATTCAATCGTCGAATGATTTAGAGGGATCCTGTATATTTTGTGGGGATACAGACAACTTAGAAATTCACTGTTGCAAGTGCAAGTGCAAGAACGGATTAAAAAGTCAAATAATTTATCGTAGTTTGTTTTAGGCCGCATTTTATTAATATGAAAATAGACGACAGTGAAGAGGCTTACGTTTAAAGCAAATGAAATAATAAGAAGCAAAATAAACCAAGCAAGATAAAAATAAAACAAAATATGAAAAGTAGTACAATATAAAGAAAAACTCAAATACCTCTAATGAAAAAGAAAAAAAGTTAATCGTAGAACTATTTCCAAAGTCCTGAGCTACGTATATAGAGAAATAAATAAAGAATTTCCATTATTCAAAAAAAGGAAGTGCCGCAAATCAAAGAAAGTAGACTATTAATAACGGAAAAAATGAAAAGGAAACGAGACCTACAAAATTTCTAAAACTAATCGAAGAAATGAAAAAAGGAAATAAATCAAAGAAACTCTGATATCTTGGTAACTCGAGATTGTACCTATAAATATAAATATAAAGCAAGCGAAATCGGAAAATAATGTGAAAATCTCAATACTAAAACCAACCAGCTCCGTAAAACGATGCGGATAGAGTGAACGAAGTTCACGCACGCGTTGCCTAGGTGTTTATCAACTGGACGCGAATGATTTTTTGCAAGAAACTCGTTTGTAAAACTTACACGTAGTAACAAATTCGTTTAGTATATACTTGAAAAAGCCTATTTTTAATCGATAATTAGTCAATAAAATCAATCGTCCAAAATAGCATAAATCGATAGATTTGAATGTTCTCTTCCATATTTTGCAAGTAATTCGTTTGTGCAGCAACATTTGCTTGAAAAAGTTATGTACATTTATTGTCGGCGCAGTCTAATAGTAATATCTGAAGTCGTGGGAGCGCCCATTTACAATCGATAATTTTAATTTGCAATTCCAAATTAGATCATTTGGGGTGATTGCGGAGGTTTCCAATTTATCAAAAATGTTGGTCGTTAAACCACAGCACCTCAATTTTTTTTCTACATCAAATCTAGATTAGCTTATTTCAAGCTGTTTTCGAAGCTTTATTAAAAATTAAAATGTCGCAGTTACAGCAACAGAAGTCACCAGTTGGGTGCATACCTTACAAGGGAAGTATCCTAACCAGAAAATTCAAAAAATTTAAAACTTTGTGGGTTAGTAGTTCACCCTAGGGTAAGCACGGAGCCATTTTTTATATCGGCCCAAAAACGCTTTACGCGGGAAAAAGCACCCTTCGAAATTTCTGCGATTTTCGGTTTTCTGCGAATACCTCGGCAATCAGCAGAGATAAATATTAAAATTATATGGTAAAATATTTGTCTTTCAATGCTCTATGATATATGCAAAAATCACCACCCCTTATAATTTGAAAATCTCAATTTATCCCATACCATCCCAATCTGAGAAGTTAAAAAAATAATTCATTGCTCTGGGTGAGTAGTCCACTTCGGGTGGAGTGCAGCTAAATTTTTTTAACACATTTTTAAACATTTTTAGGGCGTGAAAAGACATACTTTATATGATTTTGAATACTTGGCGATCTTAATACCAGAGCGGTTAAATATTAATATTGCATATCAAAGTATTAATTTAGAAGTGATTTATGAAAGTCATATTTAAATATTAACTTCGATTACACTTCAGAAATCTAGGCATATCTTTATCACATTACTAATCTAACGCACTTACAAAACAAAATCGTTTCTCGTATCATTGGAATTGCACTTGATTGGTATTGGCACGTAGTACCCGACAAGGAATTGAAAATGCAGTAATATTTTTTTCCCGAAAAATGTGTTTAAGAAAAATGAAATGAATACATATTCTTTTTTAAATAATTTTATTTGCATTGATCTCGCTTAAATCTAAAAGCCAACACAAATCGGCAAGCATAGCGTCTATACTTTTCCCATTATAACGCTCCTCGAAAGGTAGTGTTACCATATAGGAGTATGTAATACTGATAGTGAGTGTTACTTGGTGAAAACGTTTACCTTGCTCATCCGATTCAGTAGGCAGGTGATGTAAAACACAATCGGTATGATATGAATGATGATGCAAAATATCGAGACATTCAAAAAAATCCGCATCAAAGCAGGCTGAGGAAAACAAGACGTATATCTTTCCTTAATTGTACAAAGGAAATAAAATGTCAGGTATATTTTTCACCGTAAACTTCTCTAAACTCCCCGTATGCATCCCTCATTAGATATACACAATTTCCATTGATTTTACTACCATTTCTAAAATAAATTTCTACTGAAACGGGTTTTTGTTCTTCAGTAAACGTACGTCTATCTTTCTCGTTCATGGCCTGCTTTGATGACGTTTTTTTTTTAATGCCTTATGAGTCTTTATCGACATGTGAATATTAATATTTTCCAAAGAACTCATCATATTAAGGCCTTTTTAGACGGTCACATTTCTTCTAACAAATTTGTTACGATGTTAGTGAGAAGTGCCAATTCAACCAATCAACATTCAGTGTGGTAGTTTATCTCTCTCACTTTGTAACAAATTGTTACAAGAATTGTGACCGTCTAAAAAGGCCTTTATCCACTAATTCACGTGCATTTTCAACGCGATTTTTTCCTAACGCCTTTTCATTCGCAGCCTTGATTGCTTGCCATGCTTTCAACTCGTTCCTGTTGAGTTTTGCGTCAAATTTCTCATCTTTTTCTATTCGTCTGATATCTAGCCCATTAAGCATGCCTGAAAATTAAATAAGCGTATCTTAATTTTACAAATGATAAATAATTTCGATAAAAGAAATTTTTTAAAAGGACATATACGGACTTCTTTTTGACTCGCCAGCAGAAATTCAGGGGATGTTTGTATGTATCGTCAATAAGGATTAAGAAAATTGTCTTCACTGGATGTAAACTGCTGCTTATTGAAATGTACCAACAGTTGTTGGTCGTCATACTTTGACAATTTATTTATTTATTGAATGTGTTCGTTATATGTTATCAAAATCCCTAAATTTACATTCGCACAGTATGCATATTGTCTAGTAAATGCGAAAGGAGCGATTTTTCTCAATTTTTTAATGTTATACATAGCCAACGGTCGGTAAATTTCAATATGTAGTAGCTCTCAAATGGTAATTTTTCTAAAAATTCATAACTGCAATTTTAGTACTAAGAGAAAATTGTTAGAGAAATTTTTTAATCCTTATTGACTGTACATCACTCCTTGAATTTGTGCTATTGGGACAGAAAACATATATGCATATATTCACATTCTTTAATTTTCGCTGGAGTGAGTGTAGGAAGAATTGTAGCCAAATGTTTAAAAGCCTCTCTTTCTT
Source organism: Dorcus hopei (assembly GCA_033060865.1). Classification (NCBI taxonomy): domain Eukaryota; kingdom Metazoa; phylum Arthropoda; class Insecta; order Coleoptera; family Lucanidae; genus Dorcus; species Dorcus hopei. The sequence goes on along the minus strand of CM065419.1, from coordinate 47,159,729 downwards.
TATCCAAAGATTTAATAAAATTTTTGACAATTCCCAGCTTCACAGCAGTGGAGGAATGAGAATTTTTTTCCGCTGGCACAAGTGACTCATTAATGATGTTGTTACTCACTCAAGGTTAAGTTTAAAAGCAAGGAAACTAATGCTGAATCTGAACTTCGCCTTGTGATTGTGCTTACTCTCATCATATTTATTGCAAATTGTAACCTTTACTTAGAATTTTCCTTCAGTTCATTAATTAACTTGATTCATATACATATACATATATAATCTAATGTGTTGCATTTAGTTTGATCGGAAAATCTGTATTTATTTTTTTATGAGATTTGCACAATAAAGCCATTTATGATTATTATTGTTAGTACCAATTTCCATCTCATCTCTAGGTTGCCAATCGTGCTTCCTATACTGATTGCCACGATACCGTAAATCCCAAAGACAGAGAAAGCAGCCAAATTTGGCATATCCTCCCTGCATGCCATTTAGAAAGCCAACAACCTTAAAGTCACAACACAAATGCCACATGTGTTCTTCGTATTTGATGCAGTCAAGTATCATTTTTACAAATCCGTATGTTTTAGCCAATCCGATATCATATGCAACAATGTATAATTTTGTATTATGATTTTGTATTATGAAGATGAATGAGAACGGCTTTTAAATTTTTCTTGGACGAATCTATGAAAAGCCACCATTCTGCTGCTACATACTTCATTCCCATTTCAGCGCTAAGACCAGCAATGTCGTGACAACACGCAAAAGAATTGACGTCGTCCAGTATAAATATGGCATAAAACGTTGCTGTCGTCGACGAAAACTGGTAAATTTCACTCCAGGTGCCAACATATTGTGTGACTTCAGGTCTGATGCCAATTATTCAGATTGTCTTTGTGACCATTTCAATTTTCGCACAAAGCTATTTAAATCGAATTGAGTGTACAAAATCGGAGATGACGTCGACAAAACTGTTGGCGTATAAGTGTCATCAGAAGGAGTTTGGGCCGTTTGAAAAGTTTCTGCTGTATCGTATGTGCTTGTGGAATCGCATGTTGGATCAATTGATATTGGTGTTGGAATTTGATTTGAATGTGGCATTGACGTTTAGGCAGAAGGCACACTTTTGTAGACAATATTTCCGCCTATATCGGCCGCTCAATCCAAATTTGTAATTTACGCACACGTAACGATTACTGGGATCATGTTCACTAGGATTAAGCTGGCTTCAGGTAAATAATCCAAATCCAAATTTGGTTCCATATATAGGGCATGCTATTTGAAATAAGAAAGTTGTGTCCGGCACCACTGTTTTGACTCACTCTGTATAGATGAAAATAATTTTGTGTAGTACATCTCTTAAATTAAAAAAGAAATTGTGTTGAAAATTTTTTTGTACCTTCAGTAGTTATGGAGATATGGCCCGAGAACACACTGTTGGGACACCCTGTATACTAGGGGTGCGCGATATCATATTTTCAATATCAGTTATCGATAACTTAAAAATATCGATATTTATCGATATATCGATAATATCGATATTATCGATAATATCGATAATATCGACAATATCGATATATCGATAACTGAAAATGGAAATATCGTTATTCGATAATTATCGATAAATTGTGTGTCGATAAATTTCCGCAGCCCCAATAAGGACAATTATTTGCCGTAAAAATAAAATCATTTCACTAGTATTTCAATGAAATTCATTTTCGGACAGTTTTAGTGCGAATTGGAAGAATTCATTTCAATGCCACGGTCACTATCCAACGTAAGACATTTGTATTGATATTATCAAATCGTTTAAACGGACACTAAATAGCGCTATTTAGTGTCCGTTTAAAAGATTTTGTGCTACAATTTTCATCGGACATTACCAGCTTTAATTATCGATAATATCGATGATATCGATATTATCGATGATATCGATATTATCGATGTTACCGATATTACCGATATTATCGGCGTTATCGATAATATCGATATTATCGATAATATCGATATTATCGATAATATCGATATATCGATAACTGAAAATGGAAATATCGTTATTCGATAATTATCGATATTATCGATAATATCGATATATCGATAAATTTTCGCAGCCCTACTGTATACCTGCTGGTATTCGAAGGGGGGGAACCACGGTTTTTACAATTACCATTGTTTCTGATAACGGTACTCAATTTACATCTGGCCAGTTTAAACAGTTCTGTCAAAGAAATGGGATCGAGCATCTCACTACAGCACCCTTCCGTCCAGCATCAAGTGGACAGGCTGAACGATTCGTTCGTACTTTTAAGACAGAAAAAAGCATTGTGGGGAGGAGGAAGTAAGAGCAAAGCCCTAGAAAAACTTCTACTTACCTACCGAACAACTCCACATCCCAATTTAGATAAATCACCTGCGGAACTACTTCACGGTAGACAACCAAGAACACTACTGTCGTTGCTCAAACCGTAATCAGAATATCAACCAAGTTCTCGAAATCCGAAGTTCTCTCCAGGCGAACACATTTTCATGAAGTTCTTCCAACCACAAGAACATTGGCTTAAAGGAACAATCATTAAGGCTGCGTTGTATAAAAGATTTAAGCCAGGATTAAAGTTAATCTTAAGTTAGAATGTGACACACAAAACGCTGTACGTCATTGAAGTGTCACATTCCAACTTAGGTTTAAAGTTAATTCTGGCTTAAAGCTTTTATACAACGCAGCCTAAATCTATTGGAAAAATGATGTACCTGATACGATCAAGCAGTGGACTTCACCGTCGTCATCAGAATCAGATTCGCAGAAACCATGGCAACGTCGAACGCAATGACGATGACTATCAGCTGAGCTCACAGCTACGACTAGCTGCCCAAAATGCTCAAAGCAATTTCAAATTTGCTGAAAGTGAAGAAACATCAAATCATCCCTTGATTCAAGAATGTACCAATGAAGCTCAAAATGTTGCTGAAAAAAAAATAATTGAAAATCCTGTCGACACAAATATTTCACCACAAAGCAGGCAACAGGTTGAGAACATTCCTGGAACGAGCGGCACACAAGAACCTTCTTCAATCGTTCGAAGATCAACTAGACTTCGAAAACCACCTGTTCGATTTTCAGCAGCCTCAAGAAATTAAGAGGGAAGAAATAATATGTATTGTTTGTTACCTGTAGTTTTATGTAGGCCATAAAACAAGAGAGTTTAGTTTGTATATAACAATAACATTCACATTTTTCATGGCATGTAATTCCTGTTTTTATTAAAGAGTTTCCCAATAAACTCTACCTATTAATACGATTTATCTTTTATCAGAAAAAATTAAATAATGTTCTACACTGGTTATTTTTCAGCTTAAAAATTATGCACAAATGCGATTAAGGTGCACTACTCGACAGAAAATAAACAACGATAATCTTATTTTAATGTTTATGAATTTCCTGTTGATCAATGAGATTGTACAGTGAAGAAAGGAATTGTGCAAGGAGAAAGATCTCATCGGTAAAAATAACAATAAGAGGAAAAAAAAAATAACGCAGACGCTTTTTACAACAACCGAGAAGATATCTCGGTGTCCTCGATTCAGGAGTTGAACGCCGGAGCGTGTGGATTTTTATTCCATAACGTATGTATGCGAATAATAACACGTCACGTTGAGAACAGATTTTACGAGGCAACTTCTCTGCGATTTAAATGCTAAACATAAACTTGCACTCTGCATTCTCAACATGCCGAGCTAGAAATGCCGTTACCAAGTTAAAATTAGCTCCGAAATTGGGACAGCACATCCTTCCTCCACGCTTACTCCATATTCGAAAGGAAGAGAAAAAGAATGAAAAGAAGACATTTGCTTTGTTCAAGTCACAGAAACTTGACATAAGAAAATTGTATTGTTTTCATAGCTAGGTAGGTAACATAAAAAACTCCCCTCGTACCATCTCGATGTTTCCTTTTCTTAGAAGAAAATAGCCGTCTTTGATTTAGAATGAAGAGAAAGACCTAATTAAAAGAGTTTCAATCAAAATATTAATTTTATTCAATCTCCATCTAAAAGCTCGAGCGCATGATAGCAGGTAATTGCTTCATACATTTTCAAAGTATTGCAATAGTGTTCTTTTGCACTAAGTATCTGAGGCCACTATTCAACCACTAAATGCGGTCTTTACTTTGTCAATAAAATTCCGTGCAATTGTTTACGGTCAATTTTCATTAATGTCAGTAATAATAAGTTCGCAAGCAGCAAGCAGTTTACGTATGAATTTTGTTTGCTCCGAGACGATCGTGACAGGAACTGTATGTACGTAATAATTCGATTCGAAGGTTCCGTATATGCCATTGTCCGTTTACACTCGGGTATTATTAGGAAAGGTAGAAAGCTAACGTGTAGATGTTTAAAATTTAAATAAACAAGTTGGAGTGAGCTTGACCGATGATGTCTTCGGGTTATTGGCCTCTTCGACTTGTACTTCCCGGTTTTGCTCGCCGAGTCTCTTTTTAGTCATTCGCCACGGCCTGGTCACTTCGCCAACCGTGTAGACAAGCGACTTTTCTATTCTTTAGCTGTTGTTGCTGTTCTTGCTGCTTCTGGTCTCATTAAGCTTTGAAGAAATTTACTAGATATTCAAATTACTTTAATCTACTTGCTATATATTCGTATATGTGTCTACAAATATGATTTAATTTTATAATTGTATTAATAATAGGTTAAAAATTTAAGATTTATCATCATTAATCTTTATAATTTAATTTTGCAATAGTAATATAGAATGATTCTTAATTTTCGTGCTTGATTAAAATCATAACTAAAGTCACGATACATTATTGGCGTTTAAGTTAAACGCAAGGTAATTCAAAGTATTCAAACCACAATCTGTATCAAGATTACGCTTTGATGTAGCTAATAACCTTCGAAATTTTTGCTACGGTGTATTTACAAAATGTAGCATTATACGCGTCTCAGTATATCGTGATTTAAATAATTACAGCATCAGTATATCGTGACTTAAATTGCAGCATGCATGACATTACTTTTGATTGCAACTGTACATATTTAATGTGTAGAGTTCCAGTTAGCAGATATATTAAGTTGTTACTGATATCGAAATAGAAAGAAATCCTCAAATTTGCCTTCAAATGCTTCAAATCCTGAAATTTTCCTCATGCTTATTAAATTTCTTCAAGTTTGGGGTTTTTTTCTTCAAAGTTGGCAACACTGGCAGATTCCGTTAATCAATTCGAGTCGAATTCGCTATTCTTGCCAATGTCTAATTCGACTCGAATTGGAAAACGGAATCTGCCTGCTGATCACTGAACCACTGTTGCCAATTCGCTGATTTTTTCTCTAGATCTGGTGACTTTCTGTTGAAATTCAAGACAAATTTTAGTAAATTCAGACAATCTAAAATTTAGTGATTTTGTGAGCCGTTTAGTATCATGTCTAGTGATTTTTTCATTTTTAAGACCATTAGAACAGAGAGACCTGTATGCTGTTGGCAGAGTTAAAGGACTTCTGGATCGGATAGGGCTAAAGCTTGTGACAAAGAAGACGAAATTGGTCGTTTTAGCTGACAAGAGGAGCCTGATCGACACTTGATCCTGAACCTGGAGGACACTAGCGTCACCAGTCAACCATAGATAAAATACTTTGAAGTATATCTGGATAGGAGTATGAGGAAGACCACGCAAGTTAAAAAAACATGCGTGAAGACACATAAGGCAAGACTTAGGTATGCCAAACGTGGGAGATACAAGACCCAAGAAGAGAAGAGTACTGGCAACGCTAATCTCCTCGATCATGCTCTACGCAGCCCCGTATGGGCATAGGCTACCAAATATAAATACTATGAGAGTATGCTCGAAAAGCTGAACAGGCTAGCTGCCATCAGGATCACCTTCGCGTATCGCATGGTTCCTGGGAAGCAATCCTAGCAATCGCTCAAACACCTCCTATCAAATTGAAGGTAGAGGGAAGAGTTAGCATTCACAAACAGGGACATCACTTTAACGCCGAGGCTCAAAAGGAACTCCTCCATTAATAGCATGCTAGATGGAACACCTACAATGGCTGGGCCAACTATTTATCAAGAACATCGAAGAATGGTATAATAGAGGATGGGGGAACACCGATTATTACATGACGCAGGCCTTAACAGGACATGGTGTAGGTATTTGGAGCATACCTAAAGGAGATTAAAAAAAAAGCTGAGACCGTGCAGAAGAAGAGGATACCCTGGAACATACAATCTTCCAGTGTCCGGAGTGGGATGATCTAAGACGAATTAGTAAAGATGATATTGCTGAGGTCATACTGGAGAGCTGAAGGGAATCATGAATCATGAACGCAAAGTGTAAAGAGGAGCTGAGGAGAACTGGGACCAGAAACAACTAGATTCCATAAGATAGGGAATGAAGACATACGAAGAGACGACATACACATCTTTAAATTGGCTTCCGGTTGGAACCGCGTCACGTTGACTTCTTCTACTACCGACGTTTCGTTCTCCATTGCAAAAGAATTTCCTCAGGGCTGTCAGCGACTAACGAGAAGCAGCAGCAACACCAACAGCAGCAGCAGCCCTGAGGAAGTTGGTGGTGTTGCTGCTGCTTCTCAACGACTAACGAGAAGCAGCAGCAACACCAACAGCCCTGAGGAAGTTCTTCTGCAATGGAGAACGAAACGTCGGCAAAAGAAGAAGTCAACGTGACGCGGTTCCAACCGGAAGCCAATTTAAACATGGACGACGGCTGCGGAAGCCTTCAAGTTAAATTGACATATCTGAAGAAATGCCGAAAGGCGGATACCGGCTGTGTATAGTGTGCGAGAGAGGAAAGCAGTTTAGTTGGTAGGCGTGCATTGGTAGGTGGTTGGATGGATTGGATTGCCGTGAACTCAGTGGCCTGGCCTGGATAGCCGTCGGTATGACTCCAACACACCCCCTGGCATTGCACCACAGCCTTGGGGCTTCTTAGGAAGATTCTGTAAACCTCTATATAAAAAAAATTATCACATTCCGGGATAATGCCGGTGAATCCGGGACGAGTTGCAACCCTAAGCGACTTATTTATTTATTTCTAACCAATTTATTTCTAACGAATAGACGTTTAATGGGCTACGACTACATTCAGAAAGCAAAAGTGTAATTCAAAGATCAACGTACTTGTTCGGACAGTGATTTTCACAGAAATAAACTCAAACTATTGTAAATAAGACCTAGCTTTTTTATGATTGTGTCGAAGGAGGTCATCTGTTGCAAAAAGCATCATACCTGCGCAAGTTATTATCGTTTGCCATCACCGTTGTCAAAATTAACTTTACTTTTATCTAATCGAACCTAACAAAAAAAGTTTATAATTAAGATCGGATCCTGTCCTCGCTCTACGACATTCCTGCACAAATAAATACTGTGAAATATTGGCATATAAATTCAACTGAAATGGAATAGTTTTCTAATACATAATGGGTGGCATGCATAAAGCGAAGTACATGCTAATACTTCAAGCACCTACTTCGAAAGTGAAGTACCTACTAAAGTAACGTAGTATTTACTATGCGATCTAGTAGATACTAGAGCACATGAGCACATAGAAGTTTTTACTTCACTGTAGAAGCACCTACTGTAGTATCTACTTCAAAGCTTCAAATTCATTTTGATAGTAAATACTAAGGAAGCGTAGTAGTATGTATATGCTGTAGTATAAATTTTGCTTTCGTAGTATATACTTCAGAACTGCAGTAGGTACTTTATGTAATAGAAAATACTTCGAAGAATATACTAATTTGAGAGTATTAGCAATATATTTCTTGGTTGATTACGCCTTCGGCCTATAATGAGTAATATATGGAAATATAAATTTAAACAGAAATGGAACTTAACCTAAACAATGATCGAGAATTAATTTGTACGGCTGTACACATCAATTCCGGTTAGAAAAGATAGATGGCGTTAGTGAATTTACTTGACATAAAGCCAGTACGGACACGAATGACGTTAAAATGATCAAACATAAAAAACGATCACAATATAAAAAATAGGCAACACTTTTTATTTCCACCTTATCTCTACTGTCATTCACAAAATTTTTAAAGCGAAAAACGTGCGCCCTCTACTGGATAAAAAATGCATAGTTCGTGGTGATTTCGTTGCTTCATGTCGGCACTTTACCTTATCTAGTAGGTTCTGAACTAGAACTAGAACTAACACGGAAACTATAGATATTAATTTAATTAAAAATATTTTCAATTTCATAAAAGTGAACACTTGATTGTGAATATGAAACACCGAGCCGAAATTTTCATTGATTTTCCGAATTTTGCACATAAATTAAATTTAGTTCCGATAAAAAAACATAGAGGGAGCTGGCGAATTTACTTGGTCCCATGGACAGTGTCCACCCAGAACTTACGTGGGAACTCTAGACATTAATAACGTTTCCGATTGATCGCACTAGTGCGCACTCAGAGTATGTTCATCTCATGTTATTGCGTGAGGTTAAAAGAAGATGCAAATACGCTGAGTGCAACCGGTGCAGGTGGATCGAAAACGCTATAATTAAACCAAAAAAATTATAAATTAAAATAGAACGGACCGTTCAGGCAATATAATGTAGAGGATGTAATTCTACGGACTTGAGTGTGAATGTGAAACTCTAGGTCGAAATTTTCATTTATTTTCTGAAGTTTATGAAAATTGAATTTAGTTCCGATAAAGAAACATAGAGGGCGCTGACGTATTTACTTGGCTCCATGGACGGTACACATCTAGAACTCACATGGCAAGTCTACACATTAATTAAACCAAAAAATTATAAATTAAAATGGAAAATACTCTTAAAAAAATTCACTCCAGGCAATACAATGTAGACGTAGAGGATGTAAATAAATGCAATTCCAAGGACTTGAAAAGCCAACAAACACTTGCTGTGAATATGGAACTCTAGGCCACAATTTTCATTTATCTTTCGAAGTTTGCAAAAATTGAATTTGGTTCCGATAAAAAAACGTAGAGGGCGTTGGCGAATTTACTTTGCTCCATGGACACTATACATCTAGAACTTACGTGGGAATGGGAACTCTAGACATGAATTAAACCAAAAGGTTATAAACGCAATTCCACGGACTTGAAAAGGCAACAAACACTTGAATGTGAATATGAAATTCTAGGCCGAAATTTTCATTTATTTTCTGAAGTTTATGAAAATTGAATTTAATTCCGATAAAAAACATAGAGGGCGCTGACGTATTTACTTGGCTCCATGGACGGTACACATCTAGAACTCACACGGCAAGTCTACACATTAATTAAACCAAAAAATTATAAATTAAAATGGAAAATACTCTTTAAAAAATTCACTCTAGGCAATACAATGTAGACGTAGAGGATGTAAATAAAAGCAATTCCAAGAACTTGAAAGGCCAACAAGCACTTGCTGTGAATATGAAACTATAGGCCGAAATTGTCTTTTATTTTCCGAGTTTGTAAAAATTGAATTTGGTTCCGATAAAAAAAAAACATAGAGGGTGCTGGCGAATTTACTTTGCGCCATGGACACTACACATGTAGAACTTACATAGGAACTCTAGACATGAATTAAACCAAAAGGTTATAAACGCAATTCCACGGACTTGAAAAGGCAACAAACACTTGATTGGGAATATGAAATTCTAGGTCGAAATTTTCATTTATTTTCTGAAGTTTATGAAAATTGAATTTAGTTCCGATAAAAAAAACATAGAGGGCGCTGACGAATTTACTTGGCTCCATGGACGGTACACATCTAGAACTCAAATGGGAAGTCTACACATTAATTAAACCAAAAAATTATAAATTAAAATAAAAAATTCACTCTAGGCAATACAATGTAGACATAGAGGATGTAAATAAATGCAATTCCAAGGACTTGAAAGGCCAACAAACACTTGCTGTGAATATGGAACTCTGGGCCGAAATTTTCATTTATTTTCCGAAGTTTGTAAAAATTGAATTTGGTTCCGATAAAAAACATAGAGGAAATTTACTTGGTTCCATGGACAGTATACATCCAGAATTTACGTGGGAACTCTAGATATTAATAGCGTCTTCGATTGATCGCACTAGTGCGAGCTCAGAGTGTGTTCATCTCATGTTATTGCGTGAGGTTAAAAGAAGATGCAAATACGCCGAGTGCAACCGGTGCAGGTGAATCGAAAACGCTATAATTAAACCAAAAAATTAGAAATTAAAATAGAAAGAACCTTTCAGGCAATATAATGCAGAGGATGTAAATAAACGTTATTCTACGGACTTGAGTATGAATATGAAACTCTAGGTCCGAAGTTTATGAAAATTGAATTTCGTTCCGATAAGAAACATAGAGGGCGCTGACGAATTGACTTGGTTCCATGGACAGTATACATCTAGAACTCTGCACATTAATTAAGCCAAAAAATTATAAATTAAAATAGAAAATACTCTAGGCAATACAATGTAGACGTAGAGGATGTAAATAAATGCAATTCCAAGGAATCGAAAGGCCAACAAACACTTGCTGTGAATATGAAACTAGAGGTGGAAATTTTCTTTTATTTTCCGAAGTTTGTAAAAGTTGAATTTGGTTCCGATAAAAAACGTAGAGGGCGCTGGCAAATTTACTTTGCTCCATGGACACTATACATCTAGACCTTACACGGGAACTCTAGGCATGAATTAAACCAAAAGGTTATATAAATTAAAACGGGAAAAATCTTTTTAAAGAAAATCACTCTAGGCAATAGAATGTAGAGGACGCAAATACCAGTGTGCATTCTAAGTATCTTCATCTTGTATTATTACATGAGGTTAAAACAAGATGCAAATACTCTGAGTTCAACCAGCGATGGTGAATCGAAAACACCATCAAATGACATTGCACCTTTTGAGGATTGATTTCAGCTGTGCTAATTTCTTTTATGTGAGATGTCATACGTGCGGTTAGAGCACAGATACGAGTATAAAAATTTGCGACGTCGGCGTCGCGTCGCCGCTCAGTCAAGTCATGGGTGTGGCACTCGCCTTAATTGCCATGAAGGTTCAACCAGATTTCCGCATTTGTTGACGTGCTCACGCTGAAATGGTGAAATTTTTTACGATATGCCTCGTTTAGTTTATAAGGCCAATAACTTTTAGTTTCTAAGAATACAAACCTGCGCTCGCTTAAAAACCTTTCGTACTTTATTGTAGGGCCGTTTCACTTTCGAGGCAGAATTGCGTCTTACCCTTCCAAGAAGTTGCGTCCTTTATAAATTCTACTTGCGTAATACTAATAAAGTATACGAGCTTTTGCGTTTGCTTTCTTCGGGTTCAGTTAAAATAACAATGTAACGGAAGGATTTTTTTTTAGCGGGTTAAAGACGTATCGCCTTAGGTGGAGCGAATTCGATGTCAGTTGCCGCTGCCGTAACAGTTTTTGCGTCAATGAAAGCAAGTTGAATCTAATTGAAATTGAAAAGCAGTGGCGGCAGTGGTGTGTGAGCGTGGACCGAAAGTGTTCCTTTCGGCTGACCGCTAGAAAGATCGAGACCATGTAGCTGTATAACGAAGTGAAATTAAGAGATGTATACTCTGATTTGGCCCTAGGGTTTCATTGTTGAGCATGGTCAGGGATTCATATATTTTTTTTTAACTGCGCAATTTCAACTTTACTTCCTATTGAAATTTAGAATACAAATGAAAAATACTCTTACGTAATAAATATAGGTACAAGACTGTTAATTAATTAAATTTTCGACATGGTTTTCACTTTCTAAATTTCTGCTGATTCTGACCTTGCGGAGCACAAAGTACCGAAGGTAGTATGAGGCATCCGAAGTTATTTACAATCAATCCTCCCATGTCCTGAAAAGGAGCAGCATCTGTTGTTGTTGTTTTACCTGAATTTATTTTTTCGGTGGTATCTGTTCGAGGGATGAACCGAAAGAAATTGAAAGTAATTCGAAACCGAAAGGAAACAGTTGGCTGGTTTTACCTGTCGTTGCCTTTGAGGTAAAATCGCTGGTGCCGTAATATTGAATAAGCTTTTAATTTTTTTCTTTTCGGTTATGAAATGTTTCCGGTCGCAGAGATTCGTTTTTGGTAGGTGCTGCGATTTCTATTGTAATTGATTTCCGCGAGACGTTCTTTCGTAACAACGAAAATATGAAATTACTGAGTATTCGATTACATAATTACAATCATATGAAATACCGTTTTATGTTATTTTCAATGAACACCAAATAATCATAATAATGCCTGTTATAAAATAATAAATAAAATCTGATTTGCTTGTACGGTATTTTACTCCGTAAATAACATGTGTTCATTTAATAATCCGGTAGAATTACCTGTGGAAACATTTTGTTTGTGACAACGTATGACACAGTGTCAAAATTGAACATATCCTGACTTTTAATGCCAACATGACTCACTCACAATTACTACTCACTAACGTATTAAGTAATTTATTATATAAGATAGTAAGACAATCTCTGTATGGAATCACCGGGCAGCAATTCCTGCATCAATATCATGTGGTAAGGATAGAGCTGCACATCTTTACGTAACAATTTGTGGCACGTTCCCACAGAAAGCACAATCTCTTGTGATAATTGACGCATAGAAGTGTGAGAAGCATTTTTCATTAAGTCTTGCAGTTTCGATAACTTCAGCAGTACAATTTTGAGGTTGACCTGTTGTTTTTCTTCAGTTTCACGAAACCACTGTATACACCAATGCAGATTGTCTTAGAGTGTTTTGTGGTCAATAATAATATGGTGAAATTCAATTCTAAACTCTTCCAAGCAGATTCGTACACAGTATACCCATTTTATACTCATTTTACCAATTTCTAAGGATGTTTGAAGCTGGGTCTAAATCCAGACAGTACAAATATCCATGGCCTTGATGGGATTCGAACCCATACCGTCGAGCGGGACGAGTTCTAAAGCCAGCTATGCTAACCACTAAGCCACCCGACAGCCCAAACTCGTAAGAGTCGTAAGTAAGAAATATATTTTGTTACCTTTTTTAAGGTTTAAATTAATAACAAAAACTTTGCTTAGGATTGTGGAGGCTGATTAAGCTCGATTTTAATAAAAAATGTGCATCTTCCTTTACATAAGATTTGGACTTCTGTTCATTTTAATGAAGCCCCAAAAAGTTGCGCATGGGGCAATTTTTACCGCTATTTATAGACGTTCTCTCAGAATTTTCGACAAATAATAAAAAGTGACACTCTCCGAACCAAGTCATTATGTGATCCTTCATAATATTCATTTGCTTTTTAAATTGTCAGATGACAACATTAGCCCTTCTTTAGTATACGTCCAGAAGCGTCTTTGTGTTTCGTAGAGAAGGACCTATCAAATAAAGAAGTAGAAGAAGAAAGAAGAAGCATCACATAATATGGTGTACGACGATATGGCTTCTGAACTTCTGGGCCTAATCGTTGAAGGTTCCATGGAAGAAGAAGAAGAAGAGGCCTGATGGAAGAGACCTAATGAAAAGTATGAAGAAAAACCGTTACGGATGGGATATGACAATGGCTCGACGTCTAGAAATACACGATGAAGATTCAGGGGGAAAAAAAAGTTGCTGTGGGTTGAATTCTTTCAATTTGACGGATATAAGACCTGGTTTCAAAATTTGTGTTTCGTACAGAAGAAGAGAAAAAGAATGTAGTATCTTCATCAGCAAGACGGACACAATTCTTTTTTTTAAATAATCTCTATTACACCATCTGACACACGTATTTATTTTTTATTGAACCCGTTTGTTTTTTTGTTACAATCAATAATCATGGCCTATACTACAATCTCCCCCTTTTAACTGAGAAAATGTTCAAAATACACAGACAGAAATAAAATGTAAACATTGAAAATTAAAGTTCCTCGATAAGTCTGCGAACTGGCTTCCTTTCTCGTCGTGGACGCACATGTTGCTCCTGAGTCGAGGCATATTCCTCTTCAGACGCTGGAGAAACACGTTGAATCGACGAAGAAAACGGAGAAATTCTTTCAACTTTTGAACTTGCAGATTGTGAATCTTTCTCTTCTCTTCTCTTCAATCGTGACTGGAGTATGCTGACGAGAGGAGCCTTGAATTTGGCGAGTCCATGTCATGTTGAGAGATGGTACGACGTGGCCCCAGACGTTTCACCACGCATGCTGGAATCCACTTGTCTTTGGTACCTCTATAATTACGAACGAAGACATGACTACCTTCAGCATATTTTGTCTCGTCCACGTTAACTCCACGATAGATTTCTATCTGTTTTTCTTGCGACTCGCGTACCTTGGAAACAGCAGTAGGCGGTCTCAAAAGCTCAAGTCTGGTCCTTAATTGTCGACCAAGAAGGGCCTTAGCTGGTGCAACCCCAGTAGATACATGAGTCGAGCAAGAACCTGTTCAAAACCACATCCAATTCGGGAGAAGTTAATTCCACTGATGCTATTTTCAAACAAATGCACTGCATTTTCAGCTGCACCACTGGTTTTTGGCGAGAAAGGTGCACCATGTTTAAGTTCAATTCCGTTGTGATGCAAGAAGTTCTTAAATTGTTGACTTTCAAATGTAGAGTAGTTGTCTGACACAATTATTTTCGGTAGACCAAATCTTGCAGATACCTGTCTGAGTAACCTTATCGTCGTGGCAGATGTCATTGTTGTAGTCGTAGGGAAAACCTCAATCCATTTGGAATGGCTATCAATTATTACAAAACCGTATCTTCCGGTAATGGGACCCAGATAATCTATGTGAAGGCGTTGACACGGATTCTCTGCCATCTCCATGGAATAAGTTCAGCTTTAGGGGGATTATCCTTGGTAGTTTTACACACTTCACAAGATATGACTGTATTTCCTATATCCTCATCTAGTTTGGGCCATCATACATATGATCTGGCTAGGGATTTGACCTTCACGATTCCCATATGTGAAGCGTGGAGTTCTTTGAGCATATCTTACGTAATATCCTTCTCTATGAACAGCTCATCCTTTTTCTTGAAAGAAGGTTGTAGTTCAGAGTCGACTGTATCTGGCCAGCCAAATTTAAGATAAGTTATTACTTTCATAAGAGTAGCATCTTTTTAATTGCAGATAGCAGTTGCTTGTAATCCAAAGGCACATCAGTATTTATATCAAACATGTAATTTATTTGCAAATCGGAGTCTTGTGCCTCTCGTGGACAATCTGGCAAGGGGGCGCGAGAAAACCAGTCAGCAATGTTTTTTTTTTCTGACTTGACCCATTCAATATCATAAACATAATTTGACATGATCAGTGCCCATCTTTGGAGGCGATTCGCAGCTCAAGTTGGAATGCCATGTTTTGGGCCAAAAATCGAAAGTAGCGGCCGGTTATCATCAACTAAAATTAATTTTCTACCAAACAGGTAGGTATGGAATTTCGCTACTCCAAGCATAAAAGCCGCACCTTCTTTGTGCAACTGAGAATAGAACTTTTCAGCCTGAGTAAGAGTTCTACTAGCGAACGCTAGTGGTCGAGTTTCCCCACTGGGTTAATACTGATAAATAACAGCTCCCAACCCATAATCAGATCCATCAACTGCTAACGAATAGAATATTTTGGGTCATAGTGAGAGAGATTTCTGTTTTTCTGAACCATCACTTTAATCTTATTAAAAGCATGAAAACATTCTTTGCTCCAGTTCCATGGAGATCCCTTTTTCAACAACCTATAACAACCTATAGACATATTAGGCAAAAATTTTGCTAAAAAATTTACAAAACCCAGAAAACTTTGGAGCTCCTTCCGGTCAGCTTATAATCTCCACATATACGTTATTGTACCATCTTTTTTCAGCACTGGTACAATAGAAGATCCCTAATTGATTCTAAAATGCCTTCCTTGACCAACCATCAATTTCTGCAATCTCTCTTGCTTGCATTGCAAGAGGCACACTGGCCTTGCTTTAATAAATCTTGGCACAGCATTAGGTTTGAGTTCTAACGTCACCTTGCTTTTAGTGAATTTTCCTTATCGAGAAAACTCCTGAAGTATAGATTGTGACATATCATTACTAAAATATACTGGATGAGTCAAACCAAGTTCTACCCAAAAGTGGAGTGCCCTGTGGAGTTAACTACATAAAATCTCATATTTGGGTACATCTTACCGTTCTACTTCACCTCTACGGTAACTGATCCCAAAGGTTTAGATTTCTCACTGAAATATGATACGAAAATCTTATCCGTTGGTTCAAGAAACAAACTCGTTAAATAACTAAGCAGGAATAATCGTGCTCAAACAACCTGTGTCAAGTGTTAACGAAATTTGAAAACCAGACTCATCATCACCAGATCCTTTGATTTTGAACAAAGATTCAAGTTGTTCTAACAAATCTTCCATCAACGAAATGCGTTTTTTCTTTCTTGGGAACATTATGGGCCTTATAAATGGACGTTTTTGTACCCACTGTACACGACGACTAACTTGAGGTATATACCATACATCTGTTAGATGATTTTCCTGCCACTGTCCATTGATCTTCATTTCAACATTCACTGTGCCTTGTCCATAAGCCAAAATAATTTCATTATTACCAATTTGAACTTGCCTTGGTGCGCTAAATGCTTCGTAAGTTAAGAAATAACTTTCGTTGCGAGTCATATGTGCAGAAGCACCTGAATCAGCTATCCAGTCAGCCTTTAACGTTCCTCCATATTTGCGTCACGTTATTCTAAGAATAATGCTTATCCGACGATTGTAAAATCTGGCCTAAGTACAATATAATAAATAATTAATCTAGTTCGTTGCGCCGAGTTAATAACATTTGAAATTTGACGATTATGACATTTCTGTTTTCGGAAACGTGTCGCTGCTTCTTTTTGCCTCGTGCGTTGTTCACCACAATTTGACCCTGAGATGAGAAGATCTTATCCAGGTAGCGCCTCAGGACGATGGTGATCAACGCCAGAGGTAGATTTATTGCGTTTATCATCGGGGAGAATTTCATGTACTCATTTCGCCGCGCGTTTTACTGAAATTTCACGTTTGCGACGAATTGGCTTTTCGATTTGTCGCGCAAAGTTAAAACGAAGCGAGTGACACGTCTTCGAAAATAAAAATGTCATAATCATCAAATTTCAAATGTTACGAAGGTCCGGAACGGAACTTTAATAATATGAACATTTCAAGTAGCGACATCTTTTGATCGCTTTTTGACCTGACATTGCAGTAGGATTGCAAGCATGGCCGCCTTGCATGGGATGACTTATTATGTGGCGAACTAGCTTCAATTTGTCAATCCTACTGCAATGTCAGGTCAAAAAGCGATCAAAAGATGTCGCTACTCGAAATGTTCATTACTTTCACATCGCATTGGCGATTAACCTGGACAAGTCGGTTTGGTTTGCAGTGGATTTCTCGAGCTACGGTTCTGCTGATGAAGGCCCAACTAGGCCTGAAACAGCTGTACAGAGCCTGCTCGGGGAATCCGCTGTAATCGAAACCGATTTGCACAAAAAAAATTGCTAAAAAATTTACAAAACCCAGAAAACTTTGGAGCTCCTTCCGGTCAGCTTATAATCTCCAATTATACGTTATTGTGCCATCTTTTTTCAGCACTGGTACAATAGAAGATCCCTAATTGATCCTAAAATGCCTTCCTTGACCAACTTATCAATTTCTGCAATCTCTCCTGCTTGCATTGCAAGAGGCACACTGGCCTTGCTTTAATAAATCTTGGCACAGCATTAGGTTTGAGTTCTAACGTCACCTTGCCTTTAGTGAATTTTCCTTATCGAGAAAACTCCTGAAGTATAGATTGTGACATATCATTACTAAAATATACTGGATGAGTCAAACCAAGCCTGCTAAACCATGTTCTACCCAAAAGTGGAGGGCCCTGTGGAGTTAACTACATAAAATCTCATATTTGGGTACATCTTACCGTTATACTTCACCTCTACGGTAACTGATCCCAAAGGTTTAGATTTCTCACAGAAATATGATACGAAAATCTTATCCGTTGGTTCAAGAAACAAACTCGTTAAATAACTAAGCAGGAATAATCGTGCTCAAACAACCTGTGTCAAGTGTTAACGAAATTTGAAAACCAGACTCATCATCACCAGATCCTTTGATTTTGAACAAAGATTCAAGTTGTTCTGACAAATCTTCATCAACGAAATGCGTTTTTTCTTTCTTGGGAACATTATGGGCCTTATAAATGGACGTTTTTGTACCCACAGTACACGACGACTAACTTGAGGTATATACCATACATCTGTTAGATGATTTTCCTGCCACTGTCCATTGATCTTCATTTCAACATTCACTGTGCCTTGTCCATAAGCCAAAATAATTTCATTATTACCAATTTGAACTTGCCTTGGTGCGCTAAATGCTTCGTAAGTTAAGAAATAATTTTCGTTGCGAGTCATATGTGCAGAAGCACCTGAATCAGCTATCCAGTCAGCCTTTAACGTTCCTCCATATCTGCGTCACGTTATTCTAAGAATAATGCTTATCCGACGATTGTAAAATCTGGCCTAAGTACAATATAATAAATAATTAATCTAGTTCGTTGCGCCGAGTTAATAACATTTGAAATTTGACGATTATGACATTTCTGTTTTCGAAAACGTGTCGCTGCTTCTTTTTGCCTTGTGCGTTGTTCACCACAATTTCACCCTGAGATGAGAAGATCTTATCCAGGTAGCGCCTCAGGACGATGGTGATCAACGCCAGAGGTAGATTTATTGCGTTCATCATCGGGGAGAATTTCATGTACTCATTTGGCCGCGCGTTATACTGAAATTTCACGTTTGCGACGAATTGGCTTTTCGATTTGTCGCGCAAAGTCAAAACGAAGCGAGTGACACGTCTTCGAAAATAAAAATGTCATAATCATCAAATTTCAAATGTTACGAAGGTCCGGAACGGAACTTTAATAATATGAACATTTCAAGTAGCGACATCTTTTGATCGCTTTTTGACCTGACATTGCAGTAGGATTGCAAGCATGGCCGCCTTGCATGGGATGACTTATTATGTGGCGAACTAGCTTCAATTTGTCAATTCTACTGCAATGTCAGGTCAAAAAGCGATCAAAAGATGTCGCTACTCGAAATGTTCATTACTTTCACATCGCATTGGCGATTAACCTGGACAAGTCGGTTTGGTTTGCAGTGGATTTCTCGAGCTACGGTTCTGCTGATGAAGGCCCAACTAGGCCTGAAACAGCTGTACAGAGCCTGCTCGGGGAATCCGCTGTAATCGAAACCGATTTGCACAAAAAAATTTGCTAAAAAATTTACAAAACCCAGAAAACTTTGGAGCTCCTTCCGGTCAGCTTATAATCTCCACATATACGTTATTGTACCATCTTTTTTCAGCACTGGTACAATAGAAGATCCCTAATTGATTCTAAAATGCCTTCCTTGACCAACTTATCAATTTCTGCAATCTCTCCTGCTTGCATTGCAAGAGGCACACTGGCCTTGTTTTAATAAATCTTGGCACAGCATTAGGTTTGAGTTCTAACGTCACCTTGCCTTTAGTGAATTTTCCTTATCGAGAAAACTCCTGCAGTATAGATTGTGACATATCATTACTAAAATATAATGGATGAGTCAAACCAACCCTGCTAAACCATGTTCTACCCAAAAGTGGAGGGCCCTGTGGAGTTAACTACATAAAATCTCATATTTGGGTACATCTTACCGTTATACTTCACCTCTACGGTAACTGATCCCAAAGGTTTAGATTTCTCACAGAAATATGATACGAAAATCTTATCCGTTGGTTCAAGAAACAAACTCGTTAAATAACAGGAATAATCGTGCTCAAACAACCTGTGTCAAGTGTTAACGAAATTTGAAAACCAGACTCATCATCACCAGATCCTTTGATTTTGATTCAAGTTGTTCTGACAAATCTTCATCAACGAAATGCGTTTTTTCTTTCTTGGGAACATTATGGGCCTTATAAATGGACGTTTTTGTACCCACAGTACACGACGACTAACTTGAGGTATATACCATACATCTGTTAGATGATTTTCCTGCCACTGTCATTGATCTTCATTTCAACATTCACTATGCCTTGTCCATAAGCCAAAATGATTTCATTATTACCAATTTGAACTTGCCTTGGTGCGCTAAATGCTTCGTAAGTTAAGAAATAACTTTCGCTGCGAATCATATGTGCAGAAGCACCTGAATCAACCATCCAGTCATCTGTTTCTGAGAGATTGTTACCCGTCATCAAGAATGCATCTCCGTTGAACTTCTTTCCCTTTTTCATTATATCTTGCAGCTTCGATAACCTCGGCAGTACAATTTTGAGGTTGACCTGTCGTGTCTTTCTTCGGAAAAGGTTTCCGGTTTCACGAAACAAGTGTACACACCAATGCAAGTTGTCTGCGAGTGTTGTGTGTCAACTCTAAATTCTTCCAAGCAGCTTCGTACTCAGTATACCCATGCCCCATCGATTTTTGAACTATTACGAAAGTAACTTTCAATCACAAATGTTTTCTGCCCTAATGTAAACACCAATTTGTAATGCAATAAATGTAAAGCAGATGGGCCCTGAAAATAACTTATTTCTAAAACCAATAAACAATGCAAACAAACTTACTCGACAGTTGACAAGACGAATGACACTAGTGACAATTCTGTTCGCGACTAGCTTAAGCTACGACATGCCTTTACGAAGACAAAATATTTCCGTATCCTATGCTGCCGGAATATTAAATTAACGCATGATACCTCGGTAACAGTAAATACGTAGGCTTGCGTCTATGATCACGCAGAACTACCTAATTGTTGAATTTTTTTTGCGAGGTAATTAAGAAGGCCATTGACTTCCGTGTAGTAAAGTGTCGTCCGTGGAAAAGAAGCCGGCGAAAAAAAAAAGAAACGTGGGAAAACGCGCAGTAATTAATTAAGTAGAGGAATCTGAGACAATTGCGTAATAATAATTATGTATTCAAGTTCGAATTTCGCAGGCAAAGCGAGTCGTACCCGTACCCGTACCCAAAGAACAATCATGAGATTTTTGAGAACGTTTTTTATTAATAATAAAGGTCAGAAGAAAGAATTTTTCATATTTTCTGAAAGTAAACAAATTCTAAATTGCATTATTTAAACTAGGCCGCAATTGTAAATCCTGAAACGACCCGCCTGAACCCTGTCATTTCGTCGTCAGGTGCAATTCGAAACGTGTAATGTCTCATTTGCGTCAAATGACATATGCTCTATATGAAGCGCCGCATATGTTGGTTGCATCGACATCCTCTTAGCATCTTTCACTTTTAAACCGTTATCTGCAGTACAAGCACGATGGTCAATAACATTTAAATGCGTTGCGACTGAACAGGGTCAAACGAACATTCTAGAACCAAATACAACGATGCGTTTATTTTCTTTTAAGCGCTAATCGCTAATCAATCAACTTGGTTCCAATTTTAAGTTTGTATTATCAATAGGTAAATGCTGGGACGTTGTAGAAACATGAATACATATTTCGGTGTTCCCACGGTACGTCGACGAAAACCGACAAGTAGTGGGTGCTCTATATAGATCCAGGTAAAGCAAAACTTGTGTTTCTAATGGACCACATATCCCAATAAGTTTCCCTCAATTTACTTTTGTCCCGCGTTTCTCTACCTACTCTTGATACACCACAAAACATAATCAAGATCGGTCATCGAAAATGCGTACACCAGGCAGCTGACTGCGTTTTTTGTTCGTACTTTTTATCCAAAAATATTTTTTTAAGCGAGTTTAGGATGATTAATCGCATCCATATAATTAAGGTTCACAGCGTGTATTTGAACGTAATCACATTTTGTATAAAAATTTTAAATGAATTTGTAATTAACTTGAATGAATTATCGTTAGAGGAACAGATAATAATAATTATTATAATTGTTATTTAAAAGCAAGTTCTGCATTGTTTAGGAATCAAATTAATAATCTGTTCAATTTCTTACCGTTCTAAACACCAAAGTAATGCTTACTATCACTTCACTTTGCGTAATTTAATTGATTCGCAATCATTGTGCGTTAATATTTAGTGCCGCTTCATCCTTGCTCGTAATTATAAGCTGTGTTAAAAAATTGAAACGCGTCATACAATGATGAATATGGAATAACAATTTTTTTGTGAAAACGCGAATTTAAATATAAAAAATAACTTTGTAATCCTTTGGAAAGTCCAATCAGCGACACCAAAGGAAACGTCATCTAGGCCATAGACGTCATAGTACAAGTCCAGTTACAATTATGTTGATTTAAAACCAAGTCTGCAGAATGGATGCCTTCCAGCTTCCTGTAGAGAAAATGACCCATCTAGAGGAAGGTCCAATCCGCTCTAATTAGCGACAGTCGTTTAAGACGAAAAAGAAATCCAATGTGAAGGTTACGATGATAAAAATCTGAGTTTGTAGAATGGTCATCCAGTTGCCCCAAAGCTTGTTTCAGAAAGAATGATCTATCCAGTAACAAGTTCAACAAGTTACGTCACGGCGAAGGCTACAACGTTTACAGAGTGGACGTCTTCCGACTTCCTGTGGAGAGAATTAAATCCACGTTTGCATAATGGACGTTACCTAACTAGCATGCAGCATCCTATGGAAGGAATGATCTGAATGATGGCTGAGGATCATTCCAATCAGGATGATGATTCTGTAATCTCGACCATTAAGAGAAGAAAGACTTCCAGCAGTAAACTTGGCACATCCAAATGGAGGAAGACATGGCCTTGACAGGAGGAATATTGTCAGGATATTTTTTGTGTTTATTTTGTGAAGTATTTAAACTCCGGCCACACAAATATTACAAAAGTCGAAAATGGTGAGAGAAGGAGGAAAGACAAGCATTGGGTACAAGCGTTGGGTACGATGTTTAGTTTGATAATTTTTTTATTACTCAGCTTACACAGCTCATTCCTTGATTGACTAAGATTTAAATTTAAAAAGATATCTTCAAAGAAATCCTACTCAGCTCGACCTCTATATAAAGAAGAAGGAGGAAAAAGAAGCAGCAGTTCTACTTTGATAAACACTCTTTAATCGATCAAGATTTAGATTTAAAAAGATGTCCTCGAAGCTGGTTCGGCGTTTCAAATGCGTAAGTATGGTTGCCTACCTCACGTACAACTTCCGCCGCAGGTTTCGCTCTTCTCGTGTATGTGAGATGGGCAACCGTACCTACACATTTGAAACACAGAGCCCCTAAGTTAATTTAAAACGAAAATTGAGCATGAAACCCCACTTTTTATAAATAAATAAAAATAAACGATTTGTCGCCATGTTACAGTGTATAATTTCGTTACGTATAAAAGTCCGTTGTCCAAAACGATAGGCGACTTCGTGGCGCCCCCCGCCTTTGTCTTGGATCCCCCTCGGTTCGTTCATATCGATTTTTCTAGAAACCCGGTGATTAGTCACGTTTGGATCAAGTGAACCCCCCTCTTTGCTTGTGATTGCACTTCAACACCGATCGCGCCAGTAAATTTCGACCAGAGTGAACATTGTGCTTCCCAGTCATTGTGTGAATTCATCAGACTAAGATATTTGATTGAATAGCGCCAAGGAGAAGGAATTTCACCAGAAAAAAACATTTCGAAGGCACTTACCCCAATGGAGAAGTAAGAAGAACAAGAAGGTGTTTGTTAAGGAAAGCTGGGACAACGAAGAATATGATGTTAATGAAAGGTGTGAGGATGAAGAAGATGAAGAGCAACAAAAGCAGCGGGATGAAGTGGAAGTTGCACCGACAACGAAAAAGGAAAGGTTACAGAAGAGGATAGCCAAAAGAGAAAGACTGAAACAAGGGGGGCTACAGGAAGAAGAAATTTCAAGCGAAAAGCAATTTCAAAGGCACGGGAAAGAAACGCAGTTGAAGGAGCATCCAGAAAAATAACATCCGTATAGTGTCGTATAATGGAGAAGCGAAGATGAAGAAAGTGTGGGCGACAGGATAAAGCAAAAGTTGCACCAACAGAAAAGAACTTAAGGAAAGGATAACCAAAAAAGAAAGGGAAACAAGAAGAGGGAGTTTCAACAGAAAAATAATTTCGAAGGCACCTACCCCAATAGTGTCGCCTAATCGAAAAGTAAAGATGAAGAAGGTGTTAAGGTTAAGGAAAGCTGTGACAAGGAAGAATATGATGTGAAGGAAAGCCGAGAAGATGAAGGAGGTTAAGGGCAAGGTAGAAATTGCACCGAAAACGAAAAAGAAGTGCTTACAGAAGAGGATAGCCGAGAAGGAAAGATCGAAATGTGAGGGGCGCTTGAAGGAGCGATAGGAAGAAGAAATTTCAATCGAAAAGCAATTTCGAAGGCATCCTTCATAGTCACTTGCCTCAATAGTGTCCTCTGATGAGAAAATAAACATGAAGACGGTGTTGTTAAGGAAATCTGGGAGAAGGAAGAAGATTATGTTAAGAAAATCTGAGAGAATGAAGATGAAAGGGTGAAGGTCATTAAAGGAGCAACAAGAGGAGGAAATTTCACTAAAAATACAACTTTGGTTGCAGAAGTTCGTCGTAGACAGTTACTATAAGAGTAGATTCGTTGGAAGAATTTTAAGAATTCTGACATTGCTTTAAGCAGAAATTGATTCCCTCATGTTTGATTTTCTTAACAAAAATTTGTATTTTATCACTTATTATGATTTTATTTATTGTTGTTAAAGGTTTAAGCTGAACTTGTACAACAGGGCCTTAATTGTACAAAACAATAATTTAAGTTTTAACAAGCATACATATTTTGCACCACGTTAAAAAAATTGTACGGACCAAATATACTCATTTTCTAAAGTATAATAATCGATTTTAATACCTACGACAAATCATTGCGCACATTACAATGTTGCTCTGCTCATCGATCGAAAAAAGCTCTCTTGTATTTGGCTTGAGAATCTAAGCGTATAATCGCTTCGTCTCGCAGTTTTATTATTATTCTTATTATATCCTTGAGACGACAACGGTCGGCGGTGAGGTATGAAATCTGCAGCAACGCCGAGAAAGCTGTTGGGACAATATCCCTGAACAATCTGATTCAAATTCAAGGTCCCGACGTGAGCGACGAGTTCGATGGTTGTTCTTGATATTTCGGAAGACGTGTTCGTCGGAAGTCGAGTCCCGTTTGTATCCGCAAGACAACTGTTAAATTCTATCAAATTCGTAAGAGCAAAGCACATTAATTGTCTGTTCGTTTAGAAAAGTTCCTTTTTTACAAACTGTTTACATGCAATCTCCAAAATGACCAAAATTTTTACGACAGAAAATAGCTAGTGTGCGCTTAGCCTTAAAGTCAGAAAAAATGTCACAGAATAGTCTGTTAATTTTGTTTAAAGGAAAACAAAAATAGAAGAAACTTTTAATTGTGAAAGGCCCAGTTTTACAATCGTAGAATAAGGACGGAATATCCTTTAACGTTCCTCCATATCTGCGTCACGTTATTCTAAGAATAATGCTTATCCGACGATTGTAAAATCTGGCCTAAGTACAATATAATAAATAATTAATCTAGTTCGTTGCGCCGAGTTAATAACATTTGAAATTTGACGATTGTGACATTTCTGTTTTCGAAGACGTGTCGCTGCTTCTTTTTGCCTTGTGCGTTGTTCACCACAACTTGACCCTGAGATGAGAAAATTTTATCGATGTAGCGCCTCAGGACGACGGTGATCAACGCCAAAGGTAGATTTACTGCGCTCATTATCGGGGAAAATTTCATGTACTCATTTGGCCGCGCGTTATACTGAAATTTCACGTTTGTGACGAATTAGCTTTTTGATTTATCGCGCAAAGTCAAAACGAAGCGAGTGACACGTTTTCGAATACAGAAATGTTCAAATCATCAAATTTCAAATGTCAAATGTTACGAAGATCCGGAACGGAACTTTAAATGAACATTTCAAGTAGCGACATCTTTTGATCGCTTTTTGACCTGACATTGCAGTAGGATTGACAAATTGAAGCTAGTTCGCCACATAATAAGTCATCCCATGCAAGCTAGTTCGCCACATAATAAGTCATCCCATGCAAGGCGACCATGCTTGCATGGGATGACTTATTATGTGGCGAACTAGCTTCAATTTGTCAATCCTACTGCAATGTCAGGTCAAAAAGCGATCAAAAGATGTCGCTACTTGAAATGTTCATTATAAAGTCCCTAGATAGTATAAAGTACGGCAATAGGGAAGCCATTTTCTGGCCCATTATGCGCGGGAATTTTAAAATGAAAATTTTGGTTGATTTTCATGTCAACGGAAAATGAACGTAAATGTCAATTTTTTAGAGCCTTACTGCGCAAATCTGAGCATGTAAACTGTACTGTTTGTCGACTAGTAAAATTGTCCCATAATAAACTGTAATAACGTCCTTACAACCCTTTATCATGATTAACCATTGTAAATTTGTAAATCGATAAAAATAAACAAAATCCAATAACCGTCACAAACCACAAATGAACAAACCAGGAGCACCATGGGGCACGGACGAGCATCTTCGAGTTTCGAGCAAGCACAAATATTTTACACATAACTCAAAACTGCAATATTTCCGTTACCTGCAAAAACTACTCCATGTTTTTTCTATCAAAATTGAAAATTTTAAGCAAAAGGGTTTTAATAATCATATCTTCAACGTCTTTAGATTAATACGGCTTATTTATTATGGTGTTTTTAATATGATTTATTTCGTATTTCTAATTCCTTTTGGGAGCTGACATTTATCAACTGCCAAAAAATGTAAAACTTCTTCGTTTCCATGACAAATATTTGTTTATTCAACTCAAATACACAAGTCTGTTTGTGTCACGTGACACAGACGCCATGTTCTGGCTAGTTTTTAAAATTTGGTCCTAAACTGTGTATTGCCGTACTTTAGTAATCTAGGGACTTTATGTTCATTACTTTCACATCGCATTGGCAAATAACCTGGACAAGTCGGTTTGGTTTGCAGTGGAGTTCTCGAGCTACGGTTCTGCTGATGAAGGCCCAACTAGGCCTGAAACAGCTGTACAGAGCCTGCTCGGGGAATCCGCTGTAATCGAAACCGATTTGCACAAATTTTTTTTTTTTTAATAATATGGTTTTGAATATACTTTTTAAAACGTTTTTATTTCAAAAACCTTTTGATATGAGAATTTACGTTCTCGTAACTAATTACAACTATATGCTTTTTTTTTCTAGGCTTACTTATTTGCCCGGAAGCCGTAACTCGGCGCAACGAACTAGATTAATTATTACTAATTTTATTAAATGCGTGCCGGTAACAAATATTTAATAATTCAATGCACGAACTTCTTTTCGGTACCGAAAATCTATTTGATGTTATAATAAAATGCAACAACACTGCAAAAATGGATTCGGTTGTTCCACTTCTTTGTTCGGCAGCGCCCTCCTCCCACCGCTACATCTTTGTTACGGTCAAGGCCTACACGACGTCGCAACTCCAAAAACGCGGAAGTGCTTTCCGAATGCTTAATTCTTCGTGCCGTGGATCGCCATTCGCTTTGTTCGAACGACTACCGCCGATTTTAACGTTCCACTTCACAAATAAAGTCGTTTTAAAAAAATAGATTTTATAAAATCATTATTTTTCTAATTACAAAACAATTTAGGATGATTGCATGAAATGTTTTTTAAGT
Organism: Dorcus hopei; assembly: GCA_033060865.1. Lineage (NCBI taxonomy): Eukaryota > Metazoa > Arthropoda > Insecta > Coleoptera > Lucanidae > Dorcus > Dorcus hopei. Next base: position 47,132,125 of record CM065419.1, on the reverse strand, counting down.
AAACATGCCGAGAATGTCGGCGCTTAGTCTAAAGTTTTCAGGCTGACTTCAGTTTTTGATCAGGTCATGTTTGTTTTATTGTTTATTTTAATTGTGTATGGGCGTGTGTGTGGCAGTAATTCACGTCAGCAAGTTTAAATGAATTGGTAACGATCCTTGCAAATCATCCCCAATACGTAGTACCTAATTCACGTCAGCAAGTTTAAGGTCCAGTTTTACAATCGTGGAATGAGGACGGAATAACTGTTCGCCGGTTATTCCTTAATATTCCTCCATATCTACGTCACACCTACGCCACGTTATTCTAAGGATAATGCTTATCCGACGATTGTAAAGTCAGGCTTAAATGAATCGGTTATGATCCTTGCAAATCATTCCTGTTGGGTTACGGTTACAACTTTACAAGTAATAATCTGACAATACTATTCATTATATCACAGCCTACTGCCATGACCCAACGTCTTCCGTTTTAAAGGTAAGATTTGGCATAAGGATTTATGATTAATCTTTGTGGACGACTTCCGGAACGGAATGGTCTCGGTCTGGAGCTGTTCGTTTCTTCCAAACTTTCGGAAGTGTCTGTTGTCAGACCTTGAATAGAATTTGGAATATGATCATAATATGTCCAGTCATCTTCCATGGGCGTTGCATTTGTTCCAACTGTGGTTTATGTGGCGTTGAATAATCTTGCCACTGTCGAGGCGTATTAAATATCGGGACCGAGAAATTGTTTTATCAACAATACCTTGAGTACATTTATCTTTAGATAAGGCGACTACAACTCTTCCCCCCCCCCTTGAAGTTTTCGACATCGAGTTCCATGGTAGTCATCAAATTTTAGCTTGTTTTTCCAAAACTTCAACCGACGGAAATTGTAAGGTCTGTTTAGGAAACAACTTAGAGAAAGGTGTATTGAGACGTCGCGTCGCGTCGCGTCGTCCTAGAAACAGAAGGAGATTTCTCGTTGTGTGTAGAAGTAACTGTACAAGAAATCTTGCAGTTCTTTCCTCCATTCTTTCACTGAATCTACCATTCATTCTCTCAACATGGCCGTTAGACTGTAGACGATTTACAGCAGAAATTAAATGAGGAAGATGCATTTCTTTACAAAATTTGGAAAACACATCAGGCCGTGGTCGCTAACAAGAATTTCTGGTGGTCCATATCTTGAAAACGTTGATGACTGACTGACTGTCTTTGAGTATAATGGTTCTAATGGCTGATAATACGGATCGTTCATTCGAAGTGCGGCCAAGAGAAGTTTCAACTTGTCAAGATCTAATTTGTGAAATTAAAAGATGTCTCCCTCCAAAACAGTGCCGATGTTGCGGTTTGTTGCCTTTGCAGTAAAAGTATCGTAACGACGCTGAAATAGCGTGCGTGTATCGGAAAACAGGTCTTCCAGAGCTTTAACAAGGTCATCAAATTTCATTTCCGTCGGTCGGTAAAATGCGACCAGAAAGTTGACGGTATTCTTGGTCTTCAAGAGCATTGAGTAGGAGTGACACCTGAAGTTCTACCTGAGAAGGTGACGCTGATACCAATGAGAGAATGTAGAATCGATCGACAAATCAAAGGTAAACGTTCCAATACGAGAAGCAAAGTTGTCCAATGTTAGAAGACGCAATTCTTCTTGTTGAGCCTGTACAAACGTGACCATACTTTGCAGAATACTTTCCATTTTTGAATCCATTTCAACTACCGACTGCGCCAGTTGTTGGGTTCGTTAGTGTTACGAGAGGACGAATGCACTTTGCAATCGAAGGCTTTCATTCGCAATAGAATGGAAGTACACCAAAGTATAATAATCTCATATTCACAGCACGCTCAAGACACACGCTTTATTTTTAAAAGCTTTTCTACTGCGCTGGACCCAACAGTTATGATCCTGGCAAATCAGCTCCAATACATTCATTAGTTCAAATGAATTCTTGTGTGTGTGTTAGTAATTCAAGTCAGTAAATTTAAATGAATTGGTTATGATCCTTGCAAATCATCCCCAATACATTCATTAGCTGAAATGAACTCCTGTTCCTGTGTGTGTGTGTCAGAAATTGACGTCTGCAAGTTTAAATGACTTGGTTATGATCTTTGCAAATCATCCCCAATACATTCATTAGCTGAAGTAAATCCTTGTGTATACGTGTATGCGTGTGACCTCGAATGTACTCTGAATCTTCCCAGAACGTTCCTTTGTTGTCTCTGGTATTGTTTCCTGTTATCCAAGACATTTTTGAAGCGACTTTGTATCGGTGCTCGCCATAATTGTAGAAGATGGATTTTCTTGTCTGCTCTTCACGATTGTTGGAAATATTTGGAGTTCTTTTGGTAATATCACAGCAATACGCTTAGGACAACGGATCAAAGTGTTGTAGTAAGTAAGTAAGAAAGAAGAATGAGAACCTGGAACTAAGAAATCATGTCAATTGGGATGGATAACAAAAATTATTAAGTTATCACAAAGTAAAATGTGGAAATTTATTTAATAATTGTATTATTATTATTATTCATATATGTATTATTATCATAGTATATTTAATATAGCATTAAGAGTATCCAAGAAGAAAATACGATGGCGTGAAACATGTGAACTTAAGAAATCAAATATTTTCTGCGCCAACCGTGCGTTTAATTCTCTGAATATCATCCTTCCTTTCTATCATCCAACCACCTGTGTTAGTTTCCCACACCCCAACGAGCAGCTGACACAACCCTTTCATCCTTTACATTTGTCTGGGAATTCATCTGTCTTATTTCATTCAATTTTCGGAAGAGGTATATTATATTATTTAGGTATGTACCTGTGCAGTGTGCAATTTATGTATACATGCATGTACGTTCAAATACATACTTGCGCAGGTATTTATACAAAATCAATATTATTTAATAACTTATTGATTAAATGTAGAAACTCGTAGATTTCAATATCAAGGTTATTCTGATAGTTTTCGAATTTAAAAACAAGGACAAATCTGAATAAATTATTAAAAAAAACACCCAATTAAAAAAGTGATACCTTTGGGTAATTCTATTTAGCTTGTGTGTAAACTGGGGTGTAACGAAGTATGTACATAATTTAAATCGAACGAAAAGGGGAAGGATTTACGAAATCGTTTTAAGTAAGGTCAGCTTTTGTAGGCGGCTGATTCTTGTCCTTGAATTTTGTTGAAACTGTTCATTGCGTGAATGCACAAAAAATCACGTCGTAGGTACGTTGAAAATGGGTATCTTCATCGAAGCTTTCCGTCGACTGTGAATCTGCTTAAAATTCCGAGGGTATGCCCAATCGAATTCGTCGGAGTGGTCAATGAACTTCTTGATCCTTTCAGATTGTTTGGTGTTTGCCTAAGAACGGCACAGATCTGCCAGACAAGTTACTTGAAGGTAGCTACAAACTATTTTGAAAAAACGTCATAAAAATAATAATAATTTTTATTGTTGTATGATTCACAGGGTGAATGTTAACAGTATCAAAATCCCGTACATAGCTATGAGCACTCCACGTCAATCTGTCATCAAATCATAATCCTAAGAAATTAACATTACTAATAGAGTCAATAGCACAGTTATCCAAATCAATATGTAACTTGAGATGATCAGTAGGACATCTAAAATAATATAATATTTTATTAGTTTTTGAAAGATTTAATTCAAGGCGGTTTGAATGACACCACAATTTCATTTTATGGCCGTTTTACACTATGACATTTTTAATCTAAAATTTGATACAAAGTGAGTGAGAAGTACCAATTCAACCAATCAGAATTCACTGTGGTAGTTTATCTGTCTCACTTTGTACCAAAAAATGTTATAATGTAAAACAGCCTTTAGATATACTTTCTAGTACCAAGTCTTCGTTTGAATATTTGGAAATTATTATTGAAGTATCATCAGCATAACAACATATATACCATGTTAGGTAGGTCGTTTATATAAACGATGAACAAAAAGGACCAAGTACGCTTCCCTGAGGCATATCACATTTAACAATTGTGTTTCCGAAACATTTTCTTATTCCAACTAACCACTTGTGTTCTGTGACATAAATTACTCTCTATAACTAACCCAAAGCATTGCCTCTGATCCCATATTTATGGAGCTTGTTAAGTAATACGGAATGATTGGTTATGTGAAATGTCTTGGTTAGATCAAAGTAGATACCGACTACTTTTGAATGCCGTTAAGAATGCTGCTAAAAGGATTGACTAAGGCATCTTGCTTGGATGGTCCTTTCCTGAATCCGAATTATCTTTTTCAAAAAATTCGCTCAACCGAGTGAACGTGACCTGCTCTATGATTTTAGACAAAACAGATAAAATTGATCGAGGGCTAAACAACTCATTACATATTCTTATGTGCTACAGTGTAATAAAAACTACAAGAAATAATTTTTATAGTTGAACGAAAAACAAACCGAATGCGAAAAAAAAACCAAGACCAAAACATAAAGCAAATGAAATACGCGAGGAATTTAATTCGTTAATAAAAGAACAAGAAATACAAAAAGAAGAAACTAGAAAGAGCTGGGAAAATGAACAATAAGATAAATGAGAAAACAAAAGGAAGTCTGCGAAGCTCAAACGAGAGATCAAAACACGAAACAGAAGAAACCTGCACGAAGCGCCAATAAAATACGAAAAATTAATTCAACAAGAGGAAACAAAATAAGACTCAAATGAAGGATGATGAGAGGTAAGATGGACCAAAAACAAATGAAAAATGGAAAAGTTTTTGACTGTCAAAGATCGGTATTGTAACTAGCATAAGAGAACCAGCAAAGATGTACAGCTGAAAATCAGTCGAGCGTAACATAAACACAAGATGATAACATAAGAATCACTCATTTGCAATTATGTAACGTATGACTCACCCGCTTTGCAGAAAATGCACCCGCACGTACAACAGCGATGATTCATTCGTGTGCCGTGCGCAAAATCTTATGACTCATCTACGGGCACAGATCTAACGTGGAGCCGTGTGCAAAATGTCAAGGCAACAATTGACGTAATACCCGGGAAACAAAACCCCTATAGAAAGGCGACAAAACGAACGTTAGCGCATAATTAGAATAAATCTAGTCAGAGTGTCATCTAGTCTAATTGTCAGTAAGTGCCCCAAATACAATGTAAGTAATTGTACTTGTAATTAGTTGTTAATAAATGTTTTGTTATATTAAGCTACGTCCCTTATTTCATGTTACTTAAATTATTACCGTAACAATATAAAAAACTGCAAAAAGTCAGAAAACTAGAAAAGACTGACGACATTCCCCCGAGGGAATATTTGCGATTACTGGAGCAAAAAGAATAAACGAAGTTCTCAATAAAATCGCTCGTCTTTTGTTTTTAGTTTTGTTTCTAATGCCCAAATAAAAAATTGAAAGAGTATCGATTGTCGTTGAACGAAAGTCAACGGAAATCAAGATTCAATTTCGATCGGTGTTCGCCTTTGATCTTTTCCCTTTCCCTTTAATGGAGAGAGAAAAAAAACGAATTTTTTCATAAAATCGATCGTCTTTTGTCTTTGGTTTTGCTTGCGACGAATGGAGAAAAAATTAAAACACAATTAAAAAATTTTCGTCGAACAAAAATTCAGGCGAACGAGATTAATTTCGTCGTGTTTTTTTGTTTTCGATTAATAGAGAGGAAAAAACACGAATTCACATTAAAATCGATCCTCTTTTGTTTTTAGTTTTCTTTCTAATGCACAAGGAGAAAAATTAAAAGTCGATTAATTTCTGCGAACAAAAACTAACTAAAATTTCAATGGTTTTTTGCTTTTCATTTTTTTCTTCCTCTTTAACGGAGCGAAAAGAAACGAAATATACGGTAAGATCGATTGTCTTTTGTTTTCGGTTTTGTTTCTAATGTACGGAGAGAAAAAAATAAATTCCAATTAAGGCGAACGAGATTCGAACTAATTTCGACGGTTTACGGGGGAAAAGATCTAAGTTCACGATATGGTCGATCATCGTTCGTTCGTCTTCTATTCATTTAAGTTCGTAATTCGTCATTCATATCCTTTGTTTCTTTCTATTGAAATAATAAATTTCTCAACTTAAATTCGAATAAAATCGAAACGACGACGGTTTTAGGTTGCGACATTGAAAAATTTCGCCGGACTACACTTTCAATTGTTGTTTTAATTGTTAAAGAACGTCGATAAGTAAAATAATTAATTCCTTGAATCTTCCTACCCTGCGGTACCATATTGTTTACAATTAGAGCAGGTCCTTGTCCGGTGAAAATGGTATCACAAAATCTTTTAAACAGACGCTAATATAACACTTTACGTTTCGCTATCGTTTGATAGCTTCTCTGATATCTATCAAACGATAGTGATACGTATTGTTTACATTTTCAAAACTTGATCCTTTTTGTAATTTGCGACTGCGAGGTGGCGGCATCTGTGCGAGTCCCCCTTTTGGTTCCGCTCATTTAGCTCGCTGGAGTAACTTAAGTTGCCTACCCTCAAGGGATTTCAAGGTGTTTTAGGACCGGCTCCACTGTTTACTTGGGTGCATTGTGTTCTAAATGTTTAAAACTTAATTGCCTATGTTTTCTCTTAAGTAAACTGCCTAGTTAATTGGCACAACATTGATATCGTGTCAAAAACCGAGAGAATTTAAACTAATCTAAACTAATCCAATTAAAAAAAATGTACTTATAAATTACAATTATCTAAAACGCTTCACATAATATGCTTATAAATATTTTTATTTCGACTAACAATAAAGCTTTGTCGATTTCGATCATTTTTATCTGACTAACGGGAAGCCACTTGTTCCTCGGGATATATTCTTCATGCCCAATCGAATTCGTCGGAGTGGTAATTTGCGACTGCGAGGTGGCGGCATCTGTGCGAGTCCCCCTTTTGGTTCCGCTCATTTAGCTCGCTGGAGTAACTTAAGTTGCCTACCCTCAAGGGATTGCAAGGTGTTTTCCGACCGGCTCCACTACTTGCTTGGGTGCATTGTGTTCTAAATGTTTAAAACTTAATTGCCTATGTTTTCTCTTAAGTAAACTGCCTAGTTAATTGGCACAACATTGATATCGTGTCAAAAGAAAAACCGAGAGAATTTAAACTAATCTAAACTAATCCAATTAAAAAAATGTACTTATAAACCACAATTATCTAAAACGATTCACATAATATTTTTATTTCGATTAACAATAAAGCTTTGTCGATTTCGATTATTTTTATCTGACTAACGGGAATGCCACTTGTTCCTTGGGATATATTCTTCATGCCCAATCGAATTCGTCGGAGTGATAATTTGCGACTGCGAGGTGGCGGCATCTGTGCGAGTCCCCCTTTTGGTTCCGCTCATTTAGCTCGCTGGAGTAACTTAAGTTGCCTATCCTCAAGGGATTGCAATGTGTTTTAGGACCGGCTCCACTATTTACTTGGGTGCATTGTGTTCTAAATGTTTAAAACTTAATTGCCTATGTTTTCTCTTAAGAAAACTGCCTAGTTAATTGGCACAACATTGATATCGTTTCAAAAACCGAGAGAATTTAAACTAATCTAAACTAATTCAATTAAAAAAACGTACTTATAAACTACAATTATCTAAAACGATTCACATAATATGCTTATAAATATTTTTATTTTGACTAACAATAAAGCTTTGTCGATTTCGATCATTTTTATCTGACTAACGGGAAGCCACTTGTTCCTCGGGATATATTCTTCATGCCCAATCGAATTCGTCGGAGTGGTAATTTGTGACAGCGAGGTGGCGGCATCTGTGCGAGTCCCCCTTTTGGTTCCGCTCATTTAGCTCGCTGGAGTAACTTAAGTTGCCTACCCTCAAGGGATTGCAAGGTGTTTTAGGACCGGCTCCACTATTTACTTGGGTGCATTGTGTTCTAAATGTTTAAAACTTAATTGCCTATGTTTTCTCTTAAGTAAACTGCCTAGTTAATTGGCACAACATTGATATCGTGTCAAAAACCGAGAGAATTTAAACTAATCTAAACTAATCCAATTAAAAAAATGTATTTATAAACTACAATTATCTAAAACGATTCACATAATATTTTTATTTCGACTAACAATAAAGCTTTGTCGATTTCGATTATTTTTATCCGACTAACGGGAATGCCACTTGTTCCTTGGGATATATTCTTCGAAGAAGTATAGTACAATCGCGGTCGTAAGTATCACAGCTCATTTGCCAGATGTCGTCGTCATGTCATAGCGATGAAGTCAATTGTAAAAGTACGAATCATTATTACAACGGTAGAAGTTAAACTGTGTAAGTAATCATTACGTAATGACGTACGCGGTGTATTGTGTAATTAAATTCGTGTCGTTTAATGGCACCGGCGAAGAAAAGTATAATTTAAAATCGTATGGTTTCCGTTAGCCGGAAACATTTCTATTTACCTTTTTTTACTTCTAAGATTGAAATTTCCGGTCTGTCCCGAAATGAAAAATCTTCTTTGTTTCAGAACTTTTTCTTGCTCTTTTCTTGCTCATACGAGTTTAATGCCAATTCCCAAATTTGGAAATTCCTTTGATACAAATAATTATGAATGGCACTCGAGGAGGCTTTCCGTCAATCAATTGCATCTACTTGCTGGATTGCAAAAGGTGGTGGTCAAATAAGTTTCCAAAGTCAGCAAAATTTCCAAGCTTTTGTTTTCATTCTGCACAAGCACAAGCTTGTAAGTAAATTTAGCACGTATGTACGTCATTTGGATTTGTTTGCACGTAGGTAGGTAGTACCATAAAACCCGTTAAAAAGCAACGAAGACAACAACGTAACGTCCTGTGCAGTCTTGATGTTGTAAAAAATTATTCGTCTGCGTGTGTGTGTGTGTGTGTGTTTATTATGTATACGTTCTGAGAAAGAGAGAAGGCGATACGTTGTCGCTGATACAATCCTCGAACGAATTTCCATTTTGCTGCGGTTTGTACGGGTAACACACATACGCGGGCGAGTTAACGGGGTTCGGAAAGTAACCGCTACAGTTAGAACGCAGTTACTTTTGTTGGGTTTTTGATTTCGTTTCGCAGACATCTCTCGGGTCAGACCTTTGACGTCACAAGGTTGCCGGGCTTCGGTCAATCGGCACGGCCGAAATTTGTCATCGGTCGTGATGATGCACATTTCGGTTTCGGATTTGTTTTTATTGCCACCAGAAACCGTTAAGCAATTATTATTTCACTCCGACCATCGCATCGCCACAACGACGGTGGGTTTTGCCGGGCGAAATTAATTGCGCTCGAGATTTCAAAAATTAGATACGTTCAATTAAAGGTACGACTTTAATCAAGCGGTTAACGATCATAAAGTGCAGCACCTTAAATTTATGTTTATTAGACGTAACGATTTTGGCATATCTTCAAATTGAAAAGGTATCATGCGTTCATTTAATATTCCGGTAGCATTGGCTATGGAAATATTTTGTTTTCGTAAAGGCATGTCGTAGCTTAAGCTCGCCGCGAAAATGTTCAGTATTTAACAATACGAAATCATGTAACTTTTACGTCATGTTTTAAACGAAAAAAAATGTCACTTTCAGTTGTTGGGGGGGGGGACTATTTGCATTACAACATAATTGTAAATCAAAGTATTTCAAACATTTATGATATTACTGACATATAGACGTAATCGATAAGAAAGGAATGGAAAAAAGCGAAAAATTATATTGCGTAAACAACACGTTAATGAAATGTGCACGGCGGTAACGATAATTAACGAGCATTATTATTATATAAATAAGAAGAAATTCACACAATATAATTCCGTTCTGATTAACAAATGTACCGTTATCGATTCAGTCACCTCGCCGCTTAATTTATTGAAAATTATTCATACGCGCGCTATTTTTAAACGTGATCGAACGAAAGTTCAACAAAACCATAAAAATATCCCAAACATGTCGATTTTCAGGTTTGTATGAATTTATACGCAGTACACCATCTTTGAATTTGCCTATCTCATACTTTGCACACATACAAATGGGAAAATAACGCTTACAAGTTTTATGGTAAAGTTGTCAACACACTGATTTGTCCTAAATATTTATGGAAATTATGATTTGTGACGTTTTTCTTAATCTCGACAGGAATTGATGTTTTCCAAACAAATTCTGTTTGAGTACATATTCTGTTCACAAATTAAAAGGCCATAGTCAATGTTGCCTTGTGAAAAGTAGCACTGGCAACAGTGTCCTATGTATATAGTTAGAAATTTGGTTTTGTCACGTTTTCCCAAATTTCTAAAAATTTAAGCCAATGATGTCATAATTGAAATGGCAGATTCACAGCTGTTTTTAACGATTCAATTACTTGTCAGTGACGGTTCATTTTTGACATTTAACTGTCAACTGTTTATTCTTGACCGTCCAATTGTTTGACAATACAATCGTTTCTCCTGAACTGTTCAGTTCATTGTTCTATGCTTAACAATACAGTTGTTTATCATTATTTGTCATTAACTTTTCGTCCCTGACAATTTATTTTTGATAGTTCAATTGCTTGCCTGACAGTTCGGTTGTGGCTGACAGTCAGGGTTGCCAGTTCCCCTATTTTTAATAGGGGTCTCCTATTTTTTATCAAAATCTCCTACCTTCTATGAAGCATTAAAATCTCCTATATTTTCACAGAACAAACGTTCTTATGGTCGTCATAAATTGTTGCATTTTTCTTCCAAAAAGAAACCGTTTTTTATTCTTAGTTAGGGAAATTTAAGTCATGATGTCATTTTATGTGGCTACACTGTCTACAGACAGTGTTGTTTGTTTTCTATTGTTGCCTGCAATATGGCTGCATCTGCATCACCACAGTATAAGTAATTACCCAGTAGCGTCTCTTAAACGTCAATGTCAAAAAAAGCGGCCATTTTGTTTGATACCCTTATGGAAATGCAATGTAATTTACAGCTGGGTAGGTATCAAACAAAAGAGCAAATGTGATAGTTATACTCGAGTGACGCTATTTTGTGATTCTTATACTGTGACATCACATTCACATCGGTTGATCGGTTAAAAACTGAAATTTTACTGTTGGGAGTATAAATGGAAATGAATTGTATTAATCATGATGACAATAAAAAAACTGATGAAAATACCGATGACGAAAGCGGGAACAGTAGCAGCAATGAATTACAGAATGAATGAATGAATACAGAGAAATCACAAATGATTTCAACCCACGTGACCCCGCCGTATAGGCAACACGTTGTACTCTGTTGGTAACACTGCAGTGATGTGTATTAAATCTCTGAGGATGTAATGCTTGCGATTTACGAAGGCATCGTAATTTACATAAGCATCTGGGAATGCTTGGTTAACGTGGTTAAAAGCAACAGAACACCTACAGCCACGAAACTTAATGACAAATACACGCTAATTTGAAACTATTCGCGAAATCAAACAAAGAAGGCGACCTCTGCTGGTACCATCGAAAGGGTGAACAACATTTCATAGATTGGTTTAACTTTGAAAACATCAGAAAACATGCACCAATCAAACTTCGCAACTGCAATGTTGTTCATCCTTTTATCGGCCATTTTGCGATTAACAGAGACCTCTCGCGTTGACAATTAAGTCGCGAATAACCTCACTTGTCCCAGTGTTGCCACTTCTAGAAAACAAAACCTAATTCAAATTGGTCACGTGGGTTGAGGTATATGATTTTCCTGTACTTGTTATTATATTTTAAATATATAAATTATATTTTTATTTATTTATATATTATATTTATATTTTTTATTTATTTCTCATTTCTATGTTCTCCTATATTCTCCTATTTTTTTTAAATAGAATCTTCTATACTTTAGCTTTAAAGGGCTGGCAACCCTGCTGACAGTTATATCAACGTTTTATAACTTTTATAATTCTTTCTTGAACACGACCGCGGTTTCGTCGTTACGATGACATTTTCAAGTGTTAAATCAAAAGATTGTGCTCCAAAGCACGCGGTTTGAGGACCTGTGAACACATTCTTTTGATTTAACACTTGAAAATGTCGTCGTAACGACGAAACCGCGGTTGTGTTCAAGAAAGAATTTCAACAATTGTAGCCAGACATACCTTTCACCTTACCTATCAATGTTTTATGTTTGACACTTACATTTTGTCATTAATTATCATTAACACAATTCTTTGTCTCTAACAGTTTGTCCTTAGCAATTTTTTGTTCTTGTCAGTTCAAATGTTTATTGCTGACGGTTCGGTTTTGTCCTGAAATGTATATAAAGCACATTATTTCATGCGTTATCATTATTTATCGTTAACTATTTGCCCATGACAGTTTATTTTGGCAGTTCAATTGTTTGTCCTTGATATTTCAGTTGTTTGTTATCGATAGGTCAATTTTTGTCATCAACAATTTAACACATTTGCCTCTGATATATCAATTGTTTCTCCTTGACATTTCAGTTGTTCGTTGTTGGCAGTTCAATTGTTTGTCGTTTCAATTGTTAAACAAAATGTTCTGTGATTGACGGTTCAATCGATGCTTATCATTTATTGTTACAAGTTGATTTGTCTTTGACAGTTCAACCGATTGTTCTTGATACGTTTCGGTTGTTTGTTGCCGACGGTTAACTTTCCTTCTAAATCTAAATTCCTAAACACGTTGTTTTCAGCTTGACACTCAATTGTTTATCATTATTTACAGCGCACTTCTTTGATATTTCAGTTGTTTTTTTGTAGACAGTTCAATTGTTGACAGTTCAATTTGTTGTCATCATCATTTATTGCTGCCCAATTCTTTGATATTTCAGTTGTTTTTTTGTAGACAGTTCAATTTGTTGTCATCATCATTTATTGTTAAAAGTTCAATTATTTTGTCGCGGACAGTTGATAGTTTTATTGACAATTTAGTTACTTGTTTCTGACAGTCTATTATTTATAGCTAACAGTTAACTGTTTGTCTCTGACTAATTGGTTTCATTGTTTGACCTGAAGTGATAATTTAACTGTTTTTTCTGGACAGTTCGACTGATTGTCCTTGACAGTTTAAACGGTTGTCCTTGACAACTCAAACGACTGTCCTTGAAACTTCATAATTTGCTTTTTCGGTCTCTTCTTGAGTAATCAAATATTTACCCAAATTTATTTTGAAAACTAGAACGTTTTTGACCAGACTTTTTCAAAATGCTTTTCAATTTCAATCGTTTAAGGATCAAATCTGAACGATTGATTCCTTTTCCTTTTTGTCTTTGGCGAGCTTCACTTGTTTTTAAGATCTCGGTAATAGCTTTTTTCACAGCTCTTCCCCTCTCTTTCCATCAAAAAAATTCTAAATATCGGGCCATTGAAATCCGTAAACATCAGAGTAAATCGATTTTTTTCGTAATTCATCTGTTATCCGGTTTTATTCGTTTGAATTAAATCTGATATCACCTTGTTATCTTCACGAACCAGAGAAAGCCACGACATCTAGGACGTAGGGGGGCGAATCCAGGGCAAGGAAAAATTGGGGGGAAAACGTAAAGCAGCAAGTTAGGGTTATTCTTTGGTTTTCGCAGCGGAAGGTGTAGAATTCCAACAGACTTTGTCTTACCAAAGATAACTACATTTACGGCAAAGTGAAGGTGTTACGGATGATAATCCAAATGTCAAGCAATGTTAAAACACGAAGCACGGATCCACGATTCGTTTACAAAAATTACCAAATAAATTTGCAAACTAATCACCACATCAATCAACCATTCGGAAAATCGCGACGCAATTATAAATTTTGAAAAATTCTGAAATAAACAAGCTAAGGTTAAAACTTCTGAATTTTTAATAATAATTGAGATACATTTATGGTTCTTAACTTCGTATCGTTCGAGAATAATTTTATAAATAAAAAAGTGTCATTGTGTCACGAATGTACGAATGTAAATACATACATGCTCTAATCGAATAAGTTTCACTTATTAATACTGTAAGTTCTTCATCACGTAAGGCATTAATTCTGCAAATATCAATAGTTTTGCTCAAAAGTTAAAAACTAACCTACCACAAGAGCTCTACTTCTGCTCGTTCGTCATTGCGTCTGCGGTTTTTATAAACACATCGTAAAACGATAAATTCCGCTAATGTCACGGTCACTGGGGCAGTGTCCCCCGTAACACATTTCAACAACGAAATATTCGTCCACCTGTTTCATTAGATGATCGATATTAATTACAGCATAATATTTCATACATTGTAAACGTGATTTAATTTGTTAATTTTGCTTCTCAAACGTTTTATGTAAAAAACTAAAGGTATACTTTGCCGGAGTTATTACACACATATTTCCCAAACGTATTTTCTTGTGTATTAATAGTGGTTACACTATGTGAGACTTAACTGATTACACCCTGTGTAAATAACATCAAGTGTTCAAATGAAAAGTTCATCAAGTAGCTTTTGAATTTTTCATAACATTCAAAACACCATAACTGTTGAACCGACAGTGAAAGATTTACTTCGAAGAGTGTAAGGAATGCGTTGATTTAAATTTCCCACGTTTGCTTCTTATTAACACCATACCAATTGTATCATTGAAACATGAAAAAAGGCGGAGACGAAACGGAAATGGCCAAGTCAAGACTTGCCATTTTGAACGCCTCCTGAAACTCTGCTCAGCTTCACTGAGCTTAACTGAGCTTAACTAAATTACCTTACATGCAAAAGTAGAGTTGGGTGTTACCCCTAGCCCTTTTTCCCTTAGCAGATAATTTTGTTTGAACGTCCCCTGAAACCTTGCCTTTCTCCACTGAGCTTAACTGAAGATTCGCTGGAGTTTGCCACCTCATGCATAGGCACAGTAGGTAGATTTTGGGTATTGCCTCTAAAACTGTTACAGTCAAGTGATCACCGGGGTTGACCCCCTAATATCCGCTATGGCGTGGCGGTGACTTTAAAATAGTTCGCACCGAATGTGTCTGGAGGGATAGCAAGTGCTATCGGGGTAGAAATTGGACTTTCGGCATGGTCTCTAACCGCCACTTACTTCGTTGACAACTATTCTAAATAATTGAATGGATCTCGTTCAAATCCAAAGTGTTCTCTATGCACTTCTTAATTGTTGCTAGGATCTTCCCAAATTTAGAACATATTTGCAGACTTATTAATCGTGAGAAGAAGTGAAATGAAAGGTCAAGCAGGATTTCTGGAAGTAAAAAAAAACGGAAGCAAACATGAAGGAAGAAGGGGGTTGAGAGAATTTAATAAATACCCCACCCCGATTTATGGGAGGACCAAACAATGAAAATACGCAAAGACAAAACATAGAGGAAAACCAAAAGGGAGGAGACCAAACAGGCAAAATAAAGGCGACATGTTTAGATGGACCACCTTCTCTCCTTTTTTTTTTAATGGAATTTTGTATTCTCCCCGCAGTTGTCCAACTATTTCTTTCCTGATCCTCTTCTTGTCAATGCATATTTCTGCTCTTTTTCTCATGTATTTCGCGAAGATCGTACTTTTTTCTTCTTACGGTTACTTTTTCTATCGGGTGGTTTCTAACCCTCGTTGACAGCTGTTTGTAAGAAGCAAATTATTTATTATTACAACAATTTGCGATTATAACTTTGGGTATAAACTCATGCAGCTACAAAATTTATAATAATTGCGATCATGTAAATAATTTAAAATACAGAAGAAGAAGAAGAATGAAGAACACGAGCTGGCATCTCAAATTTACATTTTTTTTGTTTGACTAAAATATTTGTTTAAGAAAACATTTTGAATTTGAACAGTTGACTGGCTTTCTTCGTATTCTTCATAATTCCAAAGATTGTCACGTACAAATACACGACCGGCGACGTTCGGAAATTATGCTATACTCCTTGACAAACAACGCTATTATATTGATAAATAAGCGAGAAGGAATGCCGTGTAATAAATACCGATCGCGGAGTTAATCAAATGTTGCTCGACATTCCTTTAGAATCACAAGTTCAAGGTAAATTCTAACGCTTCGAAAAAACTTCCTCTTTGTAACTAACAGTGTAGCAACGACAGCGAGAAACGAATCCAATCCTGCTTATTTCCGCCAGAAGATGCAAAAAGTTTTTTTTTGGTCCGTCAGCCATTGTTAAATTAAATTTCGGCGATTTTTAGACGACGCGCGACGCCGGAAGATCACGCTGTATATAAAGACACGTTCTCGTTGCGGTGTGAGAGAGAGAGAGAGAGGGAGTCGGGCAGGCGATTAAACATAAACATTTCCTTTTTAATATGCGTTAGAGTGGTCGCGACCGCTGCCTATAACATTATCCTTTCGATCTCTTAAAATCCGTCGGAGTTTAGTCATCGTCTTCTTGCGACCTCATTTTCGAAGACGACATCCGGAAATGACGAAATCGTTCATAATACAGCTACTTGATAGATCACAGCCGATTCGTCCGCCATTTTGAGACCCAATCGTCCGTACTGTGCATGAAACAACAAGAAAATAAATTATCAGAATCATTGCAGCGGCTTTTTCGATCCGGCCAAGGAACTCCTGGGGTGAAATAAACAAGTTGCTTCATCCACCCCCACAAAAAAAAAATCGCAAGGATTTAAGTCTGGCGATCGCGGGGGCCTATTGTAAGATTGCCGAAATTTTAATCTAAACAAATAAAGCATCAATTTAAATTAAATCCTCAAAGCCTATGCAATGTCCTGAATAGTAACGCAATTCGCTACGTAATTTAACTAATTATTGAATCCTACCACTAGGCCACCTGTAAGGTGGAGATTTTGCTCGGTATATCATAAAATTTATAAACTGCCAAGCGGAAGCTTGGGTGGTGTGACAATCAGTCCAAACTAGCGAAGCATATACTCTACAAATTTATTTTATTGAGTTTCTTCTGTGATTTGGGTGCATTCGCTCCAGAAAAAAAAAACTCTGCAGACTAAAAATTCATGTGCGAATTTGGAATTGCTTCGGCTCTCAAGACGCTGGCCGCGCATAAAGAACGTCGCAAGAACAGCAGAAGGGAAGAGTTGCGCAACAAGAGCGAGCGAGTGAAATGGCGAAGACCGTGGCCACGGCCACGGATTCAACGACCTCCAATTGCCTAGTGAACCAAACCCGTTCCTCGCCCGCTCGCCGCCTTCGGTGCTCCTTACCTCTTCTTGGGCTTCCAGGGTCGGACTCCTTTGCTTTTTTGCGAGCGAACTGCGGAACCCAGAATTGATCGATTGCGTTCGAGATCGAACGTAAATTGCGCGAAATTGCGACCTGCGCGATGTGATATATTGTTTTCGTGGCTCGAACGTTAGCATTGCCTCACGACCAATAGAAACAGGTATTATATAACCAAGCGAGATGATGCTAAATGATTATATGTTGCCTTCCGGAAGTTATTTTGCAAACGACTGTGCGCAGCTTACGTCCTACAACTTGACAGTTCTGTGAGCCTTGTACCACAAGATTTTAAGGGTGAAGTTTGCGTACCAGAGGTGGGCATGACTGTAGTTCAAAATAGTTCGCGTGACTTACAAATGTGTTTTCCAAAACAACACTGAAATGTTTCGCCATCAACCCAAAAACGATACCCACTGTAACATCACAGCTGGAGTTGATCCGCCCTTATCAAACTCCCTTCCCACATTGCAGATCCTATTCGCCACGAAACTTCCAAAATTTTAAAAGCACCCAACCCCCTAAACCAAATTGAATTTCAATCCCTCGAAACCCTGAAAAGTAACCCAGACATAGTCATACTCTCCGTAGACGATGGGAATGCCTCTGCAGTTTTAGACTGCGCAGACTACGAGCAGACAATCAACACCCTATCAGACGCCCTGCCTACCAACCTTTGCGACGCAATCCAACCTCACGTATGGAACGCACCGTAACAGCCTTAATAAATTCTTCTTCTATCCTACCAGAAACACAAAAAGTCTTGATCCCCGTGACTCCAGCATTCCCAGACTTTACGGTCTCCCTAAAATCCACAAAACCGACACACCTCTACGTCCCATAGTCAGCGCCATTAACTAACCCACCAAATCCTCAAACAACACCAAATCCATTTACTTACCCATGACGAAACTTTCACATTGCCTACCCTCCACAAAAATTCACATTCCCTTACAATCCGAAGGTGTCTAACGAATGCCATGTTCCTGTGGGCGTGTATACATCGGCGAAACAAAACGATCTGTCAGCACTCATGTTTCTGAACATGAACGTTGTACTAGACGTTGTACAAACAACTGGTTCGGCCCTAGCTGAACACAAATTAGAAACCGGTCACCAAATCCTATTCCCCGACACAAAACTTCTAGCCCGCTCATCTCATTTTTTCAATCGTAAAATCCGTGAATCGATAGAAATCCTCAAACACCCCAATAACCTGAACCGTGATACCTCCACAATACCTGGAAATATCTCATTAACGATCCGTCACGCCCCAACAGACCAATGCCCGCTCACCGTTCCGATTACCCCACCCATCCACAATAAATACCACGAACTACCAACAAACATACCTACTCAGTCTCAACGACTAAGGAGAAGCAGCGGTTGTCTGCTGTAACGTCTAAACTATTCACTCGTATTTGTTTTCTCTTTGTTTTAACGAACATATTTTTTGACTCTCATCCCAATTGATTTCGGCTTCTTCGTCATCTTTATTAGACTGACGAAAACCGAAACCAGTCAAAAACCATGTGTGTCAGAACAAAGAGAAAACAACACAAGTGATCAGTGCTATTCGACGAAACAAGGCAGAGAACTATCCAAGAATCTAAAGTATTCCCTACACAGGGTGCAAATGATATGAAGCAAAATGTGTAAGTCTCTAATCTTTGGGTTGCATACAAGAGAGATCTGTACCTAGAAACATTTCCTTCTGTTACTTCTTTGAACAGGAAGCAATTGAAAAGCTCTGCACGACGAATAGTGGTCTACTTGTTGGGACCAAAACGCAACATTCTTATTTCTAAATGGAACTTCTTATACAATTTGAAAACCGTCTTGTATCACACAGCAGTCTGCCTCGTGGTTAAGGGAGGAAATTTGGCGCAATCTCGAGTCTAGCTTCAAAATTCACGATGTACGACACAAAACACCCAGATGGCACTGCACACGGCGGAACGGCCGTCATTCTAAAAAAACTCCATCAAACACCATGAATTAGATAAATTCAAACAAGAATACTTATGTACAAGTCACTAGTACTGCGGTGGAAGACTGGGCAGGTCCGATAACCATCTCAGCGGTCTACTGTCCGCCTAGGCACGCAATAACGCAAGAATAATTTGAGCAGTACTACAGATCCCTTGGGAGGCGATTACAACGCCAAACATTTACAGTGGGCCTCTAGGTTGATTATACCCAAAGGTAGAGTACTACTAAGAACCATGGAAGCCAATAATCTTTACCACATGCACATATCTACGGGAAAACCAACTTAGTGGCCAACCGATAAAAAACTTAATCGACTTCTGCGTGGTCAAAGGACTCCCCAAAAACTTCCTCAAAGCCGAGTCGAGTCTGGATCTTTCGTCGGATCACTCCCCGGTCATTATCACAATTGGTACGCAAGTGCAAATCAAGCAAAGACTCCCTTTTCTCAGCAATAAGAAAACTAACGCCTGAATGGTCCAGTGGTAAGAGGACCGGCCTTGCAATCGCAGGGTCGTCGGTTCGAACTGCACTCGGGATTTTTCTCAGGGGTGGTCGGTATCGACTTTAGGCACCCTTCAGTGTTTGGGATAAAATTCGACACTGCTTCCCCTTAAACGGCGAGAAGGTTGGAAGTAACAAAGCCATGGAACACTTACACACACTCAAATACACTCCCGCTCCTGAGGTCCTGACAAGTCTTTGACTTAGGACCCCGTTAGGCAACCACCACAGATAAAAAAAAACTGGAACGTCTTCAGATACATGATAGACGAATCAATATCATTAGATATTCCCCTAAAATCTGAAGAGGATGTAAACAATGCAGTTGAACCGTTCATACAGGAAGCTGCTTGGCAAGCAACCCCACAACAGAAAAAACCCAATAACGGTGAAATCTACCCCATAATAGTAACAAAAAGAATCGCCGAGAAGCGAAGCTTAAGAAAACGATGGCACAATACAAGAGCCCCAGAAGATAAGCGTAAGATTTAATCAAGCGACAAGAGAACTTAAAGACCTCTTAAGTAAGCTAAAGAACCAGGCTATCCAAGACTATCTGGGTAACCTGTCAGCAACAGAAGTAACGGAAGGCCACCAAAAAAAATTAAGAAACCTCAACACCCATTCAACTTGTTGATGGACAATGGGCAAAAACCAACCAGCAAAAAGCTATGGCATTTGAAAACCACCTGGAAGAGGTTTTCCAGCCCTTCCCGTCTGAGGTACCAAATAAGAAGCTATCAAGATCGTTATATTGTCTAAGAAGAATAATGAAGATCGGTACTTACCAAGCAGCTTTTCAAACGTACTATTCCCTATTTCATAGTATAGCCACCTATGGAATTCTCATCTGGGGTGTATCACCAGCAGTGCAGAGCGTTTTCCTGAAACAGAAAAAGGCGGTCAGGATGCTAAGAAAAGAAACCTACAGAAGTAGCTGCAAGGGTATGTTTAAAAAATTGGGAATACTTACCTTACCTAGGCTGTTACATACGTGCGTGTCTGATGTATGTGTTCGACAATCGCCCGAAGTTTTATACCAAAGAAGACCGTCATGACTGCTACACAAGAAACAGGAAAGATTTAGCGATTCCACAACAATTATTTAGGAATCAAATTCTTTAATAAAATTCCGATTCCCACAAGGAGCTTACCGAAGAAAAACTTCAAAGCCACTATAAAAAAGATGCTGGTAAAGGAAGAAGAAGAAGATGACATCCATCAAACCCTGGAAAGCCCGTACCAAACGAGCTTACCAATTGATAAGTTTAAAGTGAGCGAAATAAGAACAATAATCATGTCTGACCTAAATCTCAAAAAAGGCGTCTGGATACGACCTTATCTCTGGTAGGGAGTTAAGACAGCTTCCGGAAAATTATCATTATAATATTTAATGCAATTTTCAGACTGGGCTACTTCCCTTGTCAATGGAAAGTAGCACAATTCACAGTCATTCCAAAACCTGGTAAGCCCCCGGAAGAAGTTACATCATATCGGCCAATAAGTCTCCTGCCGATTCTGTCAAAAACTTTCGAGAAACTGTTTCTAAAAAGGATGAGACCCATACTGCTGAGTAATAATCTAATACCGACTCACCAATTTGGATTTAGGCAGCAGCCCGCAACCATAGAACAAGTCCAGAGGGTAGTAACAAAAATCAGTACTGCAGATACTGCACAGCAGCGTTTTTAGACGTATCCCAGGCGTTTGACAAAGTCTGGCACGACGCGACGGCTTGCTTTTCAAAATCAAAAACAACCTCCCGCACGAATACTACCGTGTGTTGAAGTCATACCTCTCTGATCGGTATTTTCTCGTAAAATATCAGGAAGAACATTCACCTTTATATCCAGTAAAGTCTGGAGTGCCACAAGGCAGTGTCTTAGGCCCAACTTTATACCTCCTGTATATGGCGGACCTACCGACAAATCGCAACTTTTGATGACGACACGGCCGTATTGGTATCGCATACTGACCCAAACATAGCGTCGCGAATCTTGCAAATGCATCTCAACAAGATCCAGCATTGGCTGAAAAGATGGCGTATCAAGGCAAACGAAGCTAAGTCGACCCACTGACTTGCCTCTCACTTACCTTGACAGATGACAAATTTCCGCTGACTAAGTATCAGCTGCTCCCCAGGCTAGCAACAGTGAAGAATGGGGTGGGTTAATTAAGATGGTAATTAAATTAAAGGGCGCCAAGACAGACAAAAGTAAACAACTGAACCCTAAACAACCTTGACGACGTCTCTGAATCGACCAGCGTTGGCAGAAATATCAAAAGCAAATAATATAAATAACATACGTTATAAACGTTTAATTTGACGAACAAATATTACACTAATTGAAAGGGATAATACCCTACATTAAAGGATTGGTGTACCAAAGAGTAACCTAGATCGGTATACAAGTACGACTCAAGTACCCGACAAACGGTAGATAAAATTTACATTAACGCACCACGTCTAAATATCTCAGCAGCGCGTGAACAGCCGAGATTCGCTCTCTTTGTTTATGCAAATACTAATTCACGAATTGCCAAAAGGAAAGGAAAATAATAAATAAATACCTTAACCTTTTCGGTTAAAATTAAAGCATGACATGAAGTGTCACCGCAGATTATAACGCCACCTGATGGTCACGTCCGTTGTCGGTAAAACACCGTCCAAAGTGGTCTCACAGGGAGTCGGTAAAACACCGTCCAAAATGGCTACTCGAGAATCGCCAGGATGGTTCCAACAGGCACGGCAACGCTCCAATAAAATTCCACTAAGACTTCGGCTAGATCATCGATTAAAAGTTCCGCTGAAACCTCGACTAGAACTTCAACCCAAAAGCATACATAGAAGAAACGATTTTTGTTAGCGGCCATGTTCGTCGTCATATTTTACCTGAGAAAACTAGGGTCCCAGGTTTCGTATGGGGGTTAAAACTATCCCCAAGTGTGTTCGATGGTGTCACTAAATCTTCCGGCACGGCCGCTGATGAATTACTTCTCCCAAAGAGCAAGAATTCCGATGACTTACAATGCACGTAAAACACGTCTGGCTTGCACCACGCTTCGAACAAGAAAGGTCGCGACGAAAGTGAAGATGGTGGACGACGATAACCAATGATGAGCTATCAAGTAGTCACATGGTGCCTCCATAGCCTATGGATGTTGAGCGTTCGCATCACGCAAGTTTCCCCTCTTGCAATGTAAATGAGGGGGAACAGTGTAGCCAACTGTGTTAAAACGCAGCTGGATGATACCGTATCGCCACGATGTCTTGGCGGCAAATTTGAAACGTAACACATGCGCAACGGCAGTTACGCTAAATAATCAACAAGTTGCAAAATACCTTGGTATACACCTTGATTGGCGTCTTACCTGGAATAAACACATATGCTCGAAAAGGAAACAACTGAGACTCAAATTCAACGTACTGGCTTATTGGCCGAACATCCCAGCTTTCCCTAGAACATAAACTGTTGCTATACTAAAGCCAGCATGGATTTATGGGATACAGTTGTGGGGTACAGCGAGTAACTCCTACCTGGCAATCCTACAACACTTCCAATCAAAGGTGTTATCGGCAAGTCCTTACATGGTACAGCAATTGGTATAGGTTCTGGTCAGAAAAGAAAATTCACTCAACAGAAAAGTACTTGGACGACGGGTCCTGAAGAACTGCCCCAAGAATATTTACACTAAGAGCGATTCCTGGCCACTTAAAACTCAAACAAACAAAGGACTTTGCGACCTTGTATCTTTTATGGTTTAACCGTGTGAAGATACGCCAAAGTACGAAGTCACATTCCTTTAAGAAAGTCCTTAGAAGGTACAGCAACTGGTGTAGACTCTGGTCAGGGAAAGAAAAAAACCTTTAAGGAGTTTCACTCAGTAGGAAATTTCCTACACGTCAGGTCTAGAAGATTTTCTTCCGGTTTTGGTGGTGTACGCATTCATTCACATTCCTGGTGGTGGAGAACACCGTCATCGATTTCTTCACCTATACCCAGACTGGTCAGAAAAAAATCCATAAATTGTTTCACTCAACTCAAGTTCAAGTTCTTTCAGTCAATTCTTTCGGTTTTGGTGGCGTACACCATCTGAAATATACTTCAGATCCCTGGTGATGATACGCACCCTCTTTTTGATAGCGGTCACCGGCGATGCAGACTTTAGTCAGAGGGGGGAAAAGTCCTTGAAGAAACTTCATAAATTAAAGAAACATCATTACATCCCTCATATTCTGGCCACTTTTGCTCGTGTTGATTGGCGTACGCGTCACCAGTAAGGCAGACTTTAATCAGGGAAAGGGAAAGTCCCTAAAGGAACTTCAGAATCTAAAGAGCCTTCTTCACATCCCTCATATTCTGGTCACTTTTGCTTGTGTTGATAGCGTATGCGACTCAACTCAAATATACTTCAGATCCCTGGTGGTAGTGCGTACCCTCTTTTTGAAACTCGTCGTGATTTCCAAGACTTTGACTCACCATCCCTCTTGCAAAGATCAATATGTTAGGTTGTAATTTGCGTTTTACAACATATCCCAACCGCCATTTTGTTATTGCTCATTCGTTCTTCGTCCTGAGGTCAGCCAGTCAGCAATGTTCTTTCCTAACGTCTCCAACGTCCACAGGAGAGCGACAGTGTTTACTTTGAGAGATTGTGGCTTCAGATCCCGCCCTCTTTTTGATAGTCGTCAATTTCACTGGAGATTTCCAGGACTTTGACTCACTACCCTTCCTGCAAGGATCCCTCCGTCATGTTGTAATTTGCGTTTTACAATATTCCCGGGCGCCATTTTATTATTGCTCATTCGTTTCTGCTGTCCCTGGGCCAGCAATGTCCTCTCATAGTATCTCCAGTGTCCAAAGGAGGGCGATAGTGCTTGCTCTGAGAAATTGATGCCTCCACCTCCCACTGGGAGAAGCTAGCACCCACTTTGTGAAACTATAGTCTCTACAGAGAAGTAAGATGTGATCAAGTTGATGTTTGTAAAAGACGAGTCCTCATACTACAAGATATCGGCAGTTTGTAAATCATTCAGTTCATTGCCTAAGTTAAAATTCGATACAACGTCGCCCGCAATAACGTAAACAAACGACTTGCTTTACCGTCGACTCACCTTTGCATTCGGAGAATTTCAGCTGCATAGATGACTCATTAAAAAAGCCGATGATTATGGAAGCATAAAAGCAGACGATTTGGGAAAATTACAATGACTCATAGGGCAAGTGGCCCACATGCAAGATCTTTCGTAATCGGAATTTCCGGTATAAAACGATATAAAAGACGACTGATTGTGAGTTTTAAGATAGGTATCATACAGCTAGTGTCGCATGGTCGTGAACATCACCAGAGTCCGAAGGCGTAACCGGCATTCGCCGAATGTCATAGTGTGTGGTCAAACTCCGAAAATCCGTCCGTCTCTCTGTATCTAGTACCATGATTTGAGTAAGAAAACATTTAGTTGTGTTATTTGAAACTAACAACAATTGATTTACAAAATGCTGTAGGTACTTTATGTAACAGGAGGTATTTCGAAGAAAATACTAATTTGAGCATCTAGGTACTATCTTTAGGACTTTTTGTGTGTATTGAAACGAAATCGATTTGTTATACAGTGAACAATTAGGTATGAAAAAGGAACAATTACGGCTCTGTACGTTAAACAAACAAACCGTGGGAGACAAGTTCGAATTGTCTTCGCCTCTACCATCATCGTTAAAGTGGATTCAATTTAGCATTCGCCATTAACATCGGTAGAAATCACCGGCGGGCGGCATGTCAAATTTGATTCGGTGTGCAGCAAATGTCAGATTAAAGAGAAACGAAACTTCTAAAATGCAGTATGGAGCAAACTTGGATTCTCTCATCCCTCCTATGTACCTAATGGGAATCAAATTTTAATGCCAAGTTACGACACGAACCTCCAAACACTTTAGCGATGTTTCAACATACTTGTATGTACTAATTGTTAACCTAAGGGGTAAACGGAAGTAAATTGTGTTTTATCAGTAAGTTTTTCTTCTATATTCTAACGGAAAATACGCAATCGAATTAGAACGCAGACAATTAATTTCCTTCAAATAATAATTGTTATCGACATTGAAGGAATTAATAATCACACTCGATGTTAATCGGTGCAATTTACATGCACGCCCCGCGGTTGCGGCTTGTCGTAATAATCGAACATTGAACAATAATTTCTTTCGTACTTGACTCGATTTTCTTTAAAAGGTTATCCCACACGTTCGATTATATAACTAAGAACTATGCGTACGCACATTTTAAATTTTATAACAGAACTTGTTCCGTAAGCGCGCTTGTTTTGCAATCATACATGCTATTAGCAGCTGGTGTGGATAATTAAAATATTACATCTAGTGCAAATACTTTACGAATTAAAAAAATATATACAAAAATCTGGTTAGCAGGACAAGGAAGTAATTCAATTCTGTTGATTTATTTATTATTTACATATTTGCAAGTATTCACAACGACATAATCAAAATTTTTGCTTAACAATGTGAAGTTCTAATTCTAAGAAGTAACGTATTTTAATTCTTAAAATACTCGACTGTAATATTCTTCTTTTTTATTCAAATGCAATAGATTTACAGAAAAGTTTTGATTCGCAATCTATTAATAATGCTGTTACACCTGTAAAAGAACAGGTTTGCAACGAGCGATGTGGTAAAATGGCAACCGGAAAACCTTAGTGAACGATTTATCAGAAGTTTTCTTCTTAGTAGATTATATGCAAATGATTAGTGGAACTGAATATGTAGATTAATCGGCGAATAGTTATTTAAAAAAAAAACATTAGTCAGCTTACCGTAGAATTTTCTTTCTTTTAAAGCAGAGTTTTACGTAAAGTACCTACAAGAACGTAATAAGTAAAGCCCGGATTTTTAGGCAGTCAAATAGTCTAAGATATAAAGGTCTGTTCCAACCATGCTTTACGACGGTTTCGAAATCGTCCCAAGCGTGCACTCATCAAAGTTTTACAACTGACAAAGTTGTCAAAATCGATCATTACTTCGATTATGACGGTTTCGAAACCGAGCTATAAGCAGCCTACAAAAATTTAGGCGTTTAATAATTTCTCCGTTTAAAATGTTAATGCTTATTTTAGTTACGTGGTGATTTATTAAGAATTCGGGGGGAGGTTCTTCTAAGCTTCTAGAGCCGTACAAGTGAATTAAAAAAATATAATTCGCCGTAAGGAATGTATTATGAAAATCACGAAAGATGAATGCTGCGTCATCGATTATATGCGTCTGGTGTTAGTGAAGTCACAAACATGCATGGTTTTAATGGAGTTCGAAAACCATACCACGGAATGACACGACTTTGCAAAATCTGCTAAGCCACTCGACAGCTCTACTGTGTTCCTAATTATCATTTTCGAAGAATCTGATAAATCATCAGTTTTTGATTTCTTACGAGGTCGTTATTTCAAACAGATTTTTAGTGCTTCTGCCACTCGCTGTGAGTGTACTTCGTATTAACAATTTGTATTAATAAAAAATGAAAGTTTTACCTCCTGTACACATTCCGATGATATCAAACTGCCTTTACTCTCTTAATCGCGTTCAAAATAGTTCAGCAAATTCGAAACTAATGTTTGAGCTTGCGAACGTAAAGTTTTATCTTGAATTGACATTATGACTAAAAGAATAATAATAATAATAATGTATATTGTCACTGATCATAGGTACAGATATGGACATAGTCAAGTTCAATTTAATAAAAGCATGAAGATTTTACAACGATATAGTAAACTATATATCTGAGTCAAAGTTAATATACAAAGATACAAATAAATCACAAGTAAAGTAAATAATTAAAAATTAAAAATCGCAGGAAGACTAGAATCTAGAAAATAAGTCAACCAACCTAGGTGCATTAACCATCAGTAATCTAGCATTAGAAATTTCTGTAATTATCAGCCGGTAAGTTCATTAATATTGTAATGATTCGTCGACACCAGCCGGCGTCAGACTGTCTCTTGCGTCACAGCCGTCTAGTCGACGCACCTTAGGCGACAGCCGAGAAAGTGCTGGCGGCAGAATAAACTAGATCAGACAGCCTGTCGCGATCTAGAAAATACGAGAACGACAGCTTCGGTATATAAAATGCACGCGGCCGGGAGTGGGACACAGTTCGGGGAAGAATTCGGCATTAGACAGTTTCGCATTAAAGTTTCACTCGGCTGTTAAAATAAATTAGATATAAGCTTGTAAATAAACGTTGTTTGAAATTGTTTAGAGCGTAAAATGCTGAACACATCTTTTTACCGAGCCCATCACAGTGTTCCTCCCAAGTAAGATTGGCATCCAACAACAGACCAAGAAAGTCGACACTGTTAGACGTTGGTAAAGATTTATTGTTATGCTTAATGTAAACACTATTATCCGGTAATCTTTTGTTGAATGTGACAATCTTAGTTTCTTGTGTGTTTAGAAGAAGTTTGTTGAACAATTGTGGTACCCATCATCGAAGTAGAAGCAGCAGATTCATTAGTAATTACAGCGGTGGTGTCGTCGGCATATTGTGAAAGTGCGCAAGAATTTAATGATAAGGACAAGTCATTTACGTAAATTAAGAATAGCGTAGGTCCCAAAATGCACCCTTGCGGAACGCCGCGGTGTATTGGAACTTCTGAAGATAGGTAATCTTTAACCAAGCCCTTATATTCTGAAGTTAATGAAACAATTTGATTCCGATGACGGAGATAAGATTTGAATAGGTTTCGGTGATCTAAAAGATCGAATGCCTTGGATAGATCAAAGAAAATCCCAGATACATTAAGACCTTTATCCAGATTGTCATAGATATACGTTAAGGTATTATAAATGGCATTCTTAGTGGAGGAATTGGCAGTGAAGCCAAACCGTTCCTTACTTAATATTCCAAATTTAGCTAAATAGGAAGTTAATCTTTTATTTAAAACTTTCTCTAAGATTTTTCCGATGGAGGGTAGTAGTGAAATTGGACGACAGTTATTGATGTTAGAACCGCTATCTTTTTTATGGATGGGTATTACTTTAGCGCATTTCAATTGATCTGGAAAAATACCCCGTGAAAAGCATTTGTTTATTATTTGTTTATTATTATTAGCATTTGTCGGTCAATGGGTTAATTATACAAACTAGACAATCGCTTTAAGAGTGAACAAGGCACATCGTCGATACCTGCAGAATTTTTGTTTGAAATTTGATCAAATCAAGCTAAAATGAGCTTCTATCTCTTTCTTATTCACCGATGAAAAAATATTTGTCGGTTATAACTTCGGTGTTTGATGATGATGACGCAGCATTCATCTTTCGTGATTTTCATAATAAGTAACGATTGCAATTTTTTATAATTTCTTGGCGTGTTTACTTCAAATTGATTACGTAGATTTCTCCAAGGGTGTACCCCGGATTTATGGACTTTATCCAGGGTCCTGTTGCAAATAAATCGCTGGCGTTCCCATCTCATCCACCGACTTTTCTGAAGGTACTTAGGTTGGGCAAGAGAACGATGGTTTCAGGAAAATTTTAGGAACTTTTCTGGGCTGTATTTATATTCACCTTGACGCACTGCGCTTTCAATTATAGGTAGCTTCAGGTTTTCGAAAGGTACCTAGTTATTGTGAGGACTTTGGAAGAATGCATCAGGATCAGAGTAACTTCCATCTAGTGAAACTTTTGCTCAAATTAATCGCGCTTTTATCCAGAGCTTTTGGTCTGAACTAAAAGTTCTTGAAGTGCAGTTATTTGTGATTGGAGCGAGATTACCATTGGCGGAGCTTATCTTTGTTGATTTACCCAATACGTTTCATTTGCTTTCGTCCTATCTGTTACATATGAGCAACAAGTTCAGGTCAATGTCAAACATTTTTTCTGCTAGATACTTACCACTATCAGCCACAAGGGTCAATTCTAAGCCCTCTTTTATTTTTGTTGTTTATTACCTAATGATATCACACTACATAGTGTACTATGAATTGTAAAATAAAATTCCAATGAGTTGTGGCTTCATTGTCTAATAAGTATTCGAAGTCTTTGCAATGGTCATTCATAAAAGTTATCCTTATGAATTTGAATTTTAATTATCTATTGACGTGCGTAGTATTTTCTGCCATATATTTCCACCTTATGAAATACGGCGTACGTAAGGATTGTAAAACTTCTATTGGTATTCATTAGAGTAACACATTCCGACCCATATTAGAATATCACATCAGTAAAGAATAAGTTAACCTTCTCCTATTAAAACCGACATTGTTAACCCAATGCTCTAGGAGGGACTCGGATTAGAAAAGGAAAAGGAGCACGAAGGGAAGCGATGTGCGAGCCAGAACGCATAAGTTCGATAATTGCGGTCGCCTCGCGAAGCGCGCGCACCTCTCGCTCTCTTTCTCCTGTTTCGGCAAACAGAAAGAGTGAGGCGGAGCATTCTAATGCTTCGTTCGAATGGCTCGCGAAGAGTAAGTAACGGTGAATCTGCGACCGGAAGTTCAACGTCGTTTTCAGAGCCTACTAGAGAAGGACTTTAACCTCGCTGTTGTGCCATTTGCTAGGCGTTCTGTTACGTTGAGAAATGTAGACAAACCAGAAAGATGGCCGATTTTCTTTCTGAAGTGGGAACACGCATAAAACCGTCTTTTTTTTACCGTGAAATTAAGCTATTCGTTTACGTATTTGCAGTTATATTATAAATTAAATTATTAATTGTTTACTAAAAGTAAAATTAAAATTAATTCAAGTTCAAGTCAATTGCCTTGCAATTGGAAAAACGAACAAATATTAGAATTCAGAAAGTGCATTTTCGGATGCATTATAATAATCCAGGACTTTGAATTTCATTGGTGCGTTTTCTTCAGTTCAATAATATTTGCAACTTCCTTTATTTGATTCGAAGTTTTCCAGAATCCTGTTTCAACCAGCTCCTTTTATAATGCAAACACTTCATCCCTTATAAATCTGAGAATGTCCTAAGCCAGGCCGAACTTCAGATGTAATGGACTTGGTACACACTGACTTGTACGGCGCTAGGCGAGCGACTTCACATGGAGGATCCAAATCATCGATGATTGTTCAAGGTGTACCGCAGTTCGTTTCTTGAAGAGTAAGAAGGACGTACTTCCAGTTACACGGGATTTCGTCAGTTTGATGGAGAATCAGACTGAAAGGAAAATTAAATGTATGCAATCTGATAATGGGCTGCGAATGAGCCGACCTGGAAGAGCATGGAATCAATCGAAGACTCACCGTTCGCTACAGTCTAGAGCAGAGCGGGATGGCCGAGAGACGCAATAGAACATCAGTAGAGATGGCAAGGTGTTTGTTGCTCCAGTCAGGATTGTCATCATAATTTTGGGCCGAAGCTGTTGACACAGCAAATTATATTCGTAATCGATCGCCGTCAAAGCCGTTGAATGGGAGAAGCCCTTTTGAAATTCCAACGAAGAATATTCTCGATGTGACACGTTTTAGAGAGTTTGGCGAACCTGTCTTTGTCCTAAAGCGTGATCCTAATATTGGCAAGTTTGACTCACGTAGTTATACCTGGGTACTCGGATAGGTCGAAGGGGTATAGAATATGGCCAACGAAAGAGAGGAGATGTGAAGTTTCTCAAGTCTAGTTTCTCAAACTAGAGACGGCGATGTTGAGGATATTGCTGAAGCACGACTATGTAGAACTAGAGTTTACTCGTGAAGAGGAGAAACTAAAGAGAGAAGCTAAAGATGTCATCGGACAACAACCGAAGAAATTGGACCTTCTACCGAAAATGCTGAGACTGAAGAAATTGGATCTTCGACAGAAGATTTCCACTGGATCTAAGATTATTCGAACTGGACAAAGAGGAAGACCCCGAAAGGAACATCCTAAGAAACGTAACGAGGCTGATTACCTACTTAGAAAATCAGGACACGTTTTCATCCGAAGTTTCAATGGACGAAGCCCTGAAGTAGATGAGTGGAAAATGGGGATGACTGATGAAATTAAGGTCTATAATCAAAAATAACACATGGAATTTGGTCGACCGTCCAAAGTCGACAGTAATAATTGGATGTCGCATGGTGTTACGAAACAAGTTAAATCCGAATGGGAGTATTCGGCGACGGCGACGTAAAGCTAGATTAGTGGCACAGGGATTCAGTCCGTTCATTTTTATGAAACGTTTGCTCTTGTGGCACGACTTGGCTCCACTCGTTTGAAGATTAGTTTAGCTGCTCGTCGCGGGATGAAAATTCAGCAGTTAGACGTCACCACAACGTACCTCAACGGTATTTTCGATGAAAAGGAGACACCGATGAATTACTAGAATTATTCGGGCGAATCCAGAAGAAAGTATGAAGAAGAAGGCCAACAAAATATTACGAGTGGTGCGTAAAGGAAATAAAGTTTGCTTCCTGAAGAAAACACTTTACGGTTTACGTCAGGTCGGGAGAAGCTGGGTATCATATATTTGATGAAGTTTTGAGGAAGTGCGAAGCAGTATCATCACCTGCTGACCCCTGTTTATATCATAATGGAAAGGGGGAGTACGTCACGTTAATCGCGGTCTACGTAGATGATGCTTCCAAGGATCAAAGAAAAATTAATGAAATTGTTGAAGGAATATCTCAGCACTTCGATATTAGAAATTTAGGAGAAGTCCCAGCAATCAATTTTCTCGTATAATGAAGATTCTGTTAAAATGCAACAAGGTAGTTACATCGACGAAATTCTCAAACGATTTAAAATGGAAGGAACGTAACACCGTCACTACTCCAATGGATACTGGAACAAAGTTACAACGAGAACCAGGGGAATAATTTGAAGAAGAAAGAAGATTGCCGTATCGAGAAATTGTGGGATGTTTCATGTATCTAGCAATGTTAACAAGACCTGATATTGCTTTTGAAGCTAGTCAACATGGACCAATTTAATTCTTGCCCCAGAAAGGCTCATTGGAAGGCTGCAAAAGGAGTCTTAAAATATCTCAAAGGTACTAGAGACGTGGATTTATCTAACCATGCAGATTCTGAGACATTGAAAGGGCAGGGTAGAGCGGGTTACAGTGACCACTGGGGCACAGTGGTCAATGTAAATTTTTATGAAGAAATAATGAAAATAATGTGATGCCATCTCTTATGTAGCTGCTTAATTTCCGGTAGAATCTTGTCGTAGTTTCCTGCACTGAACCGCCAACACATGTGATTTCTGTGGTGGTTGTGTACTTAGTGTGTTAGGCGCGTAAAAATTAGCTAAGTTCTAAATTTTATCTCAACTAAGTTGTAATGCATATTTACAACTTAATTTTACATCACCTGTCGATCACATCAAAGGCTTCCTAATATGTTACAGAAAAGTGCTTAAATTAAAAAAAAAATGGTGAAAAGATTTGAGGTTACTTTTTTATACAGTGACCGTTCTAAATGAAGGCACAGTGGCCACTGCTTTTCACAGTAGTCAAGCAGTGGCCAATGTACCCCAAATAAATGATTTACACAATCTCCCGAGTAATATCTAATACAATATCCTTCAAACTCATTCTAATGATACTTTTGGTTCATTTTTAGATGATGCCGCGGAACAGAGTGCGTAAAACTCAGACTGGCCTAACTAGGGAATGTGATGTGAAGGAAGCGGTTATGTCTGTTTTGAAAGGAGAGTTGACTGCAAAGTCTGCAGCTGTTCGTTATAACATACCACGCACAACATTGAGAAGGTATATAAAAAAGTGTCGTGACATGAATTTAAACATGGATGAACCAAATTTTCCAAAAATGTGTCCGAATTACGACGTCCGAAGAATATTTTCCATAGACGAAGAAGCAGAAGTAAGTGAATACCTGCAAAAGTGTGGTAAATTGCATCATGGCTTGCCACCAAATGCTGCCAAGAAACTACCGAGTCAACATCTGTAGCAAGATGTATGGCATTTAACAAACCTGCAGTCTATAAATTTTATGATGACTTGATGGTCATCTACGAAAAGTATCCAAGCTTAAGTCCAAGCAGGATTTATAACACAGACGAGACGGCGCTGACGACCGTGCAAAGATCCTCAAAAGTAATTGCTGAAAAGGGTCAAAGAGGAGTAGGACACGTAACTTCTTCTGAACGAGGGACCCTTGTAACTATGTGTGGGACAATTAATGCTTTGGGAAATTGTGTACCGCCACTATTAATTTTTCCTATGGTTCACTTTAAAGATTTTATGTTGAAAAATGCTCCGCTAGGTACAGTTGGTGCCGCAACACCCTCAGGGTGGATGAGCTCAAAAATATTTATCCAGTGGATGCATCATTTTATCGACTTTGTGAAACCAACCTTGGATGATCCTGTTCTGTTGATCATGGACAGCCATGAAGCACACTTGTCATATAAGGTTATCAAGAATTCAGGGGTCATCTTATTCACTTTACCCCCACATACAAGTCATAAGCTGCAGCCGTTGGACAAGTGTGTGTACGGTCCTCTGAAGCGTTTGCATCAAATCCTGGCAAGAGAATAACGATCTATGAGATAGCGGGACTCTTTGGTGTTGCATATCCACTGGCATTTACTCAAAAAAAATTGTTTGTCAGCTTTCAAAAATACCACTGTACCCCGCCTTCCCCTACGTCGCTTCGGATTGGGGTAATTCTCACATAGACCGTCGATCCTTTTCTGGATTTGTATTGATGATGAGTGGACGTGCACCACCTGGGATTCGAGAAAGCAAAGGACTGTGGCTTTATTGACTTGTGAAGCAGAATTTACCGAAGGCATGAAATAAGCTGTTTTCTTGCGACGATTTCTGGACGAATTGGGATTCTCAAGTTTACGAAAAGTTACCATTTAGGGTGACAACCTTGGATTCATTTAATTAGCGAAAAATCCCCACATCACTATGTCCGTGACGTGTTTAAATCTGGAATAGTGAAAATCGTATACGTTTCTACATCCAAGATGATTGCCGATGTAATGACAAAGGGACCACCGAAGGAGAAACATTTGAGATGTTTGAAGATACGATTCGAGGGCTAGTGTTAGGAAATCAATCGTTTAAAAGTTGTTTAACATAACAGGTCAATGCAACTTCTCAAATATATGTTGTATAAATTGGTACCATAAGTTTTTCTACGAAAGCAGAAAACGATGGTGTATTGATAGGACTTATATTGAGGTGCAATTTCTTTATCTGATGTGAGTGATTATTGGGCCCTTCTGCGTACGGGTCCGTGAATGTACAGGTCCGCCCGCGACTGTTCCGGTTTAAATAGCACGCTCCTAATGTACAGGTGTGCACACGTGCCCACGAGCACACGACCATTACATGGAATCAGAGGCGGAAATAAATGGGGTAATTTATGTAGGTGGCAGAGCGCGCGCACTGATAAGACTATCTAATGCCTGCATACACACGACCACTCTAGATACGAACACCATTAACAATCAATGTAAGACCGGTCGTTATAATAGCATGCAGATTACATGATGGCTGAGTGCACCTGGACGTTACCTCGACATTTGAAAAGATTTTTTAAAGCAGTCCGTAATAATTCTATTTTTTTTTATATACTTAGGGTGGAGATATCCATCTCTTAATAAACTGGCTAATAGTTATTAGACATGGAATAGATTAATAAAAAATCAAACAACAATTCAAAAAAATCAAGTTATTCATCGAATAACTTTAATAGGAGATGGATTTCTCGACCCTTATTTTAAAATCACAAAATTAGGCAGGCATAGGTTTTGTACAGATTCGTGCTGGGCCCTGTTTTTAAGACGAATGGTTTTCGTAACGCTCCTCGTTGACCTGAAACAGTTAGCATATCGTCAACGATACTTAGTAGTGTTCCGGTAGTGTTTACCTTCACATTAGTGACCACATCGAGAGGAATATTAATTATATTTACCTTTGTTTTATTGCCATCACTTGCTCCAATGTAATTATCATGTAAATACTAGTTCTGAGGAGTACATACGCTTGTGTCTTGACTGTATAATAAGACTGCCACTAAATACTTTCTTAAACAATTCAAGCAGTATTATTTTTGTATGCCTGTTGCAATACTTCACCAAATTTGTTGCTGAAGTTGTTGTTACATGACAAGTTGACGCCATACTGAATTTGATTGCTTAATCATTCTATTTTCTTACTACACAAATTCGATAAATTTAGCAATCTTTTGGGTCTACTTTAGTCTAATATTGCTGCTCGTTCGGGGGTTTTCCAGGGTACCAATTTAGGACCATTGCTGTTCCTTCATTTCATTGTTGGTTTAATTCAGTCCATCAATTGCTTTATTGTAAAGTTTCTACAGGGCTGATGATTGGTACTTATAAACTATTACAAAAGTCATCCATATAATTTTATTCCTATATTATTACATGGATCATTAATTTTCGTTTTACTGCACATTATTTGATTGTAGGTACGTGTTGCATACCAATAATGAATAAATTGATTTAATTATGAGACTAATTCGAAGTTGGTGGCGGTCCTAAACTTTTCCGTCTTCTAAACGTTCATGCAAACGATTGCATAAGATATGCTCTCGTTGAATAATAGCGGCGCAAAGAAAGTAGCTTCATCTTCTTCAGCGAAAGGAGAGACTTTCTTTTTGCGGTAACGGAGAGCAACACGAACGTTCCTAGCGGTTCGTATATTTGCAAGTAACGATAAGTTACATGAATGCCGTGTAGGTGCTTATGTGTGCGTATTACGTCTGGCCATTTACGTTTATTATTTGTACTTATTGTATTTAATTTTAAATGTAAATGATTCGCAAATTTCACGATGCACGATTTTTTCTCTTGCAGGTAAACCTGCAGCTGCAGAGTCCCCCTTTTGGTCACACTCATTTAGGTCATTGAGTTGCCTACCCTTGAGGGATTGCGACGGATTTTTGGACTGGCTTCGCTACTTTATTTACTCTAACGTATCTTAACAGCCAGTTAGTACTTTGGCTGAAGTTTGTCGCTTGGGCATCCTATCGCGTGAGATTGAATATATTAACAATTACGAGTTTCAATTAATATATTTTAATCGACGCAGAATCTAATTATTGGAGCATATTATAATAATTAGAAGTTGTACAAGTATATCCGAACGCATTTAATTTGTAAAATACATTATACGTAACTTCGATCTATGTACATTGCGGAAGTGAATTAATCAATGCGGCCAATCATTAAAAATCTACATAATATTGCAGTGTCTAAAAATGCAATGTACAGTTTTAATTGCAAAGTCCTAGGCTCCTGTCTACATGAGGAGACGCAACGACGTAATGTGAATTAGGTCAATTATTAACATCCTGCATTCATACACACACACACACACAGCCGTGACTTTGTTAATTTAAATATAAACTAGGGCTGTAAATTTTAAACAATTTCTCTATAGAAATACGTCGATTTTGATGCAGGTAAGTATTTCATGATAACATTTTAACATAAAATACATCATTCGAAACGCTTTTTGATTCTTTACACTCATTTTAATTGATTCATTTTGAAAAGAAACTTCAGTGCAAAGAGCCTATCAGGTGCAATGTTGGGTAATATACTTTATCATATACAATATACTTGGATATCTGGTACATATACAATATACTTCATTTAAAGTGTATATAAATATATTTATACAATATATGATATTTCATTTGTATACGTATATATACATAACCATTTTGTATTACCTTTGACAACTTATTATATCCGAAGTATTATACCAATCGCAAAGAAATTTTGCAACATAATCGTTTGCATGGCTCGAAAAGGATATTTATCTCAATATCCTCGACTTGTAAAAGTATCTAATACACAACATACATATCCGTCGTAAAAACTTGAATTGTATTGTATAGGGCTGTACATTCCCGAAGGAATAATAGTCGTTCTGAATTAGATCTTTACTGACTCATTTTCTTGTGGTAAGTCACTCCGTTCCTTAGAGCAAAGTATTCGTTCTTGCCTCTTCCATTTTTCCATTTTCTTCCATTTCTTCCTAGCCTGTATTTGCTGTTTCCATTGGAAAATTCCTATAGTTGTTACATGTCTCTTCACGTCATCTTCCCATCGGCTCTTTGGCCTTCCTCTTGGTCTGCCATCTCTTGGTTTCCATTGCGTTACTTTTTTAATTCGTTATCTTCTCTTCTTTTTATATATTATGTCCATACCAACGCAGTCTTGAGACTTCTAAAGATCTTACGACATCTTCTTCTTTCAAAATGTGTCTTTCTTCAAAATTCATTAGCATTTGGCACTCGTCTTCCCCTATTTTCTTGCGTCCCAATATTTCCTCACGATCTTCCTCTCAGTTTCTCTCGTTCTCCTTTTGTTATGCTGGTAGCAGTGGTGGCTCGTCGGGTGGACTGCCCACCCTGTTAAAGTTTATCAATGCAATTTAATGTTTAAAATGATTTAATAAGTTAATAATTTTTCAAATGTTGCCCACCCTCTGCAAATCTTGAAGAGCCGCCACTGGCTGGTAGTTTCTAGTGCGTACGTTGCTACTGGTTTAATTGCCACTTTATATATTCTTTGTACTCTTGCTGACTCCAATGTTCTTCAGTAAAGCTTTATATTTATTTTAAGCTCTGTAGTTCTAGGTTCCTATTATTGATTACTGTTCCGCTTCGGCCAGTTCAAGATTTCCTATCCTTACGTATCTTGCTACCTTCTTTTTATTTGTTCTTTCGGACTAAGGAAGGAGGGTACAAGACTATTAAAAAGTCATTATCGAACCAATCGTTCTTCTGTCTCTTCGCTGCATCCTTTTTTGCTTATTACCTTGTCAGTCGTGTTTACGATAGGTACCTCTTCTTAATGCTTGCCATTTATCCTCGGTACTTTCTTTTTCAGCGCTCGCCAGTAAGTATTTAGTTTTTCATTTCTTCTTCAAATTGCCTTTTCTTCCATTTTATTTCCTCCACCGCCCATCGCTCTCTCTTCGCATGTGTTTCTCCGGCTTCTGTAATTCTTAAATTTGCTTTTATAATTACTACAAAATGGTCAGAGTCTACATTGTATGTTCTCGCATCGAGTATCATTCTTTTTCTTCTATAATCCACGTCTCCTTCTGTTCCCTTTTATGTTTAAGGTTCGTACTTACTATGCACACATTCTGTTCCGTTGCTAAGTTGCAGACCCTTATTCCGTTATCATTTGAGGAATCATGTAGAATGTCTTTTCCTGCAATATACTCCAGGTAGTCCTCCTTCCTTACTTTGGCGTTGAAATCTCCATGTCATGTTTTGGAGCTTCCTCGCATATTCTTCCTATTTCCTCATAAAAGTTGTCTTTGTCCTCTCTGTTAGTTTCTTCCATTGGCGCGTACGCGTTAACCATTGTAATATTAGCTGTGGAGTTTTTTCTTATTCTCAGGCAAGAAATCCTTCCGCTAATTTTCTTGCGTTCTATTGTACTTTTTCTGGACTTCTTGCTTACCATAAAGGCAGTTTCATTCCTTCCTTGTTCGTCTTCCCCACCGTATACGAGCGTATAGTTTTCCTCGCCAATCCTACCTTCCCTCTTCCACCTTATTTCCTATTTTGTAATCCATCATTTCTCTTATGATTTCTTCCATTTTCCCGACTGTTAACATCGATCTAATATTCCACGTTACTAGTGTTACTGTAGTTTTCCCTTTATTCTTCTTATTTCTTTTCTTTTTGCCTATTTTTATTTGCCAATTTTCTGCCGTGTCCATCCGTATCGACCATCTTACATCTTTTATCTGCTAGTTTTTTCGATTTATTTTAGTGGTCCTTCACATTCCGGCGACCTCTCGCTAGCTGTTCCTTTATTATCTACCTGTTCATTTCTTTCCTCTGTATCTACATCTTCCAGCCCGTATGCACTTCCATTTACAACTTGTTTGTTAGATCGAGGAGTGCTCTGTATCCTTGTTGTCTTGTATACTTCATGTGAGGTAGCAAATTTTTCCTTATTTCTAGTACTGGCACAGCTCTGATGTGAAAGTTTGTCAGAGATTGTAATGCACCCTGTATATTAGGAATTTTGGAATAAACTGTATTGAAACGAGGTACAAATATGTGCATGAGTTAAAAAAATGATTCTCATGTATCATGGAAAGCTCACATCCCGGAAGTAAACAACTTAAAGCGAATTTAGTAAATTGCCCGAGCTCTATACACGGCTTATGTAGGGTACCGTAAGTCTGGGAAAATCACTATGTCGCAGGCTGTTGGAAACGACGCGATTTTTCACTTACGCCAAGTACTAATGCGCTAACTGTGTAATCGACTTGCATGAAATTACGTATACGCATTCGTAACGTGTATTAAATCGCCATCGGGCTGCAATTAGTTGCGGTTCAACTGCACTTGCTAATCTGCGATCGGCATGGAATCGGAATTTCATATTTCAGGCTTTTATACGACTAGAGTACCAATCTTAGAACTATATGCTTAATGTCACATAACCAGTAGGATACTATACGCTGAGAGCGTACACCGTTTATCTGACGCTATTTCCTATTACTTTTTTTAATTCTAGTAATTAAGTTTTCTATTAATTAAACTCGTCCATTAAAATACGACGTTTGCAAATCTGCTCTGCTAACGATTTTTGTTAGGAGTGTCTGGTCTGACCGTGCGTTGAAATCACTGGCACTACAAATTTAATTGTTGGTTTCTTTGCGATTTCTTCATTGTACGGTTTCCTAATTAATTAAACAACAATGTTTTACGTTTAGTTTTAGATGCAACAGAAAACTTATGAACAAGGTAATGTCATTATCGTCCTGGTTGAGCAGTGGTTGATAAGAAAAGCCGTAAAGAGTTCGATTAGTGTCTCGTAAAACTGAAACTCGTTCGTTAAAGTGAGTGAAAAGTTCATAAAGGCAATGATCTTGCCCGTCACTATCACGCCGGTACTCAACAGCCGTTTGCTTTTTACGTTAACAACTACTAATTCCCGGTATTTGCGACTCATTTTCTCAAGTACATTCTCCGGCGAGCAAAGCCGAGAGCCCAATAGTAAGAACGTGAGTATTGCCCATATGTCGTGCTGTTATGAAACGCCTCTATTAAGCTGTAGCTAAGATTTGTTTATTGCACCTAGCATCTGCCTAATGACAGAGTGCACGTAGTACATCTTCACGTGTTTAGGGCAGATTGAAACTCATTTAATATTATCGAAAATATTGCCAACGAGCGACGTTTGTGTAAACTCTAAAAATGTGATTGTATTCGTTTTGAATATCCACGCTTTCCTCTTCTATTTGAGAGTTAAGATAAAGACAAACGATTCAGTTTTAAGTTCGAATGCATCATAGGTATCCAGACGTGTAGAGTTGACCTTATGCTTTCTATGGAAATTCCTTTCGGTTTTGTTATAGCATGCATAGCAAGTTAACTTTTTTGCGTTATGATACACTACGTTGTAACTGCAATTTATCGCAGTAGGTATATACTGATCTTTGCATAAAGGCTTATGGAAAATCATAATTTTTTCATCAAACTGTACGCTTCAAGCAAAGTTTGTCAAGTACTGTGATTTCCTAACAATCACCCTGTATAAGTACTGAGTACATTTAAAAAAAGGAAGCTTAATTTATTTGTCTGATATTGAATTACCTGTTGCTATTTCTGACTAATCGTTATAATATTCGAACAAATCAATGCCATTTCCAATGATTATCACCTTCAATGAACAATCGCCATTGTTTAAAGTAAGTCACATTTCATGATAGTGCTTCGACGACAGACCGTCCCTGTTATGTTGTTATTTTTTCAATTCAACAAATACACGCCCCTCTTTTACGTAGGGGTCCAATGCAACAACCCGCCGAGTCCATTTTCGGTAATTATACAAGAGAGCAGGAAACGTTTTCTTTGAAAAATATAGAATACTGGATGTTAGTAAGAATTAAATTGTTTCGCCTGGTTACTGGTTTCCTAGCAGTAACGTTTACTCATTACTAAAGCCCGGATTTTTAGATACCTAGGCAGGCAAATAGGCAGTTAACGTCTAAGAAATAGGCAGACATTTAGGCAGGCGTTTAATAATTTCTCCATTTCCGTTGTTTTATAATAAAAAAAATATTTATGCTTATTCTAGTTACATGGTCATTTATTAATTAAGAAATCGGGGGGAGGTTCTTCCAGGCTTATGGGACTATACAAGTGAATTAAACACATAATTCGGCGTAAGGGATGCATTGTAAAAACACGCTTTAAATTGGGGCCATAAATCAGCGTTTAAGTCAAAAAATCCTGGCACTGCAAAAGATGGTTTGCTACTTGATAGGGAAGTTCGAGGGCTTAGTAACAGAGGAACTCTTTACAGCTTTCCTTTTTAGTGCTCTTCTATTTCTCTATGGGGCTCTAGCCGAAGGGTCTTCTTTTCGTACACCATCGCATCACCCACACCAGGAATCTTTAAATTGGAATACCCACTCTCAAAAAGGGGTCGTCGATAAAGATCAAAAACACAATTTTTAAATTTGAAAAAAGATATAAAAATAAAATTGATAAGGGAGACACTCCTGTTCACGAAAAAGGTTCGGTGAACATTTTATAACTAAAAATTACATGTGAATGTGAAAACTGGAAACGCAAACGTTCGCAAAAATGATTCGGTGAACATTATATATATTTGGGGGGGTGGATGGGTCCCCATTTGTTTCCTCGAATCATCTTACTTATTTGTTTCCATAACTCTTCGTTTTGCGCCTTTTGTCGCCCTCTGCTAATTCCTGCCCTTCTCACATCCTCCTCTACTTCTTCCAACCACGTTGCTTTGGACGTCCCCTTTCTCCTCTTCCCACTAGGTTCCCATGTCAGCATTAGTTTAGTTGTTTCTTCTGATTTTGCTCTCCAGATACTTTTTTTATTAGAGGCTTACAGAATCTACTACAGACTGCTCTGGCGATGGTTCAACGCCAAGGATTCACACCAGTCTTCCAGCTCGCCTACCAACTAAACTACTTTCCTCTTGTGGAACTGCTGCGGTTTCACTCTTCGGCATTTCTTCACAGCAGCCTCTCACATCATACTATATCTCCCCTCCTTTCCTCTTTTCTTTTCGTATCCAGGATCTCCTCTGCCATCTTCGCCAATACCGCCCAGTTTTCTCCAGATTTCAGCATTAATGTTACTAGGTTGTTTGGAGTTATCTTCTGCCCTGGCTGCGGCCCTTCCTCTGACTTCGTCCCATTGGTTACACTCGAAGAAGGTATGTTTCGCATTATCTACGCCAGTTTGACAATATCTGCACCTTGGGAATTCCACTTTCCTAATCCTATGTCGGTATTGTTCGAAGGACCCGGGACCCGTTAATAACTGTGTTAGATGACATGTCAGTTCCCCATATTGTCTTTCTAGCCACTCCCCAAGGTTAGGGATCAATCTCTTCATCCACGGGGCTGCTTCGCATGCCTTCCACAGTTGTTTCCATGCAGCCATGGTCTCCTCCTTCCTTGCAGCTTGGTCTGCTCGCGTTTAGTCGTTCCTTTGGCCCTTTCCGCTACCAGCAAGTCTGTCGGGATCACTCTAGACAACACTAGCACTTGGTATCGTCCTGTATGCCCGGCATACTCTAATTGCAAAGGTCCTTTAGCATCCTGTACTTCGCCGTCCTACATGCCGCTGCCGCATAGAGGATAATAGATTCTGCAACCGACCCCAGTATTTTCCTTTTGGCTTCACAGATACCATGGGTACGTCTTCATTATTGTTCCCTCCTCGATTTCTATGGCCCTATCTCTCTGCCTTAGGCACGGCTAATGTTTCTCCTGCGTAGTTCCGCCTTTCCTAACTCCCAACTGGCGGTATTAAAGGCGTTCCTCACATCCAGTGTTACTAGGAGGCAGAAGTTTCTTGTTTTCAGGGTCTTTTTTTTTCGCTCTTCGCTAATTCCACCACCCTCTTCAGTGCCATTATCGTCGATTCGCCCTTCCTGAAGCCATATTGTCTGTCCGATAAGTCAACATTTCTCTTATCCATTTCGGGTTTTAATCTTGCTGCAAGCAAGTGCTCAAGCAACTTCCCAAATGGCTTTTCGATGTCTGCTCTCCAGACATATCCAAGGCATTGTAGTCTCTGCCTCTTAGTCTTTGTTATTATGTCTTCTTCTATCTCATCGTAAAGCTTATGGTTCATTCTTCTTCTTACCTCATGCTCCTACTATTGTTCTTAATATTTTCCTTTCGACTATTCTTATTTCTTCCTCATATTTCTTTGCTATGCTCATTGTTCGGGTTCCAATAACATTATTAGTCTTATTGGTGTTTTTCTTTGTCTTTCTTGACAGATTTTTGTTTGTCAGGAGCTTATTAGCATAGAAAGTGAGGTCAAGATAGAGGGCGTTAAAGAGAAGTAATTCATAAGGACACTGTAAGGGTAGATCATATGGGTGAAGGAATAAAGAACTAAGGGGATTGCCCGGCTTGTGCAATGGAGTATTCCCTATTGTTCGCGACATAACATATTGGCGACCAGGACGGGATCTTGTTGTGTTTCTCGTAGTAGTAAGCGAGGTTAGTAAGACTACAAAAATAGAAAGAAAATATCGCAAGGCCAGCAGGCAGGAAATGTCGGTTCGGACATATTGAGCATTTTGATGTAAGAAATGGCGATTTTGAAAGTTATTTGGAGAGAGTTGAGTAGTTGTTTCTATGAAATAACGTTGTAGAAGACAGGAAAGTCTGCATGTTGTTAACATTAATAGGTGGGGAAACATCCACCTAGCTGAAAGACTTGTTGGCACCGAAGTTACCAAGTTATGACCAAATTACAACAGTTTTGAAGAGTCACTTCAGCCTGAAGCCCTTAATTATTGCAGAACGGGTGAAATTTCACAAGTGCAAACAGGAAAGCACAGAAGATATGGTAAAATTGAAGAATTACGCCAAGAGCTGTCATTTTGGAGGCTTTTGTGAAAACTAAAGAGTTGATAGTAAGTAACCAAGTTCTAACTCATTATGACATTACAAAACCAATTGTCATAACAACCGATGCTCGCAATTATGGAGTGGGAGCAGTGCTCAGCCATGAAATTGATGGTGTGGAGAAACCAATTATGCACTGGCCATAATTTTTGCTATCAAGAGGTTCCATAAATCTATCTATGGAAGGAGCTTCACCACCAACCATTGCAGATCATTTTTAATCCAAATAAGGCGGTTAATGTGACGTCAGCGTCGAGAATCATACGTTGGGTGCTCATATTGTCAAATTATAGGTATGAAATAAGATACAAAAGAAAGGTAGCAGCATTGGTAATGCAGATGCGCTATCCCGTTTGCCTCTGAAAGAAGGAACGAAGATACCTGAAACAATAAATTCGTTTAATGAAGATGAAGTGGAATTGATTAGCTCAGAAAAGATGTGCCGCAGAAACAAAGAAAAATGGTATTTTAGCAAAGGTATTGGACCTAACGAAAAGAGGTTGGCCAAGTCATATTGCAGATGAAAA
This sequence comes from Dorcus hopei, assembly GCA_033060865.1. NCBI lineage: Eukaryota > Metazoa > Arthropoda > Insecta > Coleoptera > Lucanidae > Dorcus > Dorcus hopei. The sequence continues at coordinate 47,087,143 of CM065419.1, read as the reverse complement.
GTTGAAACAGTATTTTAGACGGAAAGATGAGTTATCGATTGAAAAAAATTGTCTGATGTATGGAACGAAAGTGGTAATTCCCAAGAAATTATGGAAACCAATATTGAACTTGTTTCACGACACTCATACAGGTTTACTAAGAACAAAAATGCTAGCGCGGTCAATCTGTTGGTGGCCCGGAATGGAAGATCAGGTAGAGGCAAAAATAGCTTCCTGTAAAATATGTCAGATGACAAGAAATGTAAGCAGAACTGCAGAATTGATAAGCTGGCCCAAACCAGGTAACGATTTCGAACGAGTACGTTTGGATTTCTTTAAATTTAAGCAAGACTTTCTGATCATGTACGATTACAGATCAAAGTGGATAGACGTGAAAGTCATGGAAGGAACTGATGCATGTAAGGTCATTGACAAATTGAAAGAAATGTATGCGATCTGAATTTTTGAAATTTTGTAACATACATGGAATAAATTTATTGCATAGCCCTCCAAGGCATCCAGAAAGCAATAGTTGTGCTGAAAAGAGTCGATATAGAAAAAGAGGTTTGAAAAAGAAGTTACTAGACAATGATGAGAAGGAATTCTCCTTAACAAACTTCCAGGTTTTACAAAATTTTCTGTTTGCATATAGAAATACTCCTAATACGGTATCTGAATTAACACCGGCGGAAATGATTTTTAAAACAGCCCCTAGAACTCGTTTCAATTTACTAAAACCGGAATTTGGAACAGGGAAATTAGGACGGAAGGATAAAATAATAAGTGTTAATGTCGGAATATAAACCAGGAACAAAACTTTGGATCAGGAATGGAAATATAGTGAGAAACACAGTTTTTAAATGGATTCCTGAAGTCATTATAAAGCAGACAAGCCCAGCTTTATATGTAGCGAAAATAAGTGCAAGAGGAAGGATAGTCCATCGCCAGGATATGAGAAACTTATCAAACTTACCCTAAAATAACTTGACAAGCTCAAATTCGTTATAAAACATAGGGGGTTCCATTTACACATCGTACAGCCGTATACTTGCAATTATACGGAGCTTGAAAAGATGATATTTTTGTATAAAACATTTATCCATGTATTCAATAGGAACGGCGTTAATGACGAAACCCGGTTAAATGCCACACCCTGTATATAGAAAATTAGAATAAGTTTAATGTTAAAAAAAAGAGGGGAAGAACTGAGGTGTCAAGACAGAGGGCGTTAAAGAGGAGTAGTTCATAAGGACACTGTAAGGGTAGAGAATATGAGTGAAGGAATAAAAAATTACGGGAATTGCGCAGCTTGTGCAATGGAGGACTGGAGGTGTTTTATTTCTGGAATCCCTGATCCCCGTTTTAACAAGTATTCCCTGTGGTTCGCGATATAACAGAAAGCTCTGTTTATTGCCATAATTTTTTCTTCAATTTCAATCTCTCTGCATCCATCACTACCAATCATGACACCCAAGCATCTAATTCTATCAATCTGCTGAAATGTATGTTCCCCCACTTTGATGCTATTATTTCCTTCCACTTTCTCTCCGAATTTAATTGTTTTTGCTTTGTTTTAATTTATCTTTAAAACGAGTTTCTTCCATTATTACTTCTAGCATTTTGACCAGTATTTCTCTTTTTGTTGTTCTAATCGGAGTATGCTATGATTTGACACGCTCTCGTTCTTAATGTCCCTCTGTTTACATCCCTTGTCACATATTCAAGTACTAAGTTGAATAATAGGTGCCCATACATTGACCGTATTTCTGAACGACTTTGACTGTGAAGGGATTTGCCTGTCGATAATACTGCTGGTTAAGGCGTAATGCGCATGCCAGGCTTTTCCAAGCTGCTTATGGCCGACGCAAGGATTGGCGTGCTGGTCCAGTGCTGTCAGTTCAGACCCGTCAAGCCAAGCTTGTCAGTAATCCTTCTAATGTATGGGTAGCTAATGTTACAGATGATAGTGCATTCCCCTGCCTTACACCTTTATTTACCGTGAACTCTTCCGTTTCTCCTTTTATTGTTCTAATGCTCTTCTTGGTTGATTTCATTGTCATTATCATTATTTTTGACGGTATCCCGAGTACTCTCATTGCCAGTATGAGAGACTTCCGGTTTACCGAGTCGAAAGCTTGCTTAAGATCGACGAAAAGGAGCTCTGGTTCTATTTTGTGTTCACGTGCTTTTTCCATTATCTGCTTTAAATTGGGAATAGCTTCCGTTGTTGACTTTCCCCTCGATAACATTTCTTGCTTTATCTGTGAGTCTTGGTTGAATAATTGAGGAGAGGACTTTATATAGAGTGCCTACATAATAAGGTGGTTCTTTGGTCTCCTTTTTTGTGTATTGTTACTATTTGCCCAGACTCCCATTCCTTTGGCATTTCCTTCTCTTTCCAGATTTTTAAAACTAGTTGATATATGTTCCGTTGCAATGTTTCAGCCCCATATTTTGTTAGGTCATTATTTATTCCATCTTTTCCTGGTGATTTCCCGTTTTTCAAACCTCTCACTTCTGTCTCTGTTGGCTCCTCTACTGTATCTTCCTCCATCACTAAATCGTCCAATATTTGATTATCATTTAGTAACTTTTTAAAGTAGTTCATCCACACCTCCTTATACTCCTCTCTATTATCTATCACTTGTCCTTTGTCATTCTTTACGCCAGTTATTTTATGCTTATACATTTTTTCTGTTCATTGATTTTCTGATAGCAAAGCTTAGTTTTCTTTTTTCTCTCTCATTTTCAATGTCTCTTATTTTTCCCTATCCATTTTCTATTACATTTTCTTTTTTTTACATGGAAACCTTAATTCCAACCCTCATAATGGTTAAGACAAAGAAAGAAATATCTAGAGCGTGGTAAAGACAAAGATTGCATATTGCTAATGCAGTTTACGCTACGCTTGTCGCAGTGTTTCTCTTATACCTACACTATACTTTAGGGATGTTCCGATCCGAATCGATTTTGTTGGTATCGATATTTATGACAACGATATCCGATTTTTTTATCGATATTTGTCACTTTCGATATTTCAATATATCGGAAAATGTCACCGGATCGATTTCGATCTTTTATGCACAATTTATTAATTAGAAGTTGTACTTTTATAGGACTCGACGCCAGCAGGTTGGTATGCCTGCAGCACATGTGTATTTACGGCGGAATTTACGGTTATGTTCAGGTTACATCTGGTTACATCATTTGTTAATTTGACAGATCGAAGTACATATTTATTTTGCTTGTGGAAAATTGAGGTAGGTGCCTATTAACGTTTAATATTTTTTCTACTCATGCTATGAATATAAGTATTTTCGCTATGTGAAAGTACGACTTTTTCTACCTAGCGATGAAAATATTTCCACTTCTAGAGATCATGGCGAAAATAGGACTTATTTTCGTAGCATGAGTAGAAAAACTAGCATTTACTACTACTCGACATAAAATACGTTATTTTCGTTAGTGAGATTTTTATATGTAAATATGTATTTTTGTTATTACATAGATGCCAAGCAACGTGTGGAACATTTTTATAAAAAATAAAGACAGTGGTAAATGCAAACTTTGCTTGGTTGATATTAAAACGTCAGGGAACACAACTAACTTACACCGTCATTTAAAAAGGCATCATCCAGATTATAACGTTGAACCTTTCGTACAATCAAAGCCATCAAAGGTAATGATTGGTAATTTCTTCAATTTTGTTTTAACGTTTTTGTTTTTAGCGTGCAAAATCAACAAGTATTGAATTGGTAAATGAAACATTAAGCATTGTGAGCCATAGTGAAGAAGTTTTCCCAGATTCTGAATTTTCTAGAGTTGAAGAATTAGAATCAGAAACAGTTAGTCTCTCCAGTTCATTCACAGATACATCCACAAATTACCAACAACCTCTAAATACAGAGTCGTTTACAAATATGAGATCTTTGGCAGGTAGTGTAAAAATTTAAATGTCACAGAAAACATTTTTAGAGGGTGGTTCAAGAGCTGCCAAAATAACAAATGCTTTAATTTACATGATTTGTAAGGACAATATGCCTCTTAATACAACAGAAAAAGATGGATTTCAATATTTGATGCATTGTACAGAACCTTTGTACAAACTTCCAGGACGGAAATCTATTACTTCCATGATAGACGATAAATATGAACTGCTATCAAATTTTATGAAAGAGGAAATCGCTGGTGTAGATTCACTCTGCACAACAACTGATGTGTGGACAGAAACATTAAACACAAAAAGTTTCTTGGGGATAACATGCCCATTACTTATTTGATAATAAATTAAAAACGGCTACTCTTGGAGTTGACTGAACGGCATAACTCTGACTATTTGTCTAAAATCATAAAAGCTAATACAGAACAATGGAATATAAATGCTGAAAAAGTAACGGCTGTAATCACTGATAATGCCAAGAGCATTGTTAAAGCAGTAAGTGAAGTGTTTAAGTGTTTGGAAAAAGTAAATGTGTACCATGCTTTGCACACACTTTAAATTTGATTGTTGAAAAAATTATTGACGATTCAATGGAACTAAAAATATTGATTGATAAAGTGAAACAGATTGTCACCTTCTTCAATCAATCAGTTGTGGCCGCAGATCAATTGAGAAAATCACAACCATCAGGTAAACAACTGAAGCTGATCAAGTCTGTACCAACTCGGTGGAATTCAACCTATTATATGATTCAACGGTTTTTGGAAGTATCTCAATATGTTGCACCCATATTATTAAAGAATACCAATAACAATGCTCCGGATATGGTTAATGGAACAGGAAGCTACTGAAATTTTGGCACCTTTAGAAAAAGTAACAAAAGAAATTTGTGGAGAACTGTATCTTACAGGAAGTAAAATTATTCCTGTTGTAAATTGCTTACAAAAACATATCCAAGACATGTTACCTTACAAGTGGACTCGTGATTAGTACGAAAAATACAGCTATGACTCAAATGACTCAAATAAATAAACGGTTTGGTGCAATAGAACAAGTAAAATTATTGGCAATAACAACTTTGTTAGACCCACGCTTTAAGAAGATTCATTTTCAGAATCCATTAGCATGTGCTCAAGGAATATCTTTTATTAATGAAACTTATAAAAGTAATGTTTCCAATAAAAATTCTGCAGATGCGACAAATATAACTAGTCCAACACTTGAGCCCTTGTTGAAAGTATTTTGAATAACCATGAACTGAAAAATCGGGTCTTCAAAAATTGTTAAATCAAATCTTTTCCGATATGTGGGTGTATCGATACTTTACAACCCAATCCGGATCGATCAGAGATATCGATATTACTTTGGAACATCCCTACTATACTTCGAGTAAGTAGCACTTGTGTCCATGCCAAGTCCTGACCATCATGCCAACTGGTCTGTATCAAAAACAGATTTCCACATTGTATATGTTCATACATTTATTTTTATTTCTGGAAGATATAAAGAAAACAAGACAATCTTTACATTACTGAAACTGAACGTCATCTCCTCATTTGGGAAATGTTGGTGGTGCAGTTTTTCGACCGTCGCCTCCTCATTTGGGAAATGTCGGTGAATTTTTTTTATGTCACCTCCTCACTTGGGAAATGACTGTGTGGTTTTTTGCACGTCACCTCCTCATTTGGAAAACGTTGTTTCAGTTTGTTATTGGACTATTACTTTTAATAGTTTTGTTAGTACGTACTAATGATGTTGTTCATATTTATTTACAGCTCGTCGTCATGTGTCATACTCATAAGTGGTCAAGTGATTAGATTCCCAAGATTGAATCTCGCTTATCAAAGCCAAGCAATATTCTAACATGCAAACATAATTGAGTTGATGATGTGAAGCGAAGAAGAGGTACAAAATGAAGAAGCGCCAGATGCAGAATGGTTCCGTGGCGATGTTAGCGGAACCCATTAGCACACCGTAACGGTAACACTCACACGTCACTGGCCGCACTCGCCATTCCGTCAGGTGCAATGAACCTGTCCCCTTCTACGGCCGTCGTCCCCTCCCTCCGTCAGGCATGGCCAAGGTCCCACAGGTGACTTTTGCCACAAATATGCGCATCGCAAATTGGTCACTGTCACACTTGGACTCCGTGCCGTAAAGTGCGTCACCAAGTTGTTTCGAGAATTTTCGCCAGCGCTAAACCCAAAAGCAAACATTCGGTATATGGGTCATGTTGACCGCTCTGTCGCGTACATTTTTCTGATGAACGGAACTCTGCGAAAAATTATTCACCTATTAGAGGAGATAGGCGCACCACTTTACTTAGCGGTACTTACAGATTATGAAAATTGAAGCGCATTAGTCTAATAAAGTCAAGGTGGAATTTACACTGGAATTCACAATGTTTTGTGTTAATTATTATCATTGCTGCAGTAAATCAATTTAAACGTACTTATGCAATACGGTTTAAACTTGAGAGTCTTTCCAAAATCCGCTCTCAAATGGTGCGATTAATAAAACTGATTGGTCCCCATATTATGAAGTAAATTGCAGGAAGTAAAATAAGACTTACAAATCTCGTGTGAATTAAAATACGCTGTATCACATGAAGCGATGGTTCAAGAGGATGGTCATTCAGGCTTCAGATCGAGAAGATCGAGTTCGTGACAGGAAATGATTGTACACTTTGCGGAATGAATTAGCGCTTGATTTTGTAAAGCTGGCTTTACAACGTTGGTAACGTTGTTAGCGGCAATGTTGCTGACAAAACTTTGAAAATTGGGTTAAAGTATATCATACAGTGTCTTTCATAAAATTCGTGAGAAATTATTGGTTTTTGCGAAAGATTTTTAACTACAGTTAGTTCGTGCATCAATCAAAATAAAAGACAACACAATTCCATCCAAACAATCATTTAAAATACGGCTGAAAACTTAAAAAATAGAAAGTCTCCGCCCCACGTTGGGCGCCAATCGATAAGAACAGGTTTTGTTTGGCGAACTTCCGCTGGAATCGTCAATTACAAGTTTCTACAAGTGAGACAAACCATTACTACCGACATCTATTGTGATCAATTCGAAAGAGGCCAGGAATTTTTTATGAGGTCATCAAAATTATTACGTATAACTTTTGATAAATTTCGAAAAATTGTCCCTTAGTGAAAACGATGCAAGACTGTATAATGTAGGTGTTTCTGAATAATGCAAATTTAGTCACAGACACTGTTACTATGGTAATATATAAACACAGTTTCGAAAAATAAAACTGGATGCTCGCCCATAGTTAAATACAACGACCGTCGTAATCTTTGCGTTTGCTGGAATAATTCAACAACTTCAAGCAATGACGTTCCCCCCAATTACCATCACGTGCATAGAAAAGTACAATTGAAATCTTTTTAAAGTTTGCGTGCACGTCTTCGTTTGCATCAGTGCGAACCTATCCGGAATACCCTAGTCAATTAATCATCCATATTCATAAAGTACGTACCATCGCCGGCACTAAAAACGAAACGCTGTCTGTACCAACAATACATTTGCATCATATTTACTGTTGGCCAATAAGGTTCGTTTTCCCGACGGGTTTATGGCTTTTCGTTTCGTTTTTAGTGCCGGCGATGGTACATACGAAAAGTGCGAATACGAGGAAATATCTTGTAACTTATTCAAAATGGGCTTCTAAATAGCTAACAACAAAGTGATGGCAACGCAACAAATTTTAATCGACTTGGTGTTTATAAGCATCATGCGGTACCTGTGCCTATTTATCGTACTTCGCATCAAATGCTAAAGTAAACATGTAGAATCTTAAACAAGGTGCTTACCTTCATTGCAAACATTAACCCAGCGATACAATAGTAAACTGTACGTAGGTATTAAGTTGCCCTGTTTTCGGTAATCAGACATTAACGTTAGTGTTGTCGGTTTCACGATACTGTAAGAATCCAGCATTTCATAATCATTAAGCTCATTACATGAGTTACTGCCCTTTCACAATAGTGTTGATGTTAATGGTAATGTTAGACAGGTAATGGTGGTGTTAGTAGTTGCACTGTTCCCGCAACAATGTTACCGATGTTAATTATTTTAAATTTCCCGCCCGCAGGGGGCGGAGACTGAGCGTCTTAATGTAATAAAAACGGAATAAAATTTATATTTACATTTATCAGCAGATTTACACAACGTATTTATAACAACTTTACACAAGCGCACCTTGACATGAGCTCTGTATTAGCGCTAAGGTTTAAAATTTATCTCCATATGACAGTCCGCATGCGCCGCAGTCGTATATTCATTGGTGGATGTTATTACAAATGTTAAACAACCAGAAAATTTCTGGCGTCTAACATCAACATCTTACGTTAACATTATTGTGAACAGTCTACGTCTGTCACCATTATAACATTACGTTACTATTAACACTATTGTGAAAGGGCAGTTAAACTCGATACAATGTCGCCTACGCGAGCGCGGAAAATTCGTCCACCTAAAAATTATGTTATTAAAAGCTTTGCCGATGTAAGTCACGACTGACCTTTGCAAATTCGAAGAGTTGTAGCTGCATAAGTAACTCAAGCCGGACAAAGTGGCACACATGTAGAAGTGACCTTTGTAAAGCAATATAAAAAGCCATGGCATAGCACGACAGCTTAGACAGCTAGTGCCCGTCTTGGCGAATGCAACTCCACAAGTCCGAGGGCGTAATCAACATTCACAGAATGTCATAGTATGTGGTTGCTCTCCAGAAATCCGTCCGTCCGTTGGGTGAGAAATCAATAATTAATTAAAGAACGTAATTTCGTCAATCCCGAAAATTGTATGTAGTGGCGGGCAAGGGCTAATATCTCATTCCATATACAGAGGACATCCATAGCAATCTCTGGCTAAAAAGCTCAAAACGAAATATGTACAGCCATGCGCACCTAAAATGCACCTCCAGCACACGAACTTCATGCTTAAAACCTTGTGGTACAAGGCTCACAGAACTGTCAAATTGTAGCACTTAAGCTGCGTATGACTGTACCTACAAACAAAGCAGTTTCTACTTGGATTCTTTGTGGTAACACTAAGTAACTCCACTTGAAAATATTCCCAGCTCAGTGGAGACGGGGTGGGTACAAATAGGTTGCCGGTAGCTTAAACCTGGCATAAAGTTGTCCAAGCAGCTACTGAGTCACGTGGTACCGCTAGGCCTACACACGGTGTTGAAAGTGAAACAAATTCCCACAGGTCTATACCCGCTTAACACATAAGTTTGACAGTCTGCATAGTGAGAAATTATCGGTCACCCTGTATCGCAGTCAAAAGTAGACAAAGCACAAGAAATGGTGGTACGGCTCGTTTATTACATTCCAAAAAAATTATGCACAGAAAAAAAGATAAACAAAACTTGTGCAAAGCACAGAGACGAAAATAGGTTTCTATGTTACGAGTGGACGAGTGACTCCACTCAAATATATTTATGAGCTCAAAATTAAATGTGGATAAAACATTAATTTAACAACGCGAAAAATAAAACGCAATACTACCGCCCAGGATATCCTTTCTGGTTCACATTTATATATACATAACAAATTTCTGTCCTTCAAACAGCAACGTTAATTCGCAAACAACTTTATATACCTGAGTATTAAATTCAAATTCGGGTTCAGAAGAAACCAGGAGTTTTCGTTAGGCAATTACGTATTATTAGGAGGCACAGATAAGTACCCAAAATTAACGTGTACTAAAACAATGCAAAACATATGATACAATTTTAAGGATACCAACACGATCTCCACCAATCTACAAGTGTGTTCGACCACGGAAAGGGTGCAGCGCTCGAAGCGTCCCCTAGGAGGTTCCACGGCTGCGAACACGATGTCAAAGTAGACAGGTTCTACAACAGCGAAACTCGTCCGGAAGTTGTTCGAACAGGGGGGTGAAACGTGCTAAAGGAAGGAACACAAATATGTATAAGAGAAACTCAATAACGAGAGGGGTAGCTTACCTCACTGACCACTATCAGCGAGCCTACATAAGAATCGTATCGTCTCGATCTTCGAGTGACGCGTAATTACCCGCAACAAAGCGTTGGAAACTAGGAACCTCTCACGAACGACAATAAAATCCCTTAACTCAGGGCGGTCTTAACTACAAAGCAACAGAACAAAGAGCACAAAATATACGACCGTCGTTTGTGAGTCGTGCTCGTGATCTGCCAAGATGGACGCCAAGAACTACAAAGCTCGAACGGACGGAAATTCGGGCACGAAAACTACAATGTTCCCAACTGTTTTAAAAAAGTTACCAACGACAACTTAACAAAAGTAAAGGAGAAATTCTAGAGTATCAAAATAATAACGATCAAGTTTTCTTCTTATGTAGTCGAATCATTTCACGTAATAATTAAAAAAAGATTCCAAATGGATGTAATTCGTTGTTTTAAAGTTCTGCAGTCACGTCGTAGATAATTTATATCGAGCCGAGGTGAATTATTATTAGTCTTGCCACCCATCGAATCCGTGACCTTTCTCAGTCAGCATTGATCTTTCCTGGTGCCTCCTCAGTGCTCGTGCATGCACAGCTATCAATTATGGGATTAGCGAAAGCGCAAGTATCCATTACGGCCAGAAACGAAGTTTGCTTTTATTGCTCTGAGATGTCAGGTTCATTTTATTTCATTTTATTTTTTGAGAGTGTCAGTTCATGATTGTTTGATTTAATTTAATAATTATTTGGTTTGCTTACATACACTATCGAAATCAGCGACTCCAAAACTTTTTAAAATTTGTTTCATTGTTGCTGGCGCCATCTATCACCAAGTGGTGAAACTTGTGATTTGTTGTGACGCCATCTTTAACCAAGTAGCGCAATTTCTTACTTTGTTTTCGTGTTTCCGAAACCTTCCGCCATACGCGAGAGAGTGCTAGATGGCACTGGAGCCTTCTAGAAATTTCAATTTAGCTTTATACCGGAACGTCTTTTTTTGTTTTTTTTTGTAATGAAAAAGAAAGGTGACGACAAGTCGCTCTTCTACTGTTATCAGCTTTTGTTGACCTTTAGTTGTGTATTTCTTTTTCCTTTTTTCGATTACTGCGATACTTGTATCCACGCCGTTACCACTTTCGTTCCCACGGAGGGCGCCCTCCTGCGATTTCTAACTCGATGACGCAAAATTCCACAATCCAAAGTCCGTTTACAACATCGCCATCATACTTTTCAACAAAGACATACCACGAGGATGAGCCGTGAAACGTTCGGTACAAATGGAGGGAACCAACTGAGAGTATATAAAACCAAGAATAAAAGCCTAGATAAAAGAGAACACAAATTACGAACCGATCGTCGCATGAGTAACGCTAAAAAATCATACCTGCCGTAGGTACAACGGAACAGGCTTAGACAAGCCTCGAAGAAGGCTTCCGTTTTTGTCGCAAGCAATGTCACATCCAAGCCCAAGAGCCCGTTTACTTTTCACTTTCAAAACAACCCCGTTTAATGAAAAGTTTGCACAAATTGAGAGGAGCTCTCCGAATGGCCGACCAAAATCCATTTACAACATCGCCATCATACATTTCAACAGACATGCCAGGAGGATAATCCGTGAAACGTTCGGTACAAATGGAAGGAACCAACTGAGAGTGTATCAAACCAAGAATAAAAGCCTAGATAAAAGAGAACACAAATTACGAACCGGTCGTCGCATGAGTAACGCTAAAAAATCATACCTGCCGTAGGTACAACGGAACAGGCTTAGACAAGCTTCGAAGAAGGCTTCCGTTTTTGTCGCAAGCAAAGTCACATCCGAGCCCGTTTACTTTCCACTTTCAAAACAATCCCGTTTAATGAAAAGTTTGCACAAATTGAGAGGAGCTCACCGTACGGTCTGCTTACAACCGAGTAGCCACATGGACGGTTCGCGGGCAGGGGAAGGGCTCTATTGGACCAATGACAGGCCTGTAATGCTTCCTACTCTCGACTTGGGCCAGTCTCATTTTAAAAGAATAGGGGTCGTTCAGACTCGTGTAACGTTTTAATGCGAGATTTTAGGACCAGTCCAAGTTACGAGGTCAAACGTACGGCGTAGTTACACTTTTGTCAATAAACAAGGTGACTCGAGAGGTAGAAAATAAATTTAACGAAATTTTCATCCCTAACAGCACTCCTCTTAATAAATTTCTCAGAATCTGATAATTTCTTGAGGGTGAAGATGAAGCCTGTTGCGGGTAATCAATCGTGGTGGAGTCACATGGACTGAAAGGAATCTCGAAGCGTCGGTCAACGCGAACGGTTCGCGGGCAGGGGGAGAGCTCTATTGGGCCAATGACAGGCCTGTAATGCTTCCTACTCTCGACATGGGCCAGTCTCATTACATAAAAGAATAGGGGTCGTTCAGACTCGTATAACGTTTTAATGCGAGATTTTAGGATCAGTCCAAGTTACGAGGTCAAATGTACGGCGTAGTTACACTTTTGTCAGTAAACAGGGTGACTCGAGAGGTAGAAAATAAATTTAACGAAGTTTTCATACGTAACAGCACTTCTCAGAATCTGACAATTTCTTGAGAGTTAAGATGAAGCCTGTTGAGGCTAAGCAATCGTGGTGGAGTCGAGAAGCTGTCACAGAGAAGCCTCAGAGCGAACGTATAGAACTCGTCCTGCCAGTTAGAAAAGCATGAGATTCCTTTCCCAACATCCCAACAAGTACTGCAAAAGCATGAGAGCGTTTATTTTATTGCGCTTACTTTGTCAGTAGACGGTTGCACCCCTCTTAATAAATTCCCTGGAATCTTCCAACTTTTTCACGTTGTAAGAATGTTAGGCCATATATTACACGAAACACCGAGAGTATCTAAGGTATTTGCTTTCCTTGGGGCAGAAGATAGGGATCTCAAAGGGGGAAGTTTATTTAGATCGGAAGGAAATTCCTAATGACTAATGAAAAGCACGAAAAAAGGGGACTAAGAAAGAAAAGATTTGCTTTCAACTACTGCAACGCACTAGATGTCGCCTGCCCTATTCCTTCCCCTTCATTATCCTTATGGTGAAGTAAACGAGAAGTTTTTTTTTTGCAATTATGGAAATCCCTTCTTAATTTTTTTTTTTTTTCTGAAACAAGGCTCCTGTTCGATTGGAGACCGAGAGGAAGACTCTTGGAAAAAATTATTTGTAAGAATCCAGCATCTCATAAATCATTAAGCTCAAGACGTAAATAAAATTCGATACAACGCCGCCTACGCTACCGCGGAAAATATGCTCACCTAAAAAATTATGTAAGCAAACGTTACGGCGACTTGGTTTACCATGAGTCACGACTGACCTTTGCAAATTGCAAGAATTTCAGTTAGATAGGTGGCTCATTGAAAAAGGAGGGTATTATCCAAGCATATGAGCAAACGGTCTCGGAAGAACACGATGAAGCATAGGGCAACAGGCCCACATGTAAAGTGTTACATAATCGGAATTTCCGTTATAAAATAATATAAAAGGAGACTACTAAAAATGATTTGTTGCTCTGAGTCGTTGAATTATCTGTTCACTCCTGACGAACATCGTCTCTAGAGAATAAGTTCTTCCTAGAATTTGCATAATTGCTTAATTCGTAAAAAAAAGTCAAGAATTGAAATATAAAGTCTCGTTTAATTACAAAAATGTGCTTCTGTTTTAAATAAAACCCAAAGTCCCATTAAATTAAAACTTGACACCAATGACAACAAGACATTTCATCTGCTTGCTCTTCAAGTAGGAACGAAGAAGAATGAGAGCAAAACGTGGGCACTTGTATATCCAAGAAAGTAGTAAAAAGAAGGCGACCAAAGATAAATTCTTCGATGATGACGCAACGTTCGAAATTATAATAATACTGCGAAAAGGCGTTCGGAACGATTATGTAACAGAATATGGAGGAATTTAAATTACCATTTCTGTTTGAGAATAATTAAGAAATAACGTGCGTTCTAATGGGAGCATAGGAGAAAAACCGCGCAGAAATGAAAAATACCTAAGAAATACGCGGCGCCCCCAGGCAACGTGCACGAATAACGGTACACGTTTATTATCATTTGTTGATGGATTTGCATAAATACTCCATTTATGTTTTAATTTATATAATCCTGTGGGTAGGAGCAAGTGCATGTGCGACATACAACGCAAGCAAATACGTGTGATATTATCCGAGGTTATAAAAATAGCGCGTTATGTAAGGAAGTAAATGTTAAATATTACTTCAATAAAAGTCAATCATTAGCATTATTATACTCGGAGCCTGTGGAAGTATGAAACAAAAAGGAGAAGCTTTGTATCTACCTGGTTGCAAATGTAGAGATGGATAAACAAAATCACCTCCTGACCGGCTAGACTCGAGGAGATGGGTTATACGTAACCCTAGAAGTAAAGGGACTGAATTTACTAATAAAATACCAGTACAGCACATTTGTCTTTATTTGTGGAAATAAGGAAGCACGAGTAACAACAAAAACCAGAAGGGGTTGGAAGATTTAAATAAGGAAAAAGTAATACCACGAAATTGTTGAATAAATATATCCCGAAAATTCGGATCCGACTTTCGTTTACAAAGTCAAAAATAAATTTCAAAAGAAACTCTGCTTAATTTAAAAGTAACATAATCGCAGCACTTGATCCAAAATAAAAATCCAACCTGTGATTTACATGGTCCGCTCCGGTACACGTCAGCTGTCATGTCGACGACAATGTCCAACGAGAATCGAATTCGACGGAGGGGTTGTGAAGCCAAGAAGGCGTGTCGCTATTACCAGCGACCTCTCCCGCTGAAAGGCTTGTGGCGCCCCCACTTATTAGGCTTACGTATTGACTGTTACGTACACGTAAACAGACAAATGCCGCTTTCAGCGATCAATTTGCAAGTAAATCAGTAGCAATCACCTGTTTTTCAGGGACTCCCTTGGGAGGTGCTGGTTTAACCCTATCTCTAGCTAACCTGATTAACAACGGTGCGTGTAGTGAGCCGAACTTCTTCTACTATTTGTCTGTCGCCAATGAAGTCCCATAAACTGTATTATTTGGGTGTAAGAGCTGGCATTTTTAAAGTATCTGTTGTCTTGACTGAAAGGACCAGATTCCAGCGAAGGCCTCAACTTGCCATGTAACTTGATATCTTTAAACACATGACCATTTATCTGCAATTTTAACGCGACAGAATGTGTCCAAAATCTACGATTTGTTTTATGACGTCTGTGCATCTCTAGTGGGTCTGAAGGCGTCAGCTTGGGAAACAGACAACAACAACAACACACTCTAACTTAAGAGTAATTCGATATGGTTTTTCCGCTAACGTACAAGTACTTGCGATTTCAGCGTGACTAAATTTTGTACAGAAATTCGAAATACAAGGATAAAGGTTATTCTGACAGACTTACAACCAGCCGAGGGTGGTCCACTGAAAGGAAAACGCGGCGCCTCGAATGGTTGACCTCCCGCGCGCAAAACACCGCCGCAGACTCCGAGAAGCCGGCCATTTGTTTGCTATTTGAAATTAGACGTGTAATAATCGCTTTTATTTTGAAAACAATTGTCGCGCCCTCTTCAGGCTACCACTAGCGTTGGACGAATCAAACCCGAACAGACAGGGGAGTATGGCGGCGAAGTAACCGTCGTTGACGAAAACGACCTTGCGATAATTCAAGGCTGGTTGACCCCAGATATCACCACGAAGGGTAAGGTAGTCAGAGAGGTAATAGTAGAAAAGCCTAAGTAGGAAGAGAAAAGCATGCGTTACGGTCTGAATCACGCCAAAAGTACTTACCATAAACGAATTTGGTCGGGATTAGACTTCGAGAAGCATTACCAATGCTTGTAGACGCAGAGGGTGACAATTTCAGAATCCGGTATCTTTACCACACTTAGGTAATTTCCGCCTTAAGAATTCTACAAAAGCAGACACAAACACAAACAAAACGATGTCCACCCAAAGCGTTCTGTCTAAGTTCTGGCGGATTTCACAATTTCCGTCGCGTATCAAGATCGACGGACGAGTTAAAGACGGGGGTTGGTAAGAGAAGACAGTCGACTTACGGCGGGGTATGAGGGAGATCAATTATTACCGTGAGGCGTAGGTAATGGCTTTTGTTTTCTGATGCAATATGTTGAAACGCGAAGAAGAACGCGTAGGCATAGCGGACCTTTCGTGTTCCCACGCAATACAGGGTGACCCGCAATACTGAAAATGATTTAAACGAATTTCTCACTCGTAACAATAGATACTACGCAAGAGGCTTTTCCAGAACATTGAAATAAAAGTGGACGTTGCCGGATTTTCTTATAGTTCGGAGGTATTTGTATAGATGGCGCGATAACGAGGAATTCAAATTTGACGACTGACAAGTCCCAATTTTAGGTCCAAAGTCGACCGCCAGATATCGCGACCTAAACTGTTGGTTATAAAAATGTACATAGTTGAAACATTTGCGGTAATAAATTACTAGATTTAAATTTCGCGCTAAGAGCGCTGTGGTTCGGAGAAATGTGTGTAGATGGCGCGATAATTCATAAAAGTTAATTATACAGTAATTACCCATTTTAGGCATAAAATAGGCAACAATACATTTTGTAGGCGCTTAAGCTATAAAACTAGGCAAACACTTAAAATAGTGTAAAAATAGATACTTAGGCACGAAAAAATATACATCTCATTCTAATTAAAATTGTAATCTAAATACTTTTTTTTAAATAACATGTTAGGCAATTGCCTAAATAGTGATTCTACAAAAATGTAAGCATTAACTAAGAAACACATGTATCGAATTGCAATCAATACAAAAGTAGTTGCTAACATACGTAAGTTGCCATATTCATACGGCACTGGCCACATGACCGACACAAATTTCGTAGAAAATATAAACAACATTAAAATATACCGTAATCCAACTACCTACCTACCTACCACACTTAAAAACCTTATACGAAAAACTGTTCTTTATCGCTCGTAAATAAACAAACGCGGCGGCGTTCGTTAAGTATTTCGATGGGTGATTTTTTCGAGGCGCGATCCGAGAGAAAAAAAGGGAAGGTAAAATGGACACTCTTATTAAAATCGCTGACATAATCCTCTCTCTCCCATTCTCGGTGACCCAGTACACCGTTGTGTGCAAGGCAATCCGAGATGCGTAATAAGATATCACACCCATGTGACCGAGCACCGCCTGAAGACAAGTCCTGACCTTGACATTGACTGTCACATTCCCTATCAAGGGGCCCTCGCAAGGCAATGCAGCCAGGCAGCGTTAGAATTTTCTCCGCGTTACTCATCTCTAAGTAGATCAGGTTTTTTTAAATTACTCATTCTGTGAAATTTGTTTCGCCATTTTTTCTCCTTGTAGATTTTCGTGTATTGTTATTTATACAGCGTGTCCAATTAAAAAGTCAACGGCCGGTATCTTTTAAACACGATGATGTACAATCAGAATTCAAATTAATGTCTCCCCAATAAATAAAATTAAATTGCCACCTACAGCATTTTTCCATTATCTGATTCATTACTGTTGTCGTTGTATTTTTTTAAGTTTAGAATTTAGGAAAGTTTACGCATCTTCAATATATCCGTAAAGCACGAGCAGGTTTGTTTATTTTGTCTTATGGTTTGGTAATATGATACGGGTATATGCGTGAAGCAGAGGGATAGAAGGAAAGAAAGATGCGAGCGTTTAGTTTCCGGACGGTCCTTGAAAGGTGAACGTCTTAGTAAATTGCTAATTACGCAAACGGGCTCGCGAGTGTTGTAATAAATTGCAATGACATGTGATGAAGTAGTTGTGCAAGAATTAAGGCTTGCTGATGATAGATGATACTTTGAGGTAGAGTAAGGTGCCAACCACGTGGTGTCCGCTGATAGCTCGGACAGAGAGTAAGAGATTGAGCATTCTATCATAGTCGGAGTCGGAGAGAGTAGGGGATCACTCCACCTGCATACGGCATTTGACCATATCCGCCAGCTGCAGAGGGGTGAGTAGTAAATGCCGGAGACACAACTAGTTGTATACCTGACCAGGTGATTGCATTGTGCTTTCCAAGAAAGGTCATGACTTGGTGTTGACTAGGCTGTGGCCAGTGTAGCAAACACTGTGGAAGTCAGTGGCACCAATGATTCTGAGAACGTACACTCAGGAGGCAAGGTATGCTAATATCCACCTGGGGTTCGTCCTTATGCTTGCGAAGTACGAAAATAGACATTCGAGGCTACTGTCACCAAATTTTAAATTTAATTTACTTGCCTCTTACTTACCACAGATCGGATGACGAGCTTCTGCTGGTGATACCGGATCAGCTGAGCCCCAGCTAGCAACAGTGAAGAAAGGGGCGGGTCAATCAAAAGTGGTAAAATTATTAAGGGTGCCAGCTAAAACGTAATCGATCACTCGACGTCTCCAATCGACCAGATCGCGCAGAAAATGAGTCAATAATAAATACAGAGGCGAGGCTTTACTCATTGGTGTGCGTGAACGTAGAAATTAAACTCGAAGCTAAAGTTATCAATAATTATTTGCTCTTGTGACTTCGTACAAATGCAGATCACTACATGAATTCACTTAACTAGGCTAGGTTCGTCTACAATTGACAAACTTCGACTTCAAACAATCTAAAGTAATGTAATAACGCAATGCCTGCATTTGGCCGATGATTCGCTCTTAAAAATGCATGCGCAATAAATTTTAATGGTTACCTCCCGACCGATACCTGTCAGTGTACCGTCTATGCCGTGAAGCTGGCTGTCACCACGCCATCTAGTAGTCCTGTCCGAGCCGGTAACTGGTTTGGCTAGGGGAAACGTTGGCAGCAAGATGGCGGACCCAGGCTACTCGCAGAACGGCAGACTAGAGTTCGCTGGAGTTCGTCGCGGCACCAAAACTCAATACAAACGGGAAACCCTCGCGTGAAAGCTTGCGGGGATTACATAAGCCTGCGCTAAAACTTGCGCCCAAACAGAAAAGCCTGAATGTAAAGGGAAAAGGTTTCGTTAGCAGCCATTTTGATACACCCGTCATTGCACTTTTTACGTTACCTGGAGCTAATACGTTCCCGGGCTTGGAATTGGAGTTAAAATGTGTTCGAAGGTATCATGAGATCTTCCGGCACAGCCGCAAACTCCCAAAGACCGAAAACTTCGATAATTTTACTATGCACGTAAAACACGTTTAACTTGTAACACACTTCGAACAAGAAAGGGACTCAACGAGGCGAATTTGTAGCAGGCGAAGGTTGCTAGGATACGAAACCGAAAAACAGTCACGTGGTGTGTCACACGAATGAGCGTTGAGTAGTAAAGAGAAGGGATGTAGGGTTGCCAACTGTGTTAAAACGCAGTTGAATGTTGCTGTATCGCCACGATATTTTGGCGCGAGATTTGAACGTAACACTACCTTCTCCGTGAGTTCGCATCCTAGCAGGGAGCTTCCGCATCTAGATTCATTTTGTTAATCAACGTATACTTGGCGAACTTGGTCGCATTTTCGTAACAGCTGATTTTGGAAACTGACCACCCAAAGGTTATTCGGGATCTCAACGTTCGTGAACGACGTCTGAACGCTTAATCCAGTGCTTTTATCGCGGTTAAAGCCCGTATCGTTGAATTTCGTTTGGACGCCACGTGTGTGAATCGACGCGTTACAGTTTCTTTCCGCTCTGGGTAAGTCCTTTTGGTTCTGTTTTATTGTCGTTGTACTCTTTTACTTACTTTCGTGTTTCTTCCATTAGCAACTTCGTTCGTGGGGGGGTTGAGTTTGAAAAGTCGCCGTCACTTCTTCGTGACCTTGACGTGATTTCCCCGAACGAGTTTTGGCCGTTTCCGAGAGCCTCTTCTACTATAACACCGTCGTTCGACGCTCCGGATCCCTTGAAGGAGCTGCCGATCTGGATCGAGCCAGTGTCGAGTGCTGCAGCCCCCTTGCAGACCGAACGTAGCGTAGGAGTGGTGAGAATCGAGTATGGTATAGTACTATCCCCCTGTTTTGCTATTTATTCGCGTCGTTAAATTGGTTGTTGGGCACCTTCGGTGCCTGCCGAAGGCCTTGGTTCCTTAAGAACCTGCGATTCGTTGCATGCGTTCACAGAGTTTCGTTCTTGTAATTGCATCTACTGTCCCTCGTTAATTTGTGAGCCGCACAGGATATCCTCGCCGGTTATTACGCGTTAGTTGAAGCTCTGTAATTTCTAAATTATTTAAAGAAACGAATTTATTTTTGGGCATATTGTCAAAGCCGCCCCTGTAACCGTATGCTGAGCGTTTCGCCACAATTTTGTTGTGTATCTCCGTAACTCCGTATCACCGTTTGTCGTACTTTTATTTAATTATCAATATACCGGGTGACCGATAGTTGTGTTATATACAGGGTGTCTGACAAACACTCTTGCTTTCGTACATTCTAATTCATTCATATTCCATTTCCTTCGCAATCTTTCCTTTCTTATTTCTTTGGTTACTCTTAAATTTATCTTTGCTATTACCAATTGGTGATCAGTATCAACGCTTGTATCCCTATATGATCGCACATCATATATTAATTTCTTTCTTCTCTTCTTAACTAGTATGTGTGTTGCAGTCGTTTCCGCTCGGTCGCCGCTACTTTGTTTTCTAGCGGTCCTCGTGGTTGAATGCCTCGATGTTCCGTTCGGTGATGAAGATCCTCGCGCTTAGTCGTTGTGACGCATTTGTTTTAAGTCAGAAAACGCATGGGGTTCTGGGTAGACCATTGAAAATTTTTACACAAGCCAGTACGAAATTTTGGTATTCCGCGCCCTGTTGGGGTTCTGTGAGTTGCACCCAAGAAGTCACGCATTGGTAGAGGTCTCTGACCGCATCTATTTCCGACATTTTTGGATTTATCTGGATCACCGCACGTGTCACGTGGCGTTTCTTTCGTCGAACGCTCGGCTTTCCAGGCCGAGGTAAGCCGCTTATATGTCCTTTCTTTATTTTTCGTTGTTTTTAATTCGTTTGTGTCGTCTCTGTTTTTGTGGCGAGCAGTTACGGGTGGTAGCAAGGTTTAGAGGGTAGTCTGGAAGTTTCTGCGAGCGTGTAGAAACAGTTGACTTTCGAAGGCGAATTTTTCTTCGGACTCTCGCCACATGATCCCGAGGACAAGTTAGCCATTTCCTCGTTGGGGCGAAATTTCGTAAACGCGGGGTGGACCTACGGACTCCCCCCTCCCCCCCAAGGCGCTGCGAGTCGAAGTACTTCGGAGGTCTCCTGGGTATCGTATTTTTTAAACTCTCATTTCTGCCTTACATCGTTGGACACGCTCATTGCAGTAATTGCTCGGTTGCCATAATATGTATACTGGCGAACGTTTTGTCGACATTTTGATCTCGGATTTCTTTCGGCGCTTAGATTTAAGTGTTTATTTCGATTGCTTACATTTGTAACCATAGTTTCATTTAATCGTGTTTTTTTTTAATAATAAGTATTTCGACTGCTTTTCAGTCTTGTCCTGTAAACGGACGTGTGGGATCCCTAACGTACGGTTTAATTTAACGCGCTCTTCGCGTGTTTAATATTGTTCTATTTGGGCTTTAGCGTGATATTTTATATAAGTATTTTTTTCACCCTTGGTACAGAGGGAGTTTACTGCGGAACTATATTTTTTTTGTCGCCGTTGCCCTCATTACAGCCTGTTTAACGTGGCGTTTGTTTGTTTTTCTTTTGACGTCGATATTTTGCGAATGTTATCCCCTTTTTGTTTTCCCTACCGGAACGGATCATATTTCTCTCCTGTTGGGGGAATCCCGCGATTGCAAGTTGTTGCGCTCTTCAACAGGTGACGCCCCTTTCCCCACGACTTTCTCCACTGACACGGGATTTTGGTCGCAGCAACAGCCCAACCAACGGGCGACTCAAGTAGATTCGTTTGTATCCGTTTCGGGATTGTATTTTCTTATTATTCGCTATCGGGTAACCTGCCGTACACACTCGATTGTGGATTCGTTGCGAATCGACGTTTCGTTTTTTTTTTTAAATTACGTTTTGGAGGGAGTATGCGCGATATGTGATCTATTTGGTTTTCTTCAGATTTCTCATGTAATCTTATGTTCTTTTTTATGTTTAAATTGGGTGCTTGATGTGCACATGTCCATTTCTACTGCTAGGTTGCATAACGTCTTACCATTATCTGCAGTTACTTCATGTAATGTCTCTTTTCCTGCTATATTTTTTTGATATTCTTCTTTAGCTATTTTTGCGTTAAAATCGCCTACTATCATCATTGTGTCATTCTTGGGTATTTCTAGCAGGTCTCTTCTAATTCTCATAAAGTTCTTCTTGTTCAATTTCTGTTGCTTTCTCCACTGGTGCATAAAAGTTTATTATCGTGATATTTGCCACTTGGATTTTTATTCTTATATATGAGATCCTTTCATTTACTACCTTTAATTTTCTATTCACCATAAATGCTGTGTCCTTTTGTCCTTCTTTGCAATCCCCAGCATACAAAAGAGAATACTTTTTCGTATCTATTACTCCTTCGCCTTTCCATCTTATTTCTTGTACCAATTTCTTCCATCTTTCCCGTTTGTAACGTAGTTCTTATATTCCATGTGCCCAAATCTTTTTTATTTCGCTTTTTCTTCATCACATTCCCGTCCTGGTCCTCCTAAGCGCAATATTTGATTTCCTTCATCTTCGACGTTTGACTGAAAGATTTTGGGCAAGTTTTCGCCAGAGGAAAGAAGATCGAAATGCTTTCCGGACTCAAACCGCGTCCGACTTCTTTCTTCTGGTAGATGAAAGCAAGACTGGCGTGATTCTACCCTGGCAGCAGCAGTGGATATTTGGGTTCCTTCGCCCTCGACACTCGGATGAAAAATTTTGCCAGAGGAAAGAAGATTAAGATGGTGTCTGAACTCTTTTTTCTCCTGGTAGGCGAAAGAAGGATTGACGTGATTCTAGCCTAGTAGTTACCAACGGATATTTTCAAAATATTTGGATTTCTTCGTCTTCGACATCTGGCTGAAAAATTTTAGTCAAGTTTTTGCCAAGGGAAAGAAGATCAAGGTACTTTTCCGATTCTAAACGAGTTAGTTTTCACAAGATCAAATGGATTTCATTGTGGAAGCCAGAATATTTCCCATTTCTTTGCCTTCGACCTTTGACTGAAAGATTTTGGCCAGAGAAAAGAAAAACAAGATGTGTTGCGGACACAAACCGCGTTAGCCTTATTTCTTCTGGTAGACGAAAGAAAGATTGACGAGTTTCCAGCCCAGCAGTAGCAATGGACGTTCCAAAATATTTGGGGTTCCCTCGTCCTCGATATCTGACTGAGAAATCTTAATCAAGTTTCTGCCAAGGGAAAGAAGATCGAGGTACCTTTCCAATTCGAAACTAGTTAGTCTTCTTTGTTCTGGAAGAAGGCACAAGATCAAATGGATTTCAGTCTGGAAGCCAGAATATTTCACATTTCTTTGCCTTCGACATTTGACTGAAAGATTTTGGCCAGAGAAAAGAAGAACAAGATGCGTTGCGGACACAAACCGCGTTACCCTTATTTCTTCTGGTAGACGAAAGAAACACTGACGAGTTTCCAGCCCAGCAGTAGCAATGGACTCTTCAAAATATTTGGGGTTCCCTCGTCCTCGACATCTGGCTGAAAAATCGTAGTCGAGTTTCTGCCAAGAGAAAGAAGATCGAGGTACCTTTCCGATTCGAAACGAGTTAGTCTTCTTTATTCTGGAAGAAGACACAAGATCAAATGGATTTCAGTCTGGAAGCCAGAATATTTCACATTTCTTTGCCTTCCGACATTTGACTGAAAGATTTTGGCCAGAGAAAAGCAGAACAAGATGCGTTGCGGACACAAACCGCGTTAGCCTTATTTCTTCTGGCAGACGAAAGAAAGACTGACGAGTTTTCAGCCCAGCAGTAGCAATGGACTCTTCAAAATATTTGGGGTTCCTCGTCCTCGACATATGGATGAAAAATCATAGTCAACTTTTTGCCAGGGGAAAGGAGATCCAGGTACCTTTTGGATTCGAAATGAATTAGTCTTTTTTCGTTTGGAAGAAGAAAGATCAGACGTGATTCCAGTCTGGAAGCCAAATTTTAGCCAGGATACAGACCCCGTAAGTCTTCTTCTTTTTTTATGGAAGAAGTGATTCCAGCTTGGAAACACGACAGTGAAACACGACACGTGAATCTATAAGCTTTTTAATTTAAAAAAAAAAATCGATTAGTAAAAAACGTTTCGTGTTAGTAGAAAACAACTGCGTGATAATTAACTTATACTTGAGGTTACACTTTTAAAAGGCCAATCAGTTCCTGAATGGAACAAATTAAATTACGTGTGAAGTTTTTCGGCTGACAAATTGTAATTTATTGTCGCTGCGTGAGTTGAAATACTGAGATAATGATCCATTTTTTTTTCTACTGGGCTATTAGCGACACTTTATTTTAATAATTACCACAGGTATATCGAACGTACGCGATATAAAGGCTTTTAATTATAAAAACAACTTCTGTGGCCTCTTAACAAATTTATATCGTCACTTTATTTCAAGGATCTATCTTGGGTTTACTTCTTTTTATGATATTATTATGAATGTATTCCCAAGGACTAAACACTAAAATGATATTTTTCCAGTTGAATGTCATCGTGGCTTCAACAATAACGAAGCCTAACAAAAGTGCAACTGTAATTGTAACCAGCCCATACAATCTATAGTTTTGTTTTGCTAACTTTGTATTTAATATAAATTCAAGGTGTACGTATGCCTTATACATACATATTGAAAACGTTCTCGAGAATTTCAACGGGTAACATGAATAGCAGATGAGCCGAGTAACCCGCAAATTAAATAATCGAATTACATACACAAGCGTGTTTACCAATTTACAAGTCTGAAATAAAAGCTAACTGCAAACAGAGAGGCTAAAAAACTTGGCCGTGTCGTTAATTACATCATCGACATGAAGTGAGAAAATAAATAGAATAACTGTAGTATTTATTTTCTCCGAGAATAACAGTCGAACGAGTAAATAGGAAGTAAAACGTTAAGAAATAGTTTCAATTTCAATAAATTCAATGACACCAGCTTACGATGTTACGACACACCAGTCGACCTATTATGCATTTATAATAATAAAATTTACAGTTACATTGTAGTCACATTGTTTGGTTGCTGGATTTATATTCTGGGCGGGTGTAATGCGCCATGATGGCACGTATAAATTTTACACATGACCGGTACGGTACGATTAGCGGCTACGCTCTTACTAATTTCTATTGTAAATTATTGTTTTCTGCTAATAATTCGTTGCTAACACAGAACGTTTTTACTCTACGACAATTTCGAATTTTATACAGAAAATCCATTGCGATTAACCTTCAATATTATCTCCTACGTGCAATTAAAACTTTATTTACTTCCGCATTTATTTAAGGTCAATTCTACATACAGACCATGAAATCGCCGCAGAAAATCATGACGGAGAAAGAATATAACTTTATTATTTTATTAATTTCCATTTTTATTTTTAGCTTATAGCAAGCAGGAAACTAAATACCTACCGACAATGAGTAAAAGCTAATTAATATGAATATGTTCTTGGTACCGACTTTACGTTACAAAATTAACTATCCTCGCCAACAAACGGTTGCTTAATTTACAAAATAATTTAGAAGCGTGCGTTACCGCAATTTAAATCAAAATAATCCGATCTTGGTTACATCCTCGCGCCTCCAACGGCAGCCATCATCGTCGTCAAAGCCCGTAGAGTATCGGATCCGGGGGAGGACGACTGAAGCCAAGACGGCGTCTCGCAATTCCCAGCGACCTCTCACGACGCAACTCACCAACAGAGGTTGGGTGAGACCAAATCCGGGCAGGCGGGGGAGTCATGGCGGTAAATGTAACCGTTGTCGCACTTGCGGTAACTTAAAGATGGAGGGGCCCACGAAATTAACTCCTTGTCACCAAATTTACTTTAAATTCATAGCCTCAACCTTACCTTGACTGGGTGACAAATTCTGCGCTGCATTAACTATCAGCTATTCCCTCGGCTAGCAACAGCGAGAAGGGAGTGGGTCGATGTGATGTTAAAACTCTTAAGGGCGCCAGGACGGAAGACCAAAGCCGATAGGCAGCAAACAATCCTGTCAGTATCCTCGAACTGACTGAATTGGGCAAAAAGTCAAAAACAAAATAGAGGCTCCACTTGACTCACTGGTACGTGAAGGAACGGTAACGCAAACACGCACTTAAGGTTGACAAATTTAAGCTTTATTGATAATCAAAGATTCAAGCGATTCAGACACACCAGGTGATACAGGTGCCTGTTTACAACAAACAAAATTCAAGCATAGGTAAAATGCGAACAAACTACGCTTGTCAGTTTATTTACTTAATGACAACGAAAACTATTTTTAAATATAGCAACTGCATTCAGCTGAAAAATTCGCTCTCCGGTAAGGCATGCAATAACCGTTCACGAATTAGAAATAAATAAATAAGGTTAGACGTCAAAACTCACGACCTTACCGTTCATCTGTCAGTCGAACCACGGAGTGAAGTTGGCACTCACGACGCCATCTGTGGATTGTTTGTAACACCGGTGATCCGGTTCAAAGCGGATTCGCAAGATACGTCGCAGGAACACTCGAACTGATTTCTTCGCAGCGAAGGGGGGGGGGACGAATTAGCTCGATACGATAAATCGAAGTAGTCCTTTGACTTGTCCGCAAACTGATGTCTGAAAATCGTAGTCGAACTAAAAGCCGGTACTGAAAACATGTACTGGAAGCCTGTACTGGAAGCCTGAAGAGAAAGAGAAAGGAAAACCGTTAGCGTCTCAAAATGACAACTTGCTCAATCTTTTACCTGAAATTTGTGAGAATCCCAAGCTGGGAATGGGGCTAAAAATACCCCAAAACTCGCTCGGTGGTGTGAATAGTATTCCGGCAGGGCCGTTGTTAAAATCTTCTCACTTTCAGAGCAAGAATTTCGTTAACAGAAAGCACGTAATTTTACACCACGAGAACAAAATCAACACTGAACTGGACACTAGCGTAAAGCGGAACTACGCCGACATATTATTACGTCATAAGCGGTAACCAATGGCATGAATATGACGTCAAGGGTTGTGAATAGAAGAACCAATACGAAAGCGGAATTTCAAATATGTAGATATTTCCGACACGGGTAACAGTGTGGTCAGATGTCCAAACAACATATAGATATAGGAGACGTTGCCAGCTTGCTATAAAGTGCGTCGCAAATTCTGTGCGATCGATTTTGGCCCTATCATCGGGTAGCAACAGATGCGATGTTCGTAGTAATCGTAATACATCGAAGGGTATAAGAAAGAGCAACAATCAGCAGAACGTAGAACCAAATAAACACACACGAGAAAGAAATGACGAAAAACCTGAAACACTTTGTACCACACCCCAGTACGCGCTATGTTTACCAAATCTCCAACTGCCGGGACTAGGTTTTGGGCAAGCATTACGCAATGCTTACAAATGCAGGGGTGACGATTTGTAAAGTCCGGTCATCAAAGTACCGTAGACATCTATCTCCAGGCGATTTCAGCCAAATGAATTACAAAGCACAAAACCAACCGCAACAGTGGCACTAACGTACACCCTCTACACCGAGCCACGAAAGACTGCAGGCAGTGTTGCCATTTCAATATAACAAATCATGCCACGCGCTGACATAAAATATCATGTACATATATACATTTTATTTTATAAATAAATATTTAACATCATGGTAACACTGTTGCGAATCCAGTGCAACTACTAACCAATCAATCAACACCACCATTACCTAGCTAACATTATCATTAACAGATTAACATTAACAGTATTGTGACAGGGCCTCTATACCATTATTAGGCAAGGGGGAACATACGGCATGGGTGAATGCAATAACACTTGACGGAAGTTACCACTTTGTTACCGGTTTGTTGACATTCGTACCGATTAACTATAATTGCTGGATTTTATGTTTGAATGTACTACAAATGCAGTACGAAAATATTTAGCAATTGTGATATGCGAACGATACATTGCGATGTATGTAAACAATACACTGATATGTTACTATAGACTTGAGTTAAAAAGTTAATGATTTTTAGGTTACTTTCGGCATCAAGCGTGTTGTAAGTAAGCTTCTTTCAAGTGCTTTCAGTCACATATAGAACAGTATATAGAGTTATTTAGTTAAATTGAGTGTAGCAAGTGTGTTATAAACAATGATGTACTGTTGGTTTGTGGACGTTACAGAATTTTGTAAAACGCGCCTATCACGGCGAATTGGATACTAACGGTGGAAGTGAGATAGCGAACCGTTACCTCATCGCATACCCGCTTCTCCTTTTACACAATATTAACCTTTGATTAACTGTCAACCGTGACCGTTAATGATTGGTTGAAGGACAGAAGAAAGAGCAATAATCAGCAAAACGTAGAAACAAATAAACACACATAAGAAAGAAAGGAAAACCTAAAAGAAAACAACACATGCGTTACACTTTGTACCACGCCCCAGTACGCGCTATGTTTAGTTAATCTCAACCTGCCGGGACTAGGTTTTGGGCAAGCGTTACACAATGCTTACAAATGCAGGGGTGACGATTTACAAAATGAATGTAAAACGCTTGTATGCGCCTATCACGGTGAATTGAATACTAACGGCGGCAGCATTCTCACAAGTGAGATACCCCCTTCTCCTTTTACAAAACATTAACCTTTGATTAACCGTCAACCGTGACAGTTAATGATTGGTTGACAATTAATGCGTTAGAGGGAGAAGCGGGTATGCGATGACGTAACGGTTCGCTATCTCACTTCAATGCTGCCACCGTTAGTATTCAACGCACGCTGTGCGTCTATGGGCCAGTTGCTCGAAAATTTGAACCATGGTTCAACTCTGAACTTGGTTCTATTACCATGGCAACATTTATAAAGGCATATGTTGCCGTAATCATAGAACCAAGTTCAAAGTTGAACGATGTTTGAGCAACTGGCCCTATGACATACAGCGGCCATATTTAGTGACCAGGTCAGACGAGAAACTAATGTTACTACGACTACCTCCAGATATTCTTACCTCCATGATGTTAGGCGAATTCGTTTAGCAAGTAGTTACTAGCGGTACTTGTGGCGGTCTAAATAAATTTAATTTAATTTTAATTCAAGATTAACACATTTTGAATTTAATATTAACTAATAAAATAAAACGAAAGCAGTTACAAAAAATGTTATTTATTGATTTAATATGCAAATAAAAAGAAATCCCTCAGAATGACATGAATATCCTTCCGTCCCGCGAGAACCTGAAAAATCCCTGAAAGCGGAATATGTCCCTCAAGGTGGCAATACTGGCTGCAAGCGTACAAACGTGTCACACTTGAGAATTCTTAAGAAGATGAGCGCAATGAGTTAATATGGGCGAGTTTTATAAGCGCGACTCGAGTTAGTAATTCAAAACGAAATACATAAGTATCATGCAAAATGAAATGATTACGAAGCAGAGTATAATTTCTGTTTTACATCTGATTAGTTATGAAATAAACAGATATACAGTTCAATGCTCGCCGCTGCTGGTTATTCGAACACTGTCTTTAGGAATGTTAAATATTCCGCACGGTATATAGAGCTTAAAGGAAAAAATCTCGCTTTTCTGGCCTGGATATTGAAATACCTGTCGGTTTTGAACTGTAAATTGCTGAAATCGAACTATACGACATTTAAATTGTCCTTGCGAATGCAGGACGAAACTTTTTACGTTTACGGTAATTTATAATTATAAATTGCCGGTGCATAAAAGGAAATATGCCGTGCGTGCGGAACGTATGATGCAAAATTTAATTTACTTCAATGTGACGATAAATTTCACTGTAATTAAAAGTTCGTGGCGGCCTAACGGATACCATTGTAAATCTCAGCTCCATTAAATCATGTCATCTTCCGACAATGTTTCCTATCGAATAAAAAGTTCTGAAGGCCTGTGTGTAGACTGTAGGTATTTCAAAAACCATGCAATTCATTTTAATTAAACCAGCTTCAATTCCAAGATATTTCTACATAAACACAGGTAATTGCATCACTTTCCAAACAGGCGTTAATTTATTAAGGAAAAATATTTTTTTTAAACCTGTTTTTCCTGTGCATATTTTTGATATGTTGTTATTAGTAGAGATTACCGATTGATAGAAACGATAAAAATCCAATAAATTTATAAATGGTGTCCATTCACAGACGTGCCAGCGGGCATTTTGTTTAAAGCTATCGAGAAGTCACAACTAACGCTTCGAATTTCTACGCCGATGTTTTGTGGGTGGCATAAAAAATGTACCTAAACAGATGTAATAATAAAACCATTCCAGTGGAACATCGAGTTGGGTGTATGACGAATTCCTTGCTTACGTTCAACAAGTCAGAAATTATCAATCGTCATTTATTTACCGTTTTTATAAATCTCTGTCTATGCTGATTGAACTTTTACTGTTTTGTTGAATAATCGAGGCGAATACATTTCAAATTTCTGACCTTTTATATAGTTTCATATGACTTACATAAACCTGCAGACGTGAGTTACGTGTTTGCTCGCGATCGTATGCAAGCGTCTGGATGTCCCCTTAAAATTTTCGGTAGGCATGTTTTGCTCTGTTCTAAACAGTCGGGCAGTTTGAGCCAGATTTTTATTGCGCAATAAAATTGGGCAAGGACATGAAATATCGTCCGGTAGTTTCTTTGAAGCGTTCCGATTTGGAGCACGCTTTACAGCCGGCAATAAGAGACAAGCATTTTGCGTGCTTGTCATTAAGTAATAACTTCAATAAGTTAAAACGTAAAGGTCAATGCTTCAGCGTCAGCGGCGATTGATGGTGGATGGGACCGCCCGAAGAAATTTTGAGGGATCTTAATTAGAAATTTAATGATTTCGTCGCCATTAATGAAATAATGAATCGGCGATGGTGCTTTTGTACGGTCTGCAATTAAAACTTAATTTCAAAATAAAATATCGTAATTTTTAATTACTAAAGATAAAAATACTTCTCAAATATGTATTGGTTTGACTGACAGTTGAGCGTAAACATACACAAAAAATATACATGATGAATTACAATTGTTCCGCCACTAAACGCATAAGAAAATCGATGTGACAGATTATGGGTTAAATGTTTAAAAAAGTCTTTTCAACAGTTTATAATTAATTAAAAAATTACCCCAAAAGCAAGCTGTCGCACTGCGTACGAAATACGACGCCACGTTTTATAAACGCAGCAGTATAATAGGACTATATGATTACTATTTTATTGACTTCTTGCCTGCACCCAATGCGACCTTGACACATTTTGTGCCTGTACTTTAGGCACTCAATTATTCGCTTCGCTTTAGTGTTTTATGCTTTAATAAAAATAAGAGTTAAGTCTCGAATATTTATTTTTAAATTATAGCCTTCATATTTTTTTGCAAACCCAACGTTTCCTTCCCCTTAAATTTCTACCCTGGTACAAATCGTTCTCTTGTTGATCGACGTACTGGTAGTCGTGACTGTTGCGATGTAGACGGTAGAGTCGGTTGATTTGGCTCATCTCTTTTCGTTATCTGCTTCGTGCAAGAGCTGTTTCTCGATTCATCATGAACATCTACAGTATTGTCTGACTCAACTTCATCTACAGAGGCTTCGGCTGTTGTTTTCGTAACCGCAGACGAGGGTGTAGTCTCAGCTAACAACGGACCTCCTAGAAACGTGAAATCATCATTAATTTGTTTTTCAAAAGAGGCAGTATGACGATCACGTAGTTGATTTTGATGTCGAATCTTAACTCCTCCAGAACAATTAATTTGATACATCATTCTTCCACGATATTTTTGTATTCTTCCAGGCTCCCAAATTTATCTTTTTTCATTATATACACCAGATTTCCAATCTTGAATTTTCTTTCCAAATATCTTTCAGTATTACGTATTTTTTTGGATGTATTAAATCCAATTAGGTTTCAAACGAATGACCATGCAGTAGTTCTGCAGGAGATCTTCCAGATCGAGGTTCGGGAGTTGCTCGAAACGAAGCGAGCAAGGTATTTAAAGCCTGTTGCTTATTCTTTCCTTCTTTCCAAAAAAGTCGCATTTCTTCTTTGAAAGTACAAACAAACCCTTCAGCTTCTCCATTCGAAGCAGGATGGATTGGCGCTGTTTTCAAATGCTTTATTCCGATATTCGTGATCCAATTTTTAAATTCTTTTGACGTAAATTGTGTTCCATTGTCACTCACCAACGTATCAGGCAAGGGTTAATTGATGCTGACACCTTGAGAACTTTGTACCTTGGACCGAACCGCAGCCACTAGGACAAAAGAACCGATTGTGACGGAGATTTAGAAATATATAAAAAATAAGAGACCAACCCGCAGGTAGATAGTCAAGCAGTAAAAATGTAGCATAGATAGTCAAGAAGCATAAATAGTTAAGCAGTAAAAATGTAGCAGTGAAGGTAGATAGAAAAGCAGCAAAAATGTAGCAGTGATAGTGAAGAAGCAGTGATAGTCAAGTAATTAAGAGCAGTCATGTAGGTAGCAGTGTAGGAGTAGTAATTATCGGATAGTGAGTGAGTAAGTGTCGGATAGTGATTAGTAAATTAGAAGTGCGCAGGAAAAGCCAAGCGAGTGAATCCACGAGCCAGGGCTGGCCGCTCGGGCCAGACCCTCCCCTAAGTAAAGTTAAGTAATTAAGTTTAGAATTATTAAGTTTAAAGTTAAGTGATTAACGTTAAGTAATTCAGGATAGATTAAAAATAATTTAAAAGGACTAAGTTAAGAGTAAATTAAAATTAAATTAAATTTAAATAAAAGACACTTCCGTAGTTTATTGACATATATACAGGCTGTTTCACGACCTTTCCGACAAATTGCAGGAGGTGATAGCAGAGTTAAAGGGGATAGAAAAAGTCCCCTACCAAATTTGTCTTGGAAGCTTTTTCTTTTTAGCGAATCTGACCCAAACGGGGAACTGGGAACTGCAGAGACTGCACGTGATAGATATTTACATGTTATAAGCAAGTGTCGGAGCACGTCCAGCACCGTCTCGCATCGAGTATACGGAGAATTAATGAAAACACAGCGGTTTTCAAACGGTGAGGGTCACTTTTCAAAAATTCTTATCTCGGGAACTGAGACCGAAAAAAAAAATTACTACAGAATAAGAAAGGCATGTAATGTCTCTAAATTATACCCCGCAGTTTGTCGGAAAGGTCTTGAAACACCCAGTAGATTCCTAATATTCATAAATTCTTTTTACGCGACAATAGTTGGGCAGGTATCTTTTCTCATGGTAAATGTTATATGGACTGATTTATTCTCGTTTGCCTTAAATTTCCACTTTTTCAGTCAGGTTTAGGTTTTTCTGTAAGTTTTTTTATGCTGTTATGGAGTTTGTATGCGCTGACATGACAGCAGTATCATCTGTTCTGTTCTGTTGGTTTTTGATATATCGGCGGTGTATAGAAGATATAAAATAGGTCACAAGACACTGCCCTGAGGTACTCCTGATTTAATTGATCTAAGGTTGGTATAACTATCTTGTTGTTTAACGAGAAAGTATCTATCCGATATATGTATAAGATTTAAGCAGTAGGTATATAAAAGTGATAGGGAAGCTTATTTTTGATCTTATAAAGTAAACCTGTGTGCCACATCTCGTCAAAGGCTTGACTAATAACCAAAAAAGCTGCTGATAGAAATGATTTTTCTTCAAATACGGACTTGACTTTTGAACAATTCTGTGTATCTCTTCAACAGTACTATGTAAGTTCCTGAATCCGAATTGGTGATTTGAAATAAGTTTCTTAGCTTCCAGTATAGGTGTCAGGCGCGTCACTAGCAGTTTCTCAAAGACTTTCGAAAGAACTGGCAGCAAGCTTATTGGTCGATAAGATTATTTTATAAGCATATTTTTAATGCGAAGTAGGTATTTATTTTGGGAGCTCCCTTAAGAATTCTTCTTTGCTTCTGTAGGATAACAGAGTTTTCTCAGCCTCATATAATATTGGGAATTCTCTGTTTTCTTTTTTAAAATTTATTTCAAAACATCTATGATATGATTCAATACGACATCAAAACGAATGCTTTGTCTTCTGAGCTCGGAAAGGGTCACACCCCACGCCGATTCATGTAGCTGTAAAAACTTTATTGCATTGCGGCTGTTTTATTCCAACAGATGTTTTACTGATACGACTGTCGCCATACGATTAATCCTTGTCCGATTTTCGACCGCGAAAATTCGAATAGCTTCCAGAATATTTACCATTACATTCCACTAGTGATGTAATTTCGTTAAGTGACGCCTGTCATGACAGTGGTCATACTAGCAATGACGGTTACGTCACAATGATTGCAAACACTTGCAAACACGCGTGAGCAGCTGTTCTGCGAAAATAAACACGGCGAACACTTTGCAACAGGACAGTTTTTCTAACTACTAAGTTTTACTAACGGTTAACTGAATGTTTATCTTCCGGACGCGGATGGTTTGAGTAACGACAATACTGAGCTAACGTTTCGATTCAGGCTCCAGGAATCGGATGTGTCGGACGGTAGTGAGTGAGACACCCGCTCAGGGACCGGCTACACGAAACGCCCGTGTCAGGTAAGCATGAGTGAGAACGGAATACAAGAAACGCGCGTGTCAGATAAATATGAGTGAGACACCCACTCAAGGATGCAATACTCGAAACGGTCGTGCAAGATAAGTATGAGTGAGACACCCACTCAAGAACAGGTACGAAAAGGAGGAGCGGTAACAAGTAACGTAAACGTAGTGCAGGTCGCTTAGTGCGTTTAAGTCATGCACCGACAGGCGGATGACTGGTTTTGTCTGAGCTGTTTTTTTTTGCATATGTATACATAAAAAATGTGCCTGCCTAGGATTAAACGGACTAAAAAATGACCGTCATTTATACTTAAATGACCAAAATGACGTCACGTTTTTAAATGACCGTCATTTTACATCTCTGCATTCCACACAACATGACCGCTTAGGCCCAGTCATACAATGCCAGTTGAAGCTGAAGCTTAAGGGTTTAAACTTTGGCTTAAAGTTAAGCTGGGCTTGTACAACTGGGCCTTGTGGTCTCAAATTTCTGCACTTATTTAAACAACACCCAGTATACTACCTCATTTAGTAGTAGTGATTTAAGATCTATAAACTTTTGAAGGGGTTGCGTTTTTTTTTAATGTTGTACAGTATTTTGGCAGTCCCCCTTTTGGTCCCGCTCATTTAGGTCTCTGGAGTGACTGAAGTTGCCTACCCTCAAGGGATTGCGAGGTGTTTTTCGACCGGCTCCGCTACCTTGCGTTCGTGAGGTTCCCACACGCACATGGTCTTGTCACGTTGTTTATTTACTTTAACGTATCGTAAGAAGAATCAGTATTTTGGCTAAAGTTTGTCTAAACGCCATTTTGTAATGCAATAAATGTAAAATAAATGAGTCCTGACAGTAACTTATTTTTGTATAAAACCAGCAAACAACGCAAACAAGCATGGAAACACTTACTCGACAGTTGTGACAGCAGGGCTTCGAACCGGAGCTGAACCGAAAACCGAAAAAACAGTTATTTTTGTCGGAACGAAAACCGGAGTTGAACCGAAAAAGAATATCGGTTCATTTCGGCTTGATACATGCTCAGACACGCACGTTGACACATTCTCATTTGCGGAGTCTCATAGTGTAGTCGTACTCGTCTTAACACGAAAGTAGTGATGAGCGATATATCACTACCGGTGATTTAATCACCGTGATTGAAAAATCACTTATAGTGACCGTGACCTAATATTCGAAGTAACGGCGACCAGTGATCAAACCGTGATTTTACGATTTCGCTTATACTTTTTCAGGATTATTTGTTTATATTATAGGTCTGTTCGATAGCTCTGCACTTTCTACACTTTTAACACCTCTACTCTATTTTTCTCATTCCTACTCGCATTAATTATATACCTCTCACTCTCTCAGGTGCGGTTGGTGTAAAAAGTGTAGAAAAGTGCAGAGCTATCGAACAGACCTTATATTACAAGGTACAGTTATCAAGCGGTAATGAAAATAAACTGATGTCGGTAAAGATGAATTCTTAATTTACTTTACATTTATAATACATACCACATAATAGGTATCTACATATTTTCGATATTAATTAAAACGACGATAGGGCTTTGTAATTTATTTTGAAAGGAAATTCTCATTTTTTCCTTAGTAATTAAATTTAAATCTCTATCACGCTGTCAGTAATTTTTACGTTTAATATTGGTAATTATTTAAATTCAAATTTAAAACTTTTGTTAATTTATCTCTTTGGCATTTGAAGCCTGAATTAATTAAATTTAAAATATGTACAGCTGAATTCAAAAAAATCGGGAAATGTCAAAAAAGATCTACACGTTTTTTTCAATATTTTCATAGCGTGAA
This sequence comes from Dorcus hopei, assembly GCA_033060865.1. Classification (NCBI taxonomy): domain Eukaryota; kingdom Metazoa; phylum Arthropoda; class Insecta; order Coleoptera; family Lucanidae; genus Dorcus; species Dorcus hopei. Next base: position 47,050,812 of record CM065419.1, on the reverse strand, counting down.
AACGGATTTATTAGAAATAGGTTAGAATTATTTGACGGTACGTCACTTTATAAGTAAACAGGTTAATTTTTTGAAAGGCATGTATGTATTGTCAAGTAGACAATTAATTGACAAATAGAACCAAATTTACAATTGGAAAAATTTCATTTCCCGATTTTTTTGAATTCAGCTGTATAATGGAAAAAGTTAAGCAAAATAAATAGTCTCAATTTTGTTACTAATATCGTTATTTTGATTTGTGATGATTTAGGTGAATAGTGATTATCGCGCATGTATACGCGAACGTGCTTGGTATTCTAGTACTACATAACGAAAAACGATTTCTTACTAAACAATGATCACGTTCACGCTTTAAAATCACCGTGATCCAAAAGTAACGGTCACTGATCACGACGATATTGAAAAATCACGGTATCGCTCATCACTACACGAAAGAGAATTTAATGCGATAATACATTTTTAATATAAATAAAAATATTAAAAAATTAATCATTCGGAACGGAACCGAAAACCGGAAAAAACCGCTATTTTTGCCGGAACGAAAACCGGAACCGAACTGATACATATATATTTTTTATTGAACCGGAACGAAAACCCGAACAAATAAAAATACGGTTCGAAGCCCTGGTTGACAGGTCGAATGACATTAGTGACAATTCTGTTCGCGGCGAACTTAAGGTGCGACGTGCCTTTACGAAAACAAAATATTTCCATAGCCAATGCTACCGGAATATTTTTAATGAACGCATGAAGTCATTTTTCCGCATTAACATTTTCAACAAAAGACTTAAGAAAAGTCTGTGCATTCACCAGTACCATGGTTCTACTGTTACGGCAAAAACTTGTTATTGTCAATAGAATTTGAATTTAATAAAAGTTTGGCGCTAGTTTTATACAGAATTTAATTTTACATTTTAAATGAGAGATTTTAACGCTCAATTAAGCGACGAACTTAAGTTGTCGCTTCTACACGTATTGCTGAATTGAGAAATGAGATTATTTCTTAATAGATTAAAGTAAATACTAAAACGTACATACTTTATAAAGTTGACATTTTCGTAATGGTATGTAATTAGAGTTAGACAAAGTTTTTAAAGCGTATAAAGGTTTACCGGGAATCAAAAAAGAATTTCTGAGTACGCGAAGCACAAAGTAAAAGAAGACGGAAAAATGAAATGACTAGGAGAAATACATTCGCAATCCAGCAACGGTCGGTGATCACGCAAACTATTATGTTGTAATATTACCGAGTACCAGTCCAAGTGGCGCGACGTTGCCGTTTCCGAATAGTGGTAAAGCTCGCGATACGGTTGCAGGAACCGCTCGACGCGGGCATGCAACGCGGCAACCGAGACCGTGATCTTGGCATTCCTACTCGCAAGAGCAATAGAAAGAGACACCACGAACGGCAATCTCCAGGTTTATTGCAGGTAAACTTCATTCCACGTCGCTTGGCCCGGGACGGCGCCAGCCACCGTAACTCTTTTGTTAATTTTTGACACCTGTTAAGTAGTGCATTGTCTACGTAACAGGTGCTTAAAGGTTAAAATGAATCAGATTTTTCTAGCGTAAATTACTTCACCTAGACAACGTTCGAATCCGGTTTTCTTTAGTTTTGACTATTCTATTTTATCACTTGGTGTTATATTGTGCAACATATTGTAGTAGTAAATAAATTTGAAAGACTTAGTTTTATCTGAATATTCTCCAGTCTCCACAAGACTTAAGGTCCGTTTTCACCCTCAAGCAATTTGCCCAAATTTGCTTGTGCGCACAAATTTGCACAAGGAAGTCGTTGAATGAAAACGTAATTTTTTTGCAATTTGCGCAAATTGCTTGAGCGTGAAAACGGACCATTACGTTTGTATTTATGACGTAATGAAAATATTGCAGGGCAGCGTTTCCCAAACTGTGTCCAAGGAACACCAACTTTTTTGTTATTTCGCAAAAACAAACACTTGATAACAAGCATTCTTTTTTTCATGAAATTAACCACAAATTTTGATACGAGCGTTCCGTAAAAGTCGATCGACAAATAAATAAAGAAAACTCGTAAGATTTTAAAAGAAATAACATGAGGATAAAAAATTCTCATTAAATAAACAAACCTGGTTCGATTTTCTAAAATTAAGATATATTTGAAAACATTTGACGATTGCGCAATTTTTGACGTAAAATAAAACAAAAGACGAACGATAAATAAATCAAGGAAATTTATAAAATCGAAAAACAAAAAAAAAACTCCCATGAAATAAACAAAACTGTTTCAACTTTCTAAAATTAAGATATGTGTATGTGAAAACATTTGACAATTGCGCGGATTTTGACGTAAAATAAAACAAAAAACGAACGATAAACAAATCAAGAAAATGTATAAAATTAAGAAACAAAAAACTCGTGCGTCTAGAGTTTTTACGTCCATATTGCGCGTCTATTAATTAATTTCTATTTTTATGCATTTATCACTTGCAAATCAATTGTCGTAGAAATTCAAAGTAAATACAAAGATAATAAACACATCAGGTATAAATAAATGAAAAAGAAATAAAACAAGAAATATTTTTAGTTCGTCTGTCAGAGTCCTGGCCCTGTAATGTCCATGAGATGACAAATTTCTTGTGTCTAGAATTTTTAAGTCCATAGGTATTATGCGATTGTATGTACACCTTATGGCAGCGATTCTCAACCTTCTTAGCTCCGAGACCCCCCAAATAGTAAACATAAATAAGATTAATATTTCGCAACCCCACTTCCTATAATTTTATGTCGCTGCGTTTATAGCGACGGGTCTGTTCGTACAGCATTTCTGTCTAGCTTGAAACTGTCAAATATATTCGTCCATCGATTTAATCACTGCTTTCAAGAGCTGCATTTAATGTGAAATTAGATCGGCGCATGCTTGTGATAGTTTCGGACCAGTCAGAAGTTGCTGTACGAACAAACCTTATATGTATGAGGTCATAAAATGATTTCATTATTGTTTAGGCTATTTTCGCGACCCCCCTTTTTAGTATCACCGCGACCCCCAGGTTGAGAAACGATGCCATGTGGGAAGCAAACGGAAAATATTTTTAGTTCGCTATGTGTCAGATTTCTAGACCTGTAATGTCTATGACCAATATTTTTTTGTCTACATTTTTACGTCCGTGCGAGTATTCAACGTACCGAAATGAACTTCGTCGTAGCAAAAAAATAAGAAATATTTTCGGCTCGTCATTTGTCCAGAGTCCTAGTCCTGTAATGTCCATGACAAATTTCTTACGTCTAGATTTTTTTATGTCCATGGTGAATTTTATGCGAATGTACAACGCAATGTATGCAACTCTATTTTTTTTTAAATTTCATTCGAAGGCGCAATGTAGATAATTAATTCTTTTTTTTTAATTGTCCTGTAATGAATCTGAACGTTTTTGATCATCTACCTCAATCCGCTTGAAATATTATTTCAATTCTAAAAAGAGACGACCACATGGTAAAAAAAATGCATTGAGTTGCTAACTTAACATTAGATTATGCGTTACATGCTTATAACGGACACTAAATGACAATTGTCAACCATCAGCTGTAAGTTTTTATTTATTATGTTAAATTGAAATGGATAATTTAGAAATAAATTAATGGCAGTGCTAGTAATTTGGTATTATAACATGTTTATGTAACATGAAGTTAGCCAGTACCGATAATAATTTGAATCCGTGTTTATATGGCTATTTTTCAAGCGGCTTCGTCAGTCCAATCCCCGTTTTCAGGCGGACTGAATTCTAAGTTCTCGATCGGATTGAAGTGACAAATTAGATCCGTTTATATCGGGATTCAAACATTATTATTTCAATCGATTGAAACCTCAATCGGATTGGACGTGCGAGATAAACGTAGTCTAGATATTTTAAGATGTTTGACACTTGTGTTTGACGTAAAATAAAACAAAAGACGATCGATAAATAAATCGAGAAAATTTGTGGAATTAAAAAAAAAAACAAAAAAAAAATTCTCTTCAAATAAAACTGATTTCTAAAATTAAGATGTACATACATTAAAATATTGGACGGTTGACGTAAAATAAAACAAAAGACGATGGAGGAATAAATCAGGTAAATTTATAAAATTAAAAAAGAAAACAAAACAAAACAAAAATAAAATTCCCGTCAAATAAACACAGCAGATTCGACTTTCTGAAATTAAGATGTTTTTAAGCATGGCTGAGGTGAATGGATTAAAATAATTAAAAATCATGAGTTTTAAAAGTTTTTATTTAAAATATCAAGAAAATAAGCTTTTTTTATTTACATCGGTGATTTTCTTTTTAAATCGTGATTTTATGAAGACTGATTTTATTCGGAAAAGGAAATCGAAAAGAAAATTTAATTCATTCGATCCAACCAACAACATTTTGCGAAACAAAAGAAAATCAAGTGAAGCAACGTCATAGGGACAATGAAAACAGAAGCGACCTTTTCAGCCAACATTTTACTTTTGGTTCTTTTTTTTTAACTCCACACATAATACAGAGTTTAACATGAAGTTAAAGTTATTTTATTTTAATTGAAGGAAACTAAAAAGGAAACTGAATAGGTTTGACACAACAAACAACGTCGTAAAACAAAAGAAAATCAAGTGAAACAACATAAGGACAATGAAAACGGATGCAACCTTTTCAGCCAACATTTCACTTTTATTTTATTTTTTTAACTCTATAAGGCAGAGTTTGATATGAAGTTAAAGTTATTTTATTTGAAGGAAATTATATAGGTAATACATTCGACTCAACCGACAACAAAACAAAAGAAAATCAAGTGACACATCATAAGGACAATGAAAACAGGTGCGAACTTTTCAGCCAACATTTTACTTTTGTTTTTTTTTTTTTAATCTACATTACTTAGAGTCTAATTTGATGTTAAAGTTATTTTATTTTATTCGAAGGAAATTATAGAAAAAAAAAACTTAATGCATTCAACTCAACCAACGACGTTGCAATACAAAAGAAAAAATCTAATGAAACATCAAAAGGACAATGAAACCCTTTTCAGCCAGCATTTTAATTTTGTTTTTTTTTTTACTCTACATTAATAATACTAGAGTTTAATATGAAGTTGAAGTTATTTTATTTATTTGAAGGAAACGTTGCAAAGCGAAAGAAGATCAAGTGAAACATCGTAAGGATAATGAAAACAGATGCAACCTTTATTAAGCAATAGGTATACAAAGAGAGAACGTCAAAAACTGGTAAGTATACGATGAAAAATTAAAGCACATCAAAAAAAGTATATTCGAAGAATAATTTAAGTAATAAATAAAAACTGTGTGCTTTTAGTGCGCGACGTGAAATGCGTCTATTACATTTGTACGCGCAATAAAAAGGATCTACTCTTACGAATTAAATATTTTAAAATTTGACTCTTCAGTATTAATATCCGTAAAACGAAAATAATTGCGTTTTCTGACGTAAGTGCGATGAGGTCACTTTATCATACTAGTGTGAAAAGAAACGAAAACGAATAATGGAAGACTTTTTACAATATTTTGTCCGTAAAACTTCGATTTTTCTTAAACATGTTACATACTCCTACAAACCAAATTTCATTAAATTACTAAATGAAATTAATAAATCCTACTAAATAAGAAAGAGCTGACAACCTAGGAAACCGGAAACTGTTTGAGATAGTGTAATATTCACTAAAAATACTTTTTTAATGAATAGTAGGGTAAAAATTTTAAAATCGTTTTCTTTTTTTTTAAATCTTTTGGCGTTAGTTTTTATTGCCTAATAAGATGCAAAACGACAGGTTGTTATTGTGGAAGCTTAAAATATACCTAAGAGTTGAATAGTTACCGGCGAACATACTAGTTGCACACGTCAATGTTTTAGTACCAGTTGCAAGTAAGTCAGAATAGATAACCTCAACAGGTCGAACAAACGACAAAAAGGTTCGCTGGGGGGCCAGCGAGGACAGGGGGGCACACAACGGTTCACTCTGGCTGGGGCCTCAGCGGTCATCAGTCTTAGCAAGGACTTCGGGAATGTAACACGCGAATCCATCGTTGTGTCAATCAAAAACATTTGAGTGTCCTGTTTGAAGATTGACGCCGAGTGTTGACAGCGAAACTTTTTCCAAAACATTCGACAGTGATTTTCATCGATGTGTGCACGAAGCAGAAAGAAGACAGGAACATGAATTAGTATATTATGTGTCAGTGCTGTTTTGATTTTTGGATTATCTCTGCTGTTGTTAAATGACTTTAATTCGTCATGCCGAAAATATTTCTGATCAAAAACAGACTCCACCAGCAGCAGTTGCGGCTTTTGGAGTCGCAGAATGCCGCAACATCGAAACATGACCTTCTCGGGGATTCGCAACCCTTATCTCTGATCGTACAAAAAAAAGAAGGTAAGTTATTATAACTGTAGATAGTATTTAAGAAAATTATTACAGTGAATATAGTCGGTAGGTATAAACCGAAGTGATAGTGTTGCATTTATGACATTTAAATTCAATGTTAAACTATCTAATAAGGATATATGTAATTACAGTCGTGCAGGAGAAAGAAATGCGCATGCATATTAATGTAGGTATACGAATTTATTTTATCTCTCCTATGGAAAATCAAGTAAACTCGGAAACTTTTACTGCGCATGTTATTTGAAACGACAGTTTTATACGACACGTAACATTTGAAATGTTTATTTTATTTTAAAAACTCGAGCGGCCGTACGTGCGTAAAGTCGGAGACTTTAACGGTAGAAGACGCGAGGAACTCGAACATTATCCTAGCCGAGCTTCCTGATGAAATTCAAAATGTAGATGGTAACTTTTATAGTTTTATTAATTTTAACACGATTATAATAACAACGAAAAGCATGAAATTTTGCATCTATTGTACCTACCTACCTATCATAATTTTTTTATGTATTTTATTATTAAACTTCAATCAAAGCAAAGTTGTAGGTAAATTATTGAAGTAATTGTCGATTTTTGAAAAATATTTTGGGACCGGAACTGGGTTTGTTTTTCTAATGCTGTCACAAACGATACTTTGTTGTTATTATATAGTTAATTAGCAATTACTTCAGTTCGTACTCGTACCCACGTAAAACTGTAATTTTTATGCTAATATTTCAAATCCACTTAGAAACAATGATTATGTAACGTCGGTTAACGCAAGGACATACAATTATGACAAGTTTTTAAGCGAAAAACAACGTTTCGTCATGTTCCTAAACAGCTTCAACGGTATATTCTTTTTAATCCAGCTTAAGATTATCGTGTGGCAATTATATGAACGGTGAACATGTCGTGTTTTCTTTACGAATATATTATTTTAATATCCTGCCTTATCAGAAAAATGGAGTTTGAACTTCATAAATAACATCAAGCGATTTGTAATGATTATTCTTCGGATAACGTTTAAAAAAAACGTTTGAATGTCATCAACGTTTTGTTTTACGATGTCGCCTGCTTCAGCACAAAGTATTAATAAATAGGAAATTAAATTCAATCAATGGAAATTAAAAGCAGAAAAGTTTCCCCGACGACGACGCGACGACTTTATTATTTATTATTTATCTTGAAGTAGCTGTCAACGTTATCCTTATAACTAGATAACTAACAGGGTATAGGGTAAGCCAATCAACGCACAATTAAATTCTGCCTCCAATAGAGTAAAAATACACAGGGTGTTCCATTAAAAAAAATTAAGTTTAGGTGACTTGAAGTTGGCTTAAACAAACGCCATCTGCCGAGCACGCTGTAAATGTTTGGGGCACTTCCTAAACATCAACGCATTACTTAAAGGTTCCACCACTTCGAAATATCACAGATTAGATCTTCCATATTTTTGTGAAATAAAAAGTGTATGGATTCAAAAAGGAAACATTTACAAAATTAAAAGTATTTCGAAAAGTGTTGCATGTAGGTGGAGGGATGTCTTATAATTTTCTATTGAAAATTACCTGTAGATCCTAAATTTACAAGAAAAAGTATATGTTTCCATTTAAAATAGTGAAGTTGAAAATACTTTCATTAAAAAGTGCACCAGCGGCTGTGGGAGAGTACGAATTTTCAGAGAAAAATAAAAGTGCCTAAACCTCTAATGACGGGTTCTTTGAATCACCCTATATAGCACGACACTAGTCTTATGTTAAAAAAGTACTACATCGATTTAATAAACAACGAAAACGTGCACTCATAACGTTTCACTCGAATAGGAGGTGCGGTGTTATTCGCGGTTTATGAATTTCATTACATCAAATACTACTCACTCACCGAACAGGGACATGCATGTAAGTTTGAACGGGACGTTTGTCTAGCCAACATAATTAGGTTATTCTATGACAAGGCGGTTCATTCTTTAATGCAAATATAATCATTTAAAGTTGGTTCTTGTTCGATGAAAATTGTATCACAAAATCTTTTAACCGGACACTAAATAGCGCCCAAACACTTAACGTTTCGCCGTCGTTCGACAGCGCCGTCAGAAGTGAAAAACGATAAGTGTTTGTGCGCTATTTAGTGTCCGGTTAAAAGATCTTGTGATGCAAATATAAACGATCTATTGACGTACAAGTACGTTTTCATTATATTGTGATTGTATGTTTTCGCTAGCGTTAGACAAACTGTTTGGTTGCTTAGGATCTAGAACATTGTACAACTTATATGCGAGTAAATCCTTATCATTATACAGGGTGTATAATGATAAGGACCGACAAACTTCTAAGGTATATTTTTTGCTTAAAGGTGTACCTAAGGTGTTCATATATTTTAATCTATCTTCTCTCATTTCGAAGTTACGACCTATTATTTTGTTCTTGTCACCTAGTCTGGCATTGAAGTCATTGAATGAATTTTGTTTACATTTCGAACTAAAGTTGTGACATTTAAGAAAATAATCAGACCACTGCACTACTGGAAATAGAAACTAAGGTTTGGACATTTAAATGCTTGTGATGCGCAGTAACATCAAGTTTGAATGATTCTTGGAAGTTCTAAATTCTTCAGAGAAAACAGGCTACAGTCGTCAAACAAATTATTACTAATATTGCAGCACCAGCAGATGAAGTTTATGTGATTTTTTTTTAATATTAATAACAGGATAGTTTATTGAAAAAGTTTTGTCTTGTACAGACTTTATTCTTCATATAAAAACCAATGTTATCTAACCTTTTATGCTTCAAATTAGGAGAAGAACGTGCACTAGCAATTCGTCGGTCGAATTCGTATACAGCCAGTATATTTCCTGTATTTAAACTTCCTTGTATATTTGTTATAACATGCGATCAATTGCATTTCAGATTAGGGGAGGCTATGAAAAAAAAAATCACGTCGTAACTTACATCATACGTTTGCAAATGTCCAAAAAAATTGTCATTTCAAAATCATTTCAAAATAGTCTTTACAAGACAACAAAGGGCTTTTATTGTGGAGTCATTGGGTAGGTTTAAGCAGAAGGAGGCTGATAGGGCCAATTTTCTTTCAAGGTATATTAACACCTGAACGATATCCTCTTGCGAATGATTACCCGATGACGAACTCTGGAAGGGTCCTTCCAACAGGATGGAGCAACAGTTAGTTCATTCTGCCAGAGCTACTTTGGATTTATTACGTGAATTTTTCGACGGCAGGATAATTAGTAAAAACATGCCAAACATTTGGTCTCCAAGATTCTGTGACTTGACGCCCTTGAATTTTTTCTTTGGTCCTACCTAAATAATTCAATTTTTACTAATGGAAAGAATAACTGAAAAATGTATTGAAATTAATAACTCACCAAGATTACTGCAAAACTTTTTCGAAGGATTAGAAAATGCCTGGAGGCAGAAGGTGAACATTTCCAGCACCTTTTATAAATTGATTGTTTATTTTTATTGCCAGTTTTATGTTCTTAAAGCTTTTCAACCTCAAATTGTTTTCATAATTTCAATACTCTTTGCCTTTTCTTTCTCAATCACGATTTTTAACCTATTTTGTATCTCGCTCATCCGTTTAAAAAAACTTATGTTTATAGTATTTCCATGACAACAGGCAATCTCTCACAGCCCACATTTAAGTAGGGTGTGAAAAGATCGCCTGTTGTCATGGAAATAATATAAACACAAGATTTTTTTAAACTAATGAGCGAGATACAAAATAGATTAAAAGTCGTGAGTGAGAAAGATGAGATCGTACGCTCCAGATACGTCCTACGTATAATTTTCGAACGCAGCAATTAAATTTTAGGTCACCAGTCATACTGACTTTAGACGCACATTTCTGGATTTATGATAAAGTAACGACACCCTCTCTTAATCCATAGCATACTCTAATCTGAAGTTCATTTGATCGCATGATACATATACAGACTCGTTCGTACCTCACTCAATATACAGGCTGTGCGATACGGTAATCGTCCCAACACAATATACGTAATGATATCATCTCCCCACACACAAGGTACAATCTGGGCGAGTGTATCTTACACGCTATGACATGTTAAAGAGTTGACTTAAGTCACAACATAAAGTGTTAGAGCAGTCTTAAAGCCCGTTCACAATGACTTAACGTAACAAAATTAAATTAAGGAAATTAGAGTGTTAATTTATGTGTTCACAATGAAGGGATTTCTTGTTCTTTGTATGCGCAAATATTTGCTAACTGTTAGTGGTTGTTCAGGTTAATAGGGGACAAAATTCTTTTGCTCAACTCGAGGACTCAAAGGCTACACTCACTAAACTGTTTTAGAATGCTATTGATTGATCGTACTTAACAGAGTTAACCTAAAAATGGAAGTTGTCAACTTAACGTAAATTAATAGAATTAGCCAATTAGTACGCTTACATTTCTAACAGTAGTGCTTCCAATTTTTATTAAGTGATTAATTTTGTTACGTTAAGTCATTTTACTTTCATCATCATCTTCCTAATACACAATTAATGACCTCTGAAGAGATATAAATAAACTAGGTACATATTTAATTAGGAATTACTGATGTTCATCGATATGTCAAATCAACGTTGTTAAATGCGCATACGTATATGTATGCAGCAGTACGTAGTAGAATAACATCTAGTTTTTATTTACCCAGTGGCGGAACTTCAAAATTTTGGCTCCCCCGCAAATTTTATTCGGGCCCCTACCACGCGACGTTGAAACGATACGATACTGCTATTCTCTCTTTTCATGGTGCATTTAATTTTTATTGTATTACATTGATAATTTAAAAATAGGATAAAGAAAATACACAAAGAAGATTTGGGCCCCTTATAACTCTGGCCCCCTGCGTCGCGGGGTCCGGCGCATTGTAGTTCCGCCACTGTATATATCTACATATATCAATACAATGGCGTGGTTGGATGTGTGTGTGTGTAAATAGATAAAAATTTTCAATAATTTTAAACATAATAGTGTATTTTTAAACAAAATTGGGCAATGAATTCGACTGATAATCATTTGACTTTAGTGACAGTGTATTGCAAATAGGCTAATCAAATACGTAAAGTGTGTTGCCTATACAGACAGGTCACCTAACTGTTTTGTTTACGCTCACCCTGTACAGTATGTTCTACACGTGTAAATAATAACAATAATCTTTGAAGGCACAGGAGAGCCAACTTGTATCATGCAAACATGCCAAAATGTACATTATTGCTACGTTATTAACAAATTTGTTTGTGTTTGTATTTCAATAACGTACATATTCATTTATATACACGAGATACTCTTAGGTTCAGGGCATAACCTTCTTTTTTGTTTTAAATTAATAAAAATTTATGAACGCTTTTGGATCCTTTGCACGTTCGCAGATAATTACCTACTTATAACGAGCGTCTAAATAAAAACCTGGTCAAGTGGGTTGTGATCGTGAATTTATCCATTGCATTTACATAGCAGAATTAATAAATGTAGCCTACTTGACCAGGTTTTTATTTAGACACGAGTTACTTACAAATAAATCAAAATAAACGCTGTTCAGCTTTATACGTTCAAACCCGTCCTCCCCAATTTAACGTTGCTCGTATTTATAAGCTGTGTTAAAAAAAATTGAAACGCGTCATACAATGATGAATATGGAAAAACAATTTTTTGTGAAAATGCAAATTTAAATCTAGTATAAAAAATAACTTCGTAATCCTTTGTCCCACACATTCGTGCTTGGTCTTAAACAAATCCCCATGTAATTCTGATTTTAGTTGTTAAACAAATGAAACCGTACATGTCGTTAAATCAGCCAAATTGAACTTGCTACTGGTCTAAGAAGTTTGGCTTCGGAAGTACCATGAAAGAACTACAAACCTCCACGATGGTGTACATCGGAACTGCTTTGAGACTGGTGCGTGTGTGTGTGTGTGTCAGTCCGATGATGACGATTGCATCCTTCATGTTTATTTCCCTTAACAAAAGTGTGTATTTTAGTAATAGCAACATTCCTGTTGAAATAACTGGGGATCATAATTTTCCTTTAATGTGCAAAATATAATTAATGTATGACAGACAAATCACGAACTAAATTACTATTAATACACCAAAATCATAAGTGCAACAATTTTCAATCTTCAAAACTAAAATAACATAGCGATATGTGTGTACGTTAAGCGTTTGAACACCGATTGCAGTTTTAATGTTGAGAAAGCAATGGAAAACAATTTGAGGATTTGTTGTAAGTAAATAAACTTTCTTTTTAATTCATTTCTTTTCGTTTGATTAATCTAATTCAAAAGCTTGTGGCTTTACTCATCCTTGTTTTAGGATGGCGTATCACAAACGACGAGAGTACCGTAGTGCTTTATTGAAACATGCTTTAGGAAAAAAAATGGTTATTCAATTCTGGAACCGTTTGTTTGTTCCAGTTACCAAGGTCCTTCTGTTGGGTCGGTTAATCTAATAGTCATAAATAACAACAACGTGGTGATTCACAAGACAAAAATTCTGTTATTTTCGATCTTGACTCATTATTCTGAAAACTGTAACTGAAACACTTTTTCCTTGAATCGTGTCGCATTTAACTATGTAATTAACGAAATCCGTTAAACGTATTTTAAAATCTCATCGCTTACCGTAATTTGTTCCGTAAACTGTGGGTTTGTTTTTCTTTTTTGATTCATTCATCGATTTACTAAAAACGCATTGTTTCTATTTCTCATTTAATAATCCGGTAGCGACAAGTATATTTCTTCTGGGGAGTTAATAACAGACGAGGACAAAATAGTGAAGAGATGGAAGGAATATTTCGAAAAATTATTGAATAACACGACAGGAGAGACAGAACCAGGGGAAGAGAGGGAAACGGAGAACAGACAGGGAACATGGAATGAAGGAGACATGCAGGGGACATCTAAAGAAGGGATCAAGGAAGTTATTAATAAGCTAAAGAACGATAACAGTGAAGAAAAACTGGTAGAAAAAATTAAAGCAGTAATAGATAACATATGGCAACAAGAACAGATGCCAGAAGAATGGAGTGAAGCAATTGTGTGTTGAGGGGGAAAAACAAGATGTGAGAATTACCGAGGAATAGCTTTACTGAACGTGATGTACAAAATATTGGCCATTAGTATAAAAAATAGACTAATTAACGAAATAGACGGGTTAATTGGAGAGTACCAAGCAGGATTCAGAAAGGAAAGAGAAGTAGTAGGCCAAATATTTACACTAGGAGAGATGCAGGCAGAAAGTTTTGAACACAAGTGCTATTTGTGGACTTCAAACAAGCATATGACAAGGTGGATAGGGAACAACTGTTACATGCACTGAGAGAAATGAATATCTCAGAAAAGTTGATAGCAATGATAAACTTGACGCCGTACCGATCTGAGAGTAGAATAAAAGTCAAAGGGAAGATGTCAGAAAAGTTTAGAGTGAAGGCAGGACTAGGACACTATCACCGATTTTGTTCCACTTAGCAGTAGAAAAGGTCATACGCCAAGCAAATGTTAGTAGGACAAGGTTAGTATACCACAGAAGACATCAGTGTGTAGCTTATATGCAGATGATATTGCACTTACTACAAGAAGTGAACAGGAAATGCAAGAGATGGTAAAGAAATTGGAAAAATCAGCTAAAAGTATGGGACTTGAGATAAATAATACAAAGACAAACCACATGACGTGGACGGAAGAAAAATTTTCACCCGGACAATATTTAAAGATAACCACAAAGGGAAGGAAACAATACGACTTCGAGGAGGTTGACAGTTTTAAATATCTTGGAACTATTTTCAAAAGACGTAAGTGTAGAAATAAAAGCTAGGATTATGGCAGGGAACTGGTGCATGGGAGCTCTAATCTCAATAGCTAAAGACCAAACACTATCAAGGAAATTGAAAGTAAGAATTTACAACACTGTAATTAGACCGATAGTAATATATGGAAGCGAGGTGTGGACACTTAAGGAAGAAGATGCACACAGACTCGAAGTATGGGAAAGAAAGATTCTGAGAAGAATTTTTGGAGGAAAGATAGAAGATGGCGTATGGAAAAGAAGAACAAACAAAGAGATATGTGATCTGTTCAACAAACCAAAAATAGGAGTAGTGAAAGCGCAGCGCATAAGATGGACGGGGCATATAATAAGGATGGACGACAACAGAATCCCGATGATGATGATGACACATAGTATTGGAGGAAGGAGACCGTTAGGCAGACCAAGACAAAGATGGAAGAAGGAAGTAGAGGACGACATAAAAAAGATGGACATCAGACAATGGAGGGAAAAGGCAGGGAAGATGATCGTTAACCAGACCCTGTTGTACTTTATAAGTACAGTACCCACTTGATGAAATTTATCTAAAAGTTGCGTACACAGTATCACACTCTTTCTTCCTTCTTTTAACGACGTTGCTTCGTCGAGGTTACTTACTGAATATCGAACGTACAGTTTCGATTAATTTAATTTAAAAAAGAAAAGAATTCCGTAATGTTTGTTTAGTTTACGATTTAAACAAACCACTTTATTTCACAATTGTCACGTTAACTTGGTTTATATTGTTGACTTACTCAAAAGTTTTATTTTTTCGTGATTGTATTAGATTATCGCAACTTACAATAATAATGTATCTGTTGCACAAACTGTGTCGTATATGATAATAAGTATGCGACGTGGCAGGTTGCGTTTGGCCGCAAAAGGTTGACCAATGTCGAGCGTGGGCTCGAATGTATCGTCCAATGGTTTTTATTTACCAAATTAACATACATAACAAAATCACCGTTGATGTCGCAACGGTCGCAACTCATTTGATATACCGTTTTTGTGTTTCGTTAAATGACGCGGCGACCACTAACAATATAAGAAGAAACGACGCACTCGTGTTCGTTCGACCTTAATGCGACCACATTAAGAATTCGTCGCCAGAAAAAAAAATCATCTTCTTTCTTGTGTGTGTGTCATTTGCACCTGATCTTTGTGCATAATTACCTCCTCGTAATGTTTATTCATCAGAACAAATGTCAAGTTAATTACAATATCGTCTACTGCGAGAGAAAAGATCTTTTTTTTTTTTCGTTGAAACAAAACGTCACACGCTTTGCATAAAGCGCTCACTTTATATAAATATATAAATATGGTCGAGAGTGCATAATTATTTCAATTAAAATTGTTGAGATATAAACCTACACGTACCGAGTTGTTAAATGCCAAATATGTATAGTTGGCATTATATTATTGGAAAGTCGTTGTTTCTAATTAAAAACATTATACAGGGTGATTCTTGAATAGACCGACAAAGAAGACGTATTGAAAAAGTAGACAGGACAGGACATGAGGAACATGTTAGGTATAAGTTTTTCAAAATGATCCAGGTAACATCTATTGAGCATAATATGGAAGAAGACATACAATTCCTTTGAATTGAAGTGCATAATGAAACGTGATGAGTCATACCCAAGCTTAACTGGAGCCGACTATATATGTATATTATATTTAAATTTTATTTTCTCGTTGTGGTTCTTACAGCAAATATCAACATATTTCACATTCAAATATTCATATTCGTATTAACACAAATTATATGATGTATATGCGTATGAGACACCAAAGAATGCATATACATATTTTCGTTTGAGATAAAGACACCTTGATTGGCTTAAATACCTGTAATTAACTTCTTTTAATTTATATGTAGTATACACATTTCGAAGATATAATTGTATAGAATTTAATGTAATCAAAAGAAGCGGCCAAATCCAAATCTATAGATCACATACACGCTCGTGCAAAAAAAAACGTATGAATACAAACTACCAATTCACGAAAATTCAAGGCCAACAAAACCGATCATGTACCTTCGCGAAGCAAAGCGAATAACTATCCTTTTATGTTACGTTACCTGCGACTGGTTGTCTTATGTATTAGGACAAAGGAAGCCCGAAACTTACGCAAGTTCAGTAGGTATGTTGTCGGCGTTGTTAACTTGCCCGTTCGTCAAGGACATAATTATTAGTACCTTCGGGAGCACATGCGTACCGCGACCGCAGTCTGCCCACCTTTAAATACTTAACTGTACTATGCCGTAACGTAACCGTATTTGATTACAAGAACGAACCAGCGAGCGATTGCGGTATAAACCCAGTTTATATGGAAGCAGCACTGATCAAATGCTTTATTTATTATTAGCAGGCTTACGATTTCGGCCCACGTCGCATTTAAACATACTAATTGAAAATTTGCTAGGGGCCACGCGATCGCAGTAAATAATTAAATAAAGTTTAACATAAATCCATAAAGTATGTAAGACAATATTTTTTTAATCAGTGCGAAGCCGGGGAATTTACAATTCAATGTGTTCGAAGTGGGCCGAAATCGTAAGCCTGATTATTAGCAAAGGTCAATTATGATTATTAGCGTCAACTGCTCTGTAAAATAGAAGTAATAATATGACGAATGCCAAAGAAACCTTTGAAATACGTGGGGGGTGGGTGCTTTTAATAAAATAGGTAAGGTATTCGTTCCTTTTAAGAATAAATCTACTGAGAAAAGATCAACTTACTTTATTCTAATAAATAGTGTAATAAATTTAAAATAGGTGTAATACGAGTAACAGGTTATTATGTTGTTTTGTTGAGCCCAGATGTTTGTGGAGTAATTGGAGTCGTCTTAAGATGCGTGTAGGGTACCTACGTGGGCCCCTAATACTTTATATTTTGCGTCTTTCTCCCTCTGGACTTCATTATACTGAAACGTTTCTCCTACTTGACGAAATATAACAGATTATTTCAACTGTAACTGATGGATTATTTGGTTATTTGTAAGTGATGATAAGTATGACAGTACCTCGCTATGTTTAACTAAGGGAAAAGAAATTTCCAAAGAATGTCGATGTTTAAAATAGCTATAGATTATTCTCTAATCTCTTTCAAACAATTAAGAAAAAAGAACAAATAAATAGGTATGTAAAATATCTAACAGTTCATCGAGTCGTGCAATCGTGCGTTAGTTTACTCATTGTATCAAATCGTGTATTATACATACATTGTATGTGTATGTAAATGTGTATGTGTGTGTGTGTGTATAATAATCACAGAGAAAGATCAGCTTATTTCACGCTCTATTTCGCAGTGCACTCTCAATGGACATAATATAAAAAAGTGAAACTCACAAGGGCGAATTTAACTGGCCGTCTGTCGTCGGTCACATCCGAATAATTCATCTTCTGATTCTTATTTCGCTTTACTAACATATCTCACAATCGCAATCAGTCATTTAAATAGTGTGCTAGCGAAAACTACTCGAAAGAAATTTTATCGGGCAGAATCTTATTTCTCTTTGAAAGAAATTCGTTATACAAATTCACGAAAATATTGATGAATAGCTTCTAGCATGATGATTCTTAATTGTCAATAAAAACAGTAAGAGAGTCGGTGTCACAAGTATTTACAAAATTCTGTACAATTAATTAAAAATCTACCTTACGTATGAAAATACATCGGCGAAACTGTACCATAAACTTTTATGGTTATTAGCGCTACAACAGAGCGTGACCTTGACACAGATTGGCATTTTATACGTCCATCTTTATGCCTGTATCAAGTGGAAAGACAGGAGAAAGTATCGATGATGATTCAACTAGAGGTGATAACATCTACAGACCTAGTTCTCCTATCCTTTGCCTTTTCCCTCCATTGTCTGATGTCCATCTTTTTTATGTCGCCCTCTTCTTCTTTTCTTTCTTCCATCTTTGTCTTGGTCTGCCTAACCGTCTCCTTCCTCCAATACTATGTGTCATCATCATCATCTTCGGGATTCTGTTGTCGTCTATCCTTATTATATGCCCCATCCATCTTATGCGCTGCGCTTTTACTACTCCTATTATGTTTGGTTTGTTGAACAGATCATATATCTCTTTGTTTGTTCTTCTTTTCCATACGCCATCTTCTATCTTTCCTCCAAAAATTCTTCTCAGAATCTTTCTTTCCCATACTTCGAGTCTTTGTGCATCTTCTTCCTTAAGTGTCCACACCTCGCTTTCATATATTACTATCGGTCTAATTACAGTGTTGTAAATTCTTACTTTCAATTTCCTTGATAGTGTTTGGTCTTTAGCTATTGAGATTAGAGCTCCCATGCACCAGTTCCCTGCCATAATCCTAGCTTTTATTTCTACACTTACGTCTTTTGAAAATAGTTCCAAGATATTTTAAACTGTCAACCTCCTCGAAGTCGTATTGTTTCCTTCCCTCTGTATGGTTATCTTTAAATATTGTCCGGGTGAAAATTTTTCTTCCGTCCACGTCATGTGGTTTGTTTTTGTATTATTTATCTCAAGTCCCATACTTTTAGCTGATTTTTCCAATTTCTTTACCACGTCTTGCATTTCCTGTTCACTTCTTGTAGTAAGTGCAATATCATCTGCATATAAGCTACAAACTGATGTCTTCTTGTGGTATACTAACCTTGTCCTACTAACATTTGCTTGGCGTATGACCTTTTCTAGTGCTAAGTTGAACAAAATCGGTGATAGTGTCGTAGTCCTGTCTTCACTCTAAACTTCTCTGACATCTTCCCTTTGACTTTTATTCTACTCTCAGATCGATACAGCGTCAAGTTTATCATTGCTAGCAGCTTTTCTGAAATATTCATTTCTCTCCAGTGCATGTAACAGTTGTTCCCTATCCACCTTGTCATATGCTTGTTTGAAGTCCACAAATAGCACTTGTGTTCAAAACCTTCTGCCTGTATCTCTCCTAGTGTAAATATTTGGCCTACTACTCCTCTTTCCTTTCTGAATCCTGCTTGGTACTCTCCAATTAACCCGTCTATTTCGTTAACTAGTCTATTTTTTATACTAATGGCCAATATTTTGTACATCACGTTCAGTAAAGCTATTCCTCGGTAATTCTCACATCTTGTTTTTCCCGTTTGTAAATTGGAAACATAATTGGTTCACTCCATTCTTATGGCATTATGTCTCTCCGAAATATGTCGGTTTTCCACCGAGGACATTTTACGTACCTATCGTGAGATTTAAAAACGTCAAATCGACGATGACGTTTTTGAATTTCCCTTTCGAAAACTAGTTCTAAATAAAGTCGCTAGGTGGCTCTGATTTTTAGACACAATGTCCCGCACTGAATACCATTGTTTATTTAATGATTTATTGACTTATCTGTGTTAAGACTAGGTCTGTACAAAAATATCGATAATCAAACCAACTCCAGAATCATTTGAAGCTCTTCAAGCTTAGTCCTCTGTCTCCATCGGTTCAAATATTATTGACATTTCCGACAACTAATGGACACGTTAGTCTTCGTTTTTCTATCAAATAAAAACATATTGTCCTACTGATTTGCCTGCGAACTAATAGAACTGTTTTTTTTTTACTTTTTCGACCAACTAATAGACCTCCCAGTTTCTTGAGCAATTTACTACAGCATCTAATAGATCTATTAATCAACTAATAGAACTAGTTGACCTAATAGAATTATCCAGTAGTGCAAACGGATAGCTCTACCGGTTGACTTACTTACAAGCAAATTATTTGCTAATTTGGTTGCCAACTAATAAATCTGTTGCATGTTCTTCCAACTAACTGATAGACCTGTCAGTTTGCTTTGTGAATTATCTACTAACCAACTAAATATCTGTTCATTAACAAACGAGCTGGCTTCGTTGTAAGCAAATTATTTACTAACTTGACTGCCAGCTAATAAATTTGTAACTTGTATTTCCAAATAACTAATAGACCTACTAATTTCTTCTGTGAATTATTTATTGACTTGTCTACGAACGAGTTCTCTCGGTTGGCTTATTTACAAGTAAATTATTGACTAAACTTGTGTATCATCTAACAAATCTGTTTCTTGTTTATCCAAATAACTATTAGTTGACTTGTCTACGAGCGGGAAGGTCTTTCGGTTGGCTTATTTGTAAGCAAATTATTGGCTAACTTGTATGTCATTTAGCAAATCTGTTTCTTCTTTTTTCCAACTAACTAATGGACCTATTAGTTTATTCTGTGATTTACTGTCCAAGTAATAGATGAATTAGTTGTCATCTCTACAAACGTATGATTTATTTGCAAGCAAATTATTAACTAACTTGACTGCAAACTAATAAATTCGTCTCTTATCCTTCCAATTAACTAATAAACCTATTATTTGTTCTGTATACTATTGACCAACTAATAGATCCATTAGTTGACTTGACTACAAACGAAAAGACCTTTCGGTTGACTCATTTATAGGCAAATTATTTGCTAATTTGATTGCCAACTAATAAATCTTGTTGTTCTTGTTGCCATATGTTGTTTTAATCTTTTCCACCGTATTTTATCATTTTTACTGTTATCTCATCCCCTCCTGCACTCTTGTTGTTCTTTGGCTTATTAATAATTTCCTTGATCTCTTCTTTAGATGACCCCTGCCTTTCTTTTTCATTCCATGTTCCCTGTCTTCTCTCCGTTTCCCTCTCTTGCCCTAGTTCTGTCTGTCCTGTCGTATTATTCAACAATTTTTCGAAATATTTCTTCCACCTCTTCACCATTTTGTCCTCATCTGTTATTAACTCCCCATTTTCTTCGCTGCAGAATCTGATTTCTTGTTTGTATCCATTTTTTTTCTTTCTTAATCCTCTGTATAACTTCCTAATCTCCTTATTTTTAAAATATTCTTCTAGTTCCATTATGGAACATTCCATTATCTTGGTATTTTCGTCTATTTTCTTTCGAACCGTTCACGATCATCTCTAGTCTTGCTTTATTTCTTCTCTCCACTTTTTCCTTGGAGATCTCATCAAGCCACTTTTTCCTGACTTCCTCCTTTTCTCCTGAGCATATTGCTACACATTATTGTTTTTATTTCTTCCTAAACTTCCTTTATATTTCCCTCTTCCTTTACCATTCCCACTTCTTTATTTAGCAGTTTTTCATATTTCTTCCTGCTTCCCTCTCCTTTTAGCCTTATTGCTACTGTTCTATTTGTTCTTTTAATGTTCTGCTTTGTCGGATGATTTCATCGATTATTATTGTAAAAAATTGACTGGCAATTTAAGATGGAAGTATAAATTATTCACAACCGCAAGGTATGCATCAATATGGGTATAAAATAGTAATAATCTTGTAATAGACGCGGCTTGTACGGAGCGTTCGTAAATAATTGAAATGCGTTTGAATTTAGCGCGCAGTCGTGTTAGTAATTTTCATATTATAACGTTGGTGTTTCTGCCGCGCGACCGTGTACCAGTAGCGTGCTGTCGTCTACGTTGTAATTTCCATATTTTCGCTGAATTGATAACAGCTCACTGAATAATTACAGCTTAACATTAAAAAAATGCAATCCATAAAAAATAATGGGCTTTTAAACATTTTGTCTTTTGCAAATTTCCCTTGTGCCGCCCCCGGTAAAAGAAAGTACAGTGTTTAGTACCAACTTTTAAAATGAAGCTACCAAGCGGGAATTTCAAATGACTTTCAATCGTTTTTGAACTCTGTGTGTGACTGTTGAGGAATTATCACAATACGACAACAGTGTACATTTCCAACATTCGTGGTGCAGAGGTCCAATTCTTGAAATCATTCGACATCATGTCGCATGCGACATGACATCAAAATGACGTAATCCGCGAACGATTGGTAGAGTTTTGTATGAGAGTCTACGTCATTTTGACGTCATGTCGCATACGACATTTGTCGAGTAATTTCAAGAATTGGGCCCCAGGTACGACATTTTTCTATTTCTGTACGAGGATATCCAAACATTTCAGAAGTAACAAAACATTCCATCAAAGCAGGCCTTGAACGAGAAAGATAGACGTAGGAGTCACGTCGAAACTAAACTATGTAACAGACGTCAAGGTGCTTATTGTGAACGCACGACAATTTTGATTACTTGTTTTCATTGTTACAACAGATCTCATTCTTATTGTCGTTTTTCGTTTATTACAAACGATTACATTCTCGTGTCGTCCTCTCGTACTGTTGAATTCTAAATCTCGAAAGCAAGGTTAGGAATTGCAAGTTCAAACGTCAAATTAACAACTGTCACGACGATGATGGTTCACAAAGAAATTTTCATGGGCAACTTCGACGCTCTAAATTTATGGGACATATTTTTTTTCTGTACATTTGATTGTCGATGAACATCCTGTAAACTTGGAAAACGAAAGTACGAAAGTATATACGAAGCGACCATTGAAATTATAAAAATTACCGCGTTGTGTAAATAAACTACAGCGTCTGGCATCCTTCCTTGACCCAGACATCAACAGAAACGCGATTACACGTGGAAAGAAATTTCTAAATAAGTAGGCAAACGATAATGACCCACAAAGCTGTGGAGTTATATCACCGAGTGGTTCTACGGTGAAAGTATTAAATCACGAGAATACTTTCCACCTATTATTGTCGCTGTAACTTTGTTAACGTAACATGAAACGTTTGAACTTGACCTTGATATTAACAAGTACGAGATCACTCAAAATAATCTACACTTTTTCGATATTATCTTAATTGGCAATAAGCACTACATGATATTACTTGCTATCATTTCTAGATCTGAGCCTTTCCCATAGCACATCCATCACAGAAACATTCCGTTTCAGACACCTTCACTTTAATGTCCATTTTCTCAAGCACTTTTCTAACATGACGTTTGTCAAGTTTGATGGTGATAGTGTCTCTAAAGCTGTTGCAACATTGACCTGAACGTTTTTCCTAGGACTTACTCCTCGCATATTCATCATATAAGCATCCATCTTCCATTTTCCTGTTGTTTTAACTTTACTTTCAAGTCATGCTTTGTAGCACTTTGTCTTCCAATAACAGGCACATACCTGGCACATCCTGGTTGCCAAGTTCCATTGATCAACGTCTCAATGTCCGCTCGTCCAGAAGCGTAAGCTTTGAATGTTCTCCTTATTTGCTACTCGAACTTCATCTGGGAGAACGAATTTTTGAAAACTTGCAAAATAAATATGTTGAGTTATTCCGGAATCACATATCCAAGCATCTGACTGTTCAAGAAAGCTCTTCCTCTACAACTATCTGCAGTTCTTGTTGAGCTGAAAGTGGATGGGTTTTTATCTTGCTTACTTTTATATTCCTTGACATTTCGGCAATTCCTCTTACGCTGAGTTTCTCAGTCCTAGTTTAACTTTAAACTCCTGTCTATTCCCATGGTGGCAATTATAAGAACAATTGTTCCTATGGAAATAAACAGGAGTTTAAAGTTAAACTAGGATTGAGAAACCCGGCGTTAATATGTCCAACTTGACCACAGTGAAAGCAACGGCGAGTATCTTTGTTATTTGAACATTTTAAATTTATAATACTAATTATCGTAGTCTACATTTGATTAAAATTGGAACCAAAGTTCTTTTGCTCCCAGAAAATGTGCGCAAGAGCTTGAGATAAGTAGATAATTCTCTTTCAATAAAATTGAAAGAAGACCGGACCGTGCAATAATACGCAACCGGTCTTTCCGCTGAACCCTCCTTACGACGTATACTTGTAGATGTAGAAAAAAATCATGAACCAATAGGTATACAAATCAAAAAGAATTTTGTCGTCGTATTACTTTGCATATATCGCTTCGTCGGACTTTGTACTTACGCTTTTTTATTATCTATATTCAAATGGATAATATATCTGTACAGGATGGTTGAAGGAAACTGGCGCTTCACTCTGAGCAACACTGTATCATTCCAAAGAAAAAGAAACTTAATAAAATAGAGAAAAAAATGATGAAGAGCTTCAATGCAAGTGTACATGTTATACGAATTTTTTTTTGGTTAATTTATGCCAACTGAAATTAACCTTGCACCATTTTTCTTCTTTAACTGTAAATACTGTCTCATTATCTTGAGAAGTGAATACAGAATGCGGCGCAATTCATTAAATCAAGCAATACGACGCAATTATTTTATGCCATACGGAATAATTTGCATACTGAACACGATAATAACATAAAATAAATAATAATAATAACACAGGCATGAGTTGGTCTGTTACAGTATGTTTTTTCAGGCGATCAGCGAGAGACGCATGCTTCCTCTCACATTTAACTACAGGTTAATTTAGTCAAGGTTTATGGTAATTGCAGCCAAGATATATGGTTTGTGAACGGTTGTTTTAATATTTGCTGACGAATCAGAATGATTGAATTCGAAATTCAAGGCGGAACATTGAACTTGCGTTTTTGTTATGCACCGCTCGTTCTGCTATTCACTAGAGGAAGTAACTGACGTTATTCATACATACAAATGAAATGGACGTACATACGTATACCGATTGCAACTCGTCGACTTACTATTAGATATCAATTTCCTTGCATCTATGAATGGTTCCGTGAAAACTAACAAGCGGGTATTATGCCGAACTAATCCAAAATATTCTATTGGATTTTTTGTTCCTCATCTTTTTTGTGATCAATTATGTTAAGTACATGACCAAGCTATTTATTGAAACTCATTTAACATGTGTGCGCTCGTTTTTTAAATTTTGAGTTGTGTTCTTGCGACTAAATAATCGTGACATCGTGAGACAGTGTGCACCTAGCCTTATAGATAGCCATCTATACCATACAGTAGTATGTAACAATGCGGGATACTACAATTGGCGATATGGCATGTGGCAACACACTTAGATGCTTTGTAGGACACTGATTTACTAAATGAAAATATTACCCAATTAAATGCTTATAAAAACCACGCTGTACATTGCTACCTACCTTGTTGACTCTGTATAAGATGCGAACGCTTTGGGAAAATCGTCGATGTTAAAGAAAAACTACAAGGAATTATGCCCAGCTCAATGGAGACGGGGTGGATTACAAATGGATTGTCGGTAGCTCGATACCTGGTTGTAAAAAAAGGGGCGCCACCTAACGAAAAGGTTCTAAGTAATACGCAGCTCCGCTAGGACTGCACGTGCACACGTTGTTGAAAGCGCTCGAGATTCGTTCTGGTTTAAACTCGCAAGCGAATGTGTTTGCCAGACACTCTGTCGGTCACCCTGTATGTTGACGAGAAATAAATAAGAACGTCGCATCCGTGTGACGATGAATCAGTGGTTTCGAAACAATTTTTGTCTGAAAAACGAAAGCCACAACACCTTGGAGCATTACGACTTTTTTACTCTACGGAGTGTTATCAATACAGGCGATTACCTAACACCTTGTATATAGCAAAATAAATTATTTAAAGCTGTATTCAAACTAATAAAATATGTAACTCAAAAACGCATGTGTAGAGTTGTCTACACTTTTGTCCAGAAGATAAGGCGAGATCTAAGAAATTAAGGAAAGTTCACCTTTTAATCCTTTATTTTAAAAAGTAGCCTCCCCTTCGCCTTTCTCCAAGTTTCAAGAAAACAGTCTGTACGAATAATTTTTGGATAACGGAGACAAACCAAAGACATTCTCAAGTCAAGGAAAAACTTCAAACAAGGAATAACAAAACTCTAGCGTGACATACTCCTTTCTTAATTACTTAGATTGGTAACCTTTGGTACCTTGGAACCTTTCATCAGCTTTTCCTCGACTGACAACAGTGAAGAACGAGGGGGTGGATAAATAGATCTTAAAACAGGCGCCGGGGTGAACAAAATACCCAGCGGATCCGAAATAGGCCTCGCAGTGTTCCCAATCCCAACACATCCTGGCCTTGCCATTGATCGTTCGCAATAATCACAGGAGCGCGTTTAGGGTAATGACACAAATACACAATCAGCTAAAATAATAATCGCTTTAATTACAAATAAACAGATTAATTACAAGCTCAGTTACAAACGGGTTAATTCAACTCGACAGAATCGCCGAAATACTAGGTCTAAAACGAATCAAAAATATTGTACCCGAGTGTACACCTACTTACTCGATAAATCAGATTAATCCGCCTTATTACTACTGCTACAATAATCGATATCAACTAATTAAAGGCGCAAGATATGTCGAAAATTCGCTCTTAAGCAACGCAGCGTCACGCAACAGTTAATAGAGGAAATTCTGAATAGATTCACGTAACCAAGAATCAATCCTGTAGGCTAAGGTCGTTTGTGTTTCCTTGCGTGTTTCTTGCGCGTTGTCCGAAGCGTCTTGGAGTAATCTGCAATAGTCACCGAAATATCGGTTAATTAACCGAGTACCAAAAGAGGATCCAAAACGAAAAGCACCAAGAGATACCGCAACAGTAAAAGTTCCAAAAGTAAAAGCCTGGCTTTTAGTAAAACCAGACCCTGGCGGCGTGGTCGAAAATTCGCTCTTAAGCAACGCAGCGTCACGCAACAGTTAATAGAGGTTCTGAATGGATTCACGTAACCAAGAATCAATCCTGTAGGCCAAGGTCGTTTGTGTTTCCTTGCGTGTTTCTTGCGCGTTGTCCGAAGCGTCTTGGAATAATCTGCAACAGTCACCAAATATCGGTTAATTAACCGAGTACCAAAAGGGGATCCAAAATGAAAAGCAGCGACAGTAGAAATTCCAAAAGTAAAAGCCTGGCTTTTAGTGAAACCAGACCCTGGCGGGGTGGTCGAAAATTCGCTCTTAAGTAACGCAGCGTCACGCAACAGTTAATAGAGGTTCCGAATGGATTCACGTAACCAAGAATCAATCCTGTAGGCCAAGGTCGTTTGTGTTTCGCTGCGTGTTTCTTGCGCGTTGTCCGAAGCGTCTTGGAATAATCTGCAACAGTCACCGAAATATCGGTTAATTAATCGAGTACCAAAAAAGGGTCCAAAACGAAAAGCACCAAGAGATACCGCAACAGTAAAAGTTCCAAAAGTAAAAGCCTGGCTTTTAGTAAAACCAGACCCTGACGGGGTGGTCGAAAATTCGCTCTTAAGCAACGCAGCGTCACGCAACAGTTAATAGAGGTTCCGAATGGATTCACGTAACCAAGAATCAATCCTGTAGGCCAAGGTCGTTTGTGTTTCCTTGCGTGTTTCTTGCGCGTTGTCCGAAGCGTCTTGGAGTAATCTGCAACAGTCACCGAAATATCGGTTAATTAACCGAGTACCAAAAGAGGATCCAAAACGAAAAGCACGAAGAGATACCGCAACAGTAAAAGTTCCAAAAGTAAAAGCCTGGCTTTTAGTAAAACCAGACCCTGGCGGGGTGGTCGAAAATTCGCTCTTAAGCAACGCAGCGTCACGCAACAGTTAATAGAGGTTCTGAATAGACTCACGTACCCAAGAATCAATCCTGTAGGCTAAGGTCGTTCGTGTTTCGCTACGTGTTTCTTGCGCGTTGTCCGAAGCGTCTTGGAATAATCTGCAACAGTCACCAAATACCGGTTAATTAACAGAGTACCAAAAGGGGATCCAAGACGAAAAGCAGCGACAGTAAAAATTCCAAAAGTAAAAGCCTGGCTTTTAGTAAAACCAGACCCTGGCGGGGTGGTCGAAAATTCGCTCTTAAGCAACGCAGCGTCACGCAACAGTTAATAGAGGTTCTGAATAGACTCACTTACCCAAGAATCAATCCTGTAGGCCAAGGTCTTTTGTGTTTCCTTGCGTGTTTCTTGCGCGTTGTCCGAAGCGTCTTGGAGTAATCTGCAAAACGAAAAGCACCAAGAGATACCGCAACAGTAAAAGTTCCAAAAGTAAAAGCCCGGCTTTTAGTAAAACCAGACCCTGGCGGGGTAGTGAAGATCATCCCAAACTCCTTTGACGATGCACTAATAAATTCCGACCATCCAAGTCGAATACGAGTTCTTTATTAGCAAAAACTCCGATAATCGTAGTCACGACGATACAGCATCACCAAAGTTAAACGAGCAATGGAACGTTAATACAAAGCCGAACAGGATGACGCGAGGTGATCGTAGATGCCGTCAGCCCCAACCAATCAGAAATCATTATCGTCGAAACGCCCATATTAGGACATGACACGGGGCGAACAAGTTATCAGGGCTGCCACTAAAAATTTCTGAATAATTCCAACCTATTCCTTACGCGATTTGGAAAATAAAGAAACAAACTGATAAAGGACCGAAAGGTGACGGATATAAACCAAGTTCAACTAGGCTTGCAAACTGAAGGACACAAATGTTCTTCAATCTCTTTTGATAGCATCCCCTGCTCAGTTAACAAAATAACTTGCGATACAAATAATACACAAAATTTATATGTACAACTTTTTTTAATTTTGATGGCCACGTGAGAACAATGGTACAGGTTTAGGCATAACATAATTTTAGCAGTAACCGATCTGTGACGTTAAAAGTTCGTTATCTCTATCATCTTAACCGTAACGTTAAGCATAAACGCTGAGTTAGCGCGTGTTTTAAATTACGTGAAACACACGGCACTGTGTGGAAGTTATCATTAATATCTTAAATAAATATTTATGTATATTTCTTTTTTTGTTCCTTATAAAAGTTTATGGTTTAATGCAAATTTCTCAGCAATGAAAATATTTTCAATAAAACTCATAAGTGAAACAAGTTTTGCACCAGATGAAAATAAAACGGTCGAAGAATTTTTTTTTTTTTTCAGAAAATTAATCCCAAAATGTAATAAAAACGCTTAATCCTGTAATTTGCCGTGAAACGCGGCGCGTTTTATTTTACCGTCTGTCCGTGTACCGGTTTGGAGACCGCAGGTGCACGATCTTCCCGGATCACCTTCAGACTTCCTACCTTTCTTTTTGTTTACTTTTTCAATGCGTCGTTACCAGCTCGCAGCACACGAACGAGACACTTTTCGTATCACCACCGAGCATCTAAATTTCGAAAACCAATCCTCCCCGACAATCGCGCGATCTCGTTCAGTCACGTTTTCGTTTAATTTGTTTTAACTTACTTAACTGATCCCCGTTGATGATACCCGTTGGGAATTAAGTTTCATTTACTTCTACGGTATCAAAATATTAGTTTGCGCTTAATTAACTTACTAAATACACACAATTAATTAAAAGTCAAAACCAAAACAAATACGATCTAAAATTATTGAATTGAATTCAGATGAAAAAGTACAAGTACCGACATTTTGCACTCAATTGTCATTAAATACAGTAAGTACAAATACTTTATTAGTGTAAGTACTAAAATAATGGTAACGAGAGAAGTACGTACTGAACATTTTTGTATACCTTAGGCTTTTGAGTACCTATTTAAATACAAGAACAAATACTGTCGCCTAATGCATGTACTTAAATATGAGTATAAGTCCTAAGCTCTGGGTACTACTTACATCCATAACTTCTAATTTAGAACATTGCAAATCAACGATGACCAATCACCAACCTACGAGAATATTTTATAGGAAGACAATAAGTTAATATAATTTATGATGGTCTCAGTGAAAAATAAAATGTTAATGTACATACATGAGTTCTTAAAATTCAAAGACATCATCATTTTCCAAACTTGTTTCTTATAAGCACTGTTGCCTCTTCAAAAAAATTTGTCATCCATCTAGCATTTCATCAGATCACTTATTAGTCACTCTTTTATTAAAGCAAGAAGTAAATTTTATACTCCTAATAGTTATCAGTGGCTGAGTTCGTTTATTCAACAACGTTCAGTCTATTTACTCTGTTCGTACTTTCATCTCACTTTTACATGTGTCAAAACAGCTTCGCTCTCACTCTAATTTTAAACCATCCCTGCATCGCGTGGAAAAACAAACTGCTACCTACCTAACTATATCAAAATAGTTGACCTTGAATAGCTTGCGAAAATTGGGAGAAACTCCTTTACGTTGGTGAACAACCTACCTGAAATTACGCCCAGCTCAGTGGAGATGGGAGTGGGCTACACAATAGGATCGTCGGTAGCCTAAATGAGTTTTATTATTCATTTGGTTAATAATATCAATATGGAGCAACTTACCGAGATAAGTAAAACGTGTTACCGCTAGGACTATACACATGAATGTAGCATATGAGTAACCCTCAAGTTTGAAATTCCGCGTTTAAAAAAAATATTTTTATCAGTCACCCAGTATGTATCGAAATTATCAGTCACCCTATATATAACGAAATCTAAAAGAAAAGTGTGACAATTTACGACAATAAGTTTATCGATCGTTTTAAATGAAAATTATGCAAATGTACGTTAATCACTTTAGATCGAAATAAAATTAAAATTCACAGAGCAAGTGTAACACGTAAACACCGGCAAGCACATGTCAGTTTGACTGTAGGAGGCGGTTATTAATTTTCTCTATGCAAATTATGACATGTTCTTAAGGAACCGTGGCTTGAAATATACAATTACAAAATTTTCAAACCCTTAACTACTCATTATATAGGGCGTTTCATTGAAGATGCACCAAACTTGAGGGACACGTTTCTGACATTATTTCAAACAAAATATCTTAATAAATTTTTTAATCGGTGCAACTTGAAATTTGCATAATTTGGAGCCGATGTTTTTATAAATACCGTAGCGATTTAAATTTCTGCCGCCGTGAAACAAGACAAGCGATTTAAATTGTTTTATGAATGGCACGCGGGTGCAAGAACACAATAAATATCTATCGTAAACGAAAAAATTTATTTATTCCTGTATCCAACAATTACTACAATTATGTACAATTAATAAATTGGGAAAATTAGTAACTAGAATTATTGCTTCCGCCGCGCCGGTCTGCTAAATTATTTGCCTATCAGACTGAACTTGATCACATGAGGTAGAAAAACAAATTCGGAAGCGGGCAAATTACGAAAACGGCAATTACCTTACAACATGTGTTCGAATAATCTGCGTATTCTCGAAATGTGTAATCGCCCATCGCAGCACCAACACACCCACACACCCACACACACACTTACATAATAAACTTAAAAATGAAAAGTATAAGCTACACCAACTAATTACACGTCAACGTTAACCAGAACGGAGTGAACGAACTAAATGTGTTTCATCATATCATCTGAGGCGCGACAGTTTATGAGGTAATAAAGTAAAAAACCGAACAATAAGGCAGGTTAAGAATTCGGGCCGCTCTCATCTATTGTACGTTTTAAAAATATACGATTCTCCTTTCCCTTCGATTATCTCAAAACTTATTCATTTAAAAAAAAAATTATAGGAAACTTTTATTTCTTTTCACGATATCTACCGACATACTAAGTTTGGTGCATCTTCACTGAAACAGCCTGTACAGCGTAATTGATGATTAACCACAGTAAGGAATGAAAAGTGTACGGTACCGCTCGACGTTAAGTCCGGTCGTCTGATGCTATAAATCACGACGTTTACATCGAAGTCTCGAAAGAGGGCTTTGATCCTACATGCACGTCCGAACTTTCGCGGTGTTTGTGATGGTAGTAGAACTGGATGACTCTCGTACGGCTTTTCTGTTTACTGCCCATCACCTGCTACAATTTGCCTCGCATAACGTGAATTTGCCTCGTATAACGTGAAACTGCTCCGTACGACGTGAAACTGTCCCGTACAACGTGAAACTGCCCCGTACAACGTGAAACAGCCCCGTACATCGTGCTAAAGAAAGAAACGATAAGTTTGACAATTCAAATTCAAAGTTGAATCGGAAGACTTACCCCTTGTTTAAAAATAAGGGCCTATTCAAACCTGTGACAAAAACGCATTATTTTTTTTTTTTTCTTAGAAAAGTTTAGTCTTTGAACTCTTGTTCGAGTTGTATCGCCAACAAAGAATGGCAAAGTTTATAAATCTGTATCTTTGATGGGAAATTTAAACTAGGGAATTATCACAATTTGTTTCAATTTTGTTTTGTTTCCGCACAATACTACTTAGATATATTGAAAGAATCTTGGAAGAGATGCAATAGGTTTGGTGCAACAACTTTAAGTGGTAGTGGTATGATACATAAGTGATTGATTTCTGAAGGTGGCAAGAATTACTTCTTTTTACTATTTCTGCGCAAATGTTATCAAAACCTGGTGTTAATATCTATGATCTATAAATTTCAATGTCCTACTTAAATAGAAGAGGATCATCATTGTTATTGTATGGGATTTTGTATCTATAATTTTGTCCAAATGCGTTTAAACCTAATAATTTTTATTCACGACCGGGAGTAGACAGCAGTTTCTATGACACCAAAATTGTGACAGAAATAACATATTTACTTCCTTGGGAGAGAAATGATATATCTCTCTCAAGGGAGTTTTTATTATACTGACATTTACGTTTACCATAGTTTTTGAAGACAGTAAATTTAACAATTTTTTAATCCTAAAAATTTGCGTTCTTATCATTCATCTATTCTCAGTTTTGAATAAGACAGTATACAGCGTGAATAAAAAGTGCGGAACATCGAAGGTAAAGCCGTTATTATATATAAGCTTTACAGAGAAAGGTTTTAAGTTAAAGTCAAATGACTAATTGTTTGCCATAAACTGTGACGTCACAATTTCGGCCTGTGACGTCAACGATAATTTTTTTTAATTGCAACCTGTATTTTTCTTTGACGACACTGATAGAGTATCTTTTTCTCTTTGCGGTCGTATAAAAATATCGTAGGGTTGTATAAGAAAAATAATTTATTGCCTAAGACTGCTATGTTTCAATAATTTGTTTAATTTGTTAATTTTTTATCATGATGGCGCGGGCGTTTAAAACAGTTCGAAATTATGTCGTCGTAGGAAAATATGAAAAGCGTAAGTTTATGGCAAATAATTTAATTTTTATTTATTTATTCTTTTATCTGTGATGGTTTCCCAACGGGGTCCTAAGTCAAAGACTTGTCAGGAGCGGGAGTGTATTTGAATGTGTGTAAAGTGTTACATGGCTTTGTTACTTTCAACCTTCTCGCCGTTTAAGGGGAAGCAGTGTCGAATTTTATCCCCAACACTGAAGGGTGCCTGAAGTCGATACCGACCACCTCCGAGTGCGGTTATAACCGACGACCATACGGCCGCTCCCTTACCACTGGACCGTTCAGGCGTTAATGAAATAATTTGATAATTTGAAATTTTCTTTGTAAAACTTATAATAACGACACTGCCTTCGATGATCCTTACTTTACTTTTTCGCAGACGGGCTCGGAAAATAAAGTTGACTTTCACGATAAAAGTTAGCAAGTTTAATATTTCTAAAGTATGCTTATTGATAAGTTGGTGCATCTGTAACACGTTAATAAAAACCATAATAACAAGAACAACAGCAAATAAGTCACTCTGGAGAGACAAAATGTAGAACAAATACCTAGCACCTAGGAAAAATAATAATTGAAAAATTTGGCAGGTAAGGCAACGAAATAAATGATAAAACAAGAAAAACCGATTAGATTACAAATCGAAATGAAAACCGGCTCTTTTTTTGGAAAAAGAGAAATAAAAAAATAGTTAAAGTACAAGTAATAAAAAATTTGGTGACGCCGACGTTGATATATTGTAGTCGAAAGCCTCCACATTGGGCGTCAATTTATGCAATGTCTTGATAATGGAGAGGTCCCACGTTGGGGTGTTGCCAATTTACGCAGTGAGGGTTCTGGACAAGTCTCTTAGTTGGACGCCAATTTATGCAGTGAGGGGTCGTAGACGAAAACTCCACGTTGGGCGCCAATTTATGTGTTTTCATCAGTAAAAGCGGCATTTGACACGGTTGATAGGCAAGTAACATGGAGCAGAACTAGAAGTACCCAAATAACTCATTCAAATAATTAGCAGTACGTTTAAAACAGTAAAAGACAAAAGTATAAATCGCAGGACAGCGGTCAGAAGAATTTGAAATTGGCAGAGGAATAAAACAAGGCCGTATTATTTGTTATAGTAATGGACAAAATAACAAAACAAATAAGGGACAAAACAGAATTTAATACTACCATAGAATATAATAAGTTAAAGCCAATATCAGTATGCAGTGTACTGTACATGCAGTTAATGTGGTACTGGTAACAAACCCTAGAAGGAAAATGCAGGAATTCAGGAATTAGTTAATATACAAACTAAAGAAATATAAAAATTGAAGATAGAAATAAACATAAATAAGACAAAGGTGGTGATAAAATGCGATAAAATGCAAGAACACAATAATCGAAAGGGTAACAACATACAACTACCTGGGCACTATACTGATAAACGACAGAAAAATAAACGCACAAAATAGCAAACCGAGCCTATAAGTCAACCAGACTATACTATACGCTAAATCACACAAAGAAATAGACATAGAGGTTAAACAAAAAATGCACAACACAATAACGATACCGATACTTACATACGCAGCAGAGAACCGGACCTGCTTGAAAAGACATGAAAGCAAAATAAACGCGATGGAAATGAAGCACCTCAGGAAGATCAAAGGAACAACAAAATGGGACAGGATTAGAAATGAAATCATTAGAGAAGACATAAAACAAAACAAAGCAAAAATGTTAAAAGAGAAAAATACTCCTGAATTAAATTACTGACTTACCGGATGACAAGTGGCGTTGTCTTCAAACAACGGTTCTCCCAAGCTAGCACAATGGAGAAGGGGGTGGGTATTTATAAAGGCGCCAGGGAGTATGTACTCCCGGTTGCAAGAATTGCACATATGAGACTCCCTCATTAAGCCTCAATGCGTTCGCCTCAGATAGACCAATAATTCCAGGAGATTTAAATTCACTTGTACGCTCAGCGCAGGTTCGACACAATAAAACATTCACTGTGGTACAAAATTTATTGTAACACACTATACAAACAAATCCTAAAATAAGTAAAGTGTTACTCGGTAACTTAGCCGACAACAAACACTAAAAGTTAATACGTACCGACAATCAGATCTGATTTTACACAAGTCAAGATTACACTCTACGATATTGCAATTGACTACTTAATTATCTACGGTGAACGTAGCGCCACATGTAGTCCGAAATTCTGATTCGCAATTAAATTCTGCATGAACAACAACTAAAATCTAAACTGATCGGCCCGTAAACGTCAGATTGAATTACGTTGAAAAACCTAACCTTTTTGACAGCTCGTCCAGTCCGAAGTCAGGGTCGGCGTTGCCAACCGAAACGCGGTGGTCGGTGGGTAATTACAACGCCCTCTGTTGATCGCGGATAGTGACGACAATTTGGTTTGGCTGGTCAGGTTCCCACGATCGGGTTACGGTACACTCACAGGGCAGAAGCGCCTCCGGAGAAATAGGCCGAAAGCCTGGTCTAATAGCCGACGTCAGAAAACTACGCCCAAATAGGAAAAGCCTACATGGAAGAAATGTTTTGCGTTAGCGGCCATGTGAGGTACACGCCCTCGCGCGTTTTACATTACCTGGGATTTTCTAGATGTCCCCGGCTTAGAATGGGACTTAAAAGGGGCCCCAAATGTGTTCGATGGTGTCACGAGATTTTCCAGCAAAGCCCCAAATGAGCAAGTACGCCGATAGGTTTACAGCACACGTAAAACACGTCTCACTGGCACCAAGATTCGAACAAGAAAGAAAGCGTCGAGATCGCAGATGGGGAAGATCGCCGAAACGCTCCAAAATTACCGACGATAACCAATGACAGGCGACCTGGGATTCACATGGTGCCTTCATAGCCTATGAATGTTAAGCATTCACCTCAAGCAGGTTTCCCCTATAGCGATGTAAATGAGGGGGTAACAGTGTGGCCAACTGTGCTAAAGCGCAGTTGAATGATGCCGTATCGCCATGATATTGTGGCGGCAAATTTGAACGTAACAAATCCTAGAAAAAATTTAAGAAAAAAAGTTAAACTGGTACGGACATGTCACTAGGATGAACAACGACAGACCAACAAAAATAATAATGGAAACGGGTAAACCAAGCCAAAAAAGGAAGAGACAGACCAAGAAAGAAATGCTTAGACCAGATAGAGGATCTTGGGAGAATAAAAGGTAAAACAAAGGAAGAGATCCTAGCAAAAGACAGAAAGGCCTGGAACACATGGATGAACGAAGATCGGGACGCACAATCCGACGCCCGAAGGGGCAAAAGGAATCGAGAAAGAAGAAGAAGTCAGCAGTCAGGAACTTTTGTGTCTCGTTGTTCTATTTCTGTATGTAAAGTTAATTTCTCTCAACCTTGACCACAATATCAGTCGCCCTCACACGTTGACCATATTTCCTAGCTCTATTTTTATTTATTTGGAAGAAATAAACCTGTGTTTTTTTTGTTGTTTGTTTTTAAGGCCCGAGTTATTCACCTCTGAGTAAGTGCCAAGTTATAACTTGGCGGACTAGCACAATGCGTTGTCCTATCTTTAATCATCAAGTATCTTACTGGCCACTCACTCAGAGATGAATAAATCGGGCCTAAGTGTATTTAATTAATGTAAGTATCGCACACAAATATAATATTGATGACTCGGTCAAGCTTTCCAAACGTTTTATCGTTTACAATAATACGCAGAATTTTTATATCAGTTTTTTTTAAGTAAAGTGATTTTTTGATTTTGCAACAGTTTCTTGCTTAGCGCTTCTGCCACTTTCGTTTTTTTTTAAAGACTGTAAATTTGTTACAGTTCAAAATCATGGTATGAAGCAATATTTGGGAATTTCGGTCAATTTAGAGTTTATTGTGGCAACCCTAATCATCCCCGAGCGCAGGCTTGAGATCGCCGCGTTCCACCTTCTATTATGGACACTAGTCGATAGTAATGATTTCTATTGGTCGAAGCTGACTACATCTGCGATCATTCCGCGTCATCCTACATACTTTACACTCATGAGAGAGTGGAATGCTGGATGTATTGATGTATTAGTTTTTCTTTTTTTCAAACGTAAGAGTTCTTAAAAATAAATTTCTTGATATAATAAAAAACCAAAGGATTATAATTACACATACCAAAATGTCTCGGGCAACCTAATAATAATAGTATACTAATAAATAATACATAAATGTATGTTGAAAATGTTCGGCGAGGAACATATGGGAACGTAGGCGAAATACTAACTTGTCCTTCGTTCAGTCGCATTTACATTTCAAGATTCACTGACCCGGACCGCGTCCGAAAAAATAACTCGGCGTTTGATAATTTATTTCAACCTTGGATATTGTATCAAAACAGTTACTGCCAGCATTAATATATAATTATTATGTACCGCACAGCCGTCCGCCGTGCATGAAGTTATGATAATGGTGTTTTCATGCCGAATGTAAAGTACGAAACGCTGCCATTCCCGTCGAGACTAACAGTTTTTTTCTTCTTTCCTTTGTCGAACCATATGGCAAACTAAAAAAAAAAAACTCATTCATTCACATTTTTGAATAAGCGTGAATCAAAAATCTAATTCGTTTGTTAATTAGGTACCTATTCAGGTTTCACTATGTGTCTCTAAAGCTTAAGTGATATTATTTAAAAAGAAATCATTTCTATTTGTTTTAAATCATCTGGCCCGTCCTAAAACTAAGATCACTACAGTGATGCAATACATGTCATTTTCACTGGTCTTCCACTTCTTAAGACCACAGTTTCTTTTGGTGCTTTAATACTTTTGGAAAAGAGTGTACAATTGCGCCTTCATAATTGTAGTTAAAGGAATAAACCAGTCAGTGTATTGTAAAATAAAAATTTGGTGACTTTCTGAAAAACTTTTATTTTTGGGTCCTATACTAGAGTCCTATACGAATTAAGACAAGACAACCGATTTTGTTTGTCATGACCCGCAAGATTAAAATTAGTATTCTAATATAATCATTTTTTCACATGGCGTAATAATAGAATATAATACTCTTATTGTTAACATGGATGATTGTGGCAAATTACCGGATATTTTCAAATTTAAGATTTATGCTTGCGTAATAATTTAAACCCCAAAGGCCAAGGCTAGACGCTTGATTGAAATATAATGACAGCCTAATTAAGAAAAAAACTTAACTGAACTCTGACGTTCGAGTTAAAGCACACTTCCTTTCTTTAGAAATTTATTGTGAATTTTAGTATTTTACTGACGCTTTTAATATTGAACGCATGAAATACAATCAACTACGTTATTCTTTATTGACAAATTTATTTGTTTTTTTTTTTTTTGTTAATAACGTATGTACATATTTGTCTATATACATGAAATTCTTTTAGGTTCAGGGCGTAACCTTTCACTTTCGTTTCAAATTAATAAAAATCTATGAACGCCTTTGGGTCCTTCGCACGTTCGTAGGTAATTACTTACGCTTACAAATAAATAACAAATAGTGACTGTTTGTTTGTTTAGTTGAATTTAATATAACTTAGGTTCCTATACTGGCCATTTGTTTAAATACGTATATTGTCAAGGGCAACAATTGACGTAATACCCCGGAAACTAAACCCCTATAAAAAGGCGGCACGCCGAACGTTAGCGGCATAATTAGAATAAATCTAGTCAGAGTGTCATCTAGTCTGTTTGTCAGTAAGTGCCCAAAATAGGATGTGAGTATTTGTAGTTGTAATTAATTGTTAATAAATGTTTTGTTATACTGAGCTACGATCCTTATTTCATGTTACTTAAATTATTACCGTAACAATATCACAAAACTGTTGATAACTATCGAAGGCACAATAATTATTATAGTCATTTAGAAGCAAGTTCTAAATTATTTATTTACAATCAAATTAATAATCTGCTCAATTTCTTACGTTTGTATACACCAAACAAATGATGACTGTCACTTGCTTGATTTAATTGATTCGCGATTCGTTACACATTAATATTTAATGCAGTTTCATACGTTCAAACCCGTGCATTTTATGAAACTCCTCCACAATTTAACGTTGCTCGTATTTATAAGCTGTGTTAAAAAGATTGAAACGCGTCATACAGTGATGAATATGGAAAAACTATTTTTTGTGAAAATAACATAACAACTAACTTTCTGATCCCACACATTCGTGCTTAGTCTTAAATGAATCCCCATGTAGTTCTGATTTTAGTTGTTAAACAAATGAAACCGTGCGCGTCATTAAATCGACCGAATTGGACTTGCTCCTGGTCTAAGAAGTTTGACTTCGGAGGTGCCTTCAAAGAACTGCAAAACCTCCACGATGGTGTATGTGTGTGTGTCAATTTTCAAACTAGTTTCAAGTTTTCAAAATGTTTCTAAGTTGGTATTAGCTTGAGGTATATTGCCAATAGGAAATAAAACGTCTGAAATTATTTAGCGCAAGATTTCAAGACCGACTCCCGTAACCGCACTCTCGTTTATGCGAAAGCTCATTTATATTCAGCAATAAGTTTCGCTTTCAAGCTTGACAATTAATTAAGAAAAAAATAAATTAAATTATGTGCCGCACGTACAAGTCAAATAAATATATTCACGTGGAACCTGCTTTTGATGTCGGCCGCTCAAGAGCGCCCACAATAACATGGGCGTTAACGGCCATGCTATGTTCTAATTATTTAATTCACAAAGAACTATTTGTATTGTTTATATCCGGAATGTAATATGTATATCGATGACAGAAAGCGGCAATTAAAATTGTTTCCAAACAATTAATAAATTTAAATACACGTGAATTTCAAACAACAAAACCGCGATTTACACAATAATTTATGACAAAGATTAAATTGTAGGATAGTTTTCTTTTTGTTAAAATTCCTCGACTGATAACAATGTCAGAGAACGGAGTTACGTTAAACATTCACTCACCCTTCGGTTAGATCTCTCTTTCCCTGCTTTCTTTCTCTCTTTCCCGCTTTCTCGACCACTGCAGAGTTTAGGGTAAACGACTTAACATCTGGGCTTCGCTTTCCGATTCGATAAGGATGTCATGCAAAATTACAGATTTACAAGTATCTACTCAAGAATGTAGGACTTATTACTCACCGGGGGCCTCTCCCGGCCCCGCCTACTCCAACGGCTAATCTAAATGCGGAAGCTCCCTGCTGGGAAGTGAACTCACGGAGATATTAGCATACCTTGCCTTCTGAGCGTACGTTCTCAGAATCATTGGTGCTACTGTCTCGTACAGTGTTAGCCACACTGGCCTAAGCCCAGTCAACACCAAGTCATGACCGTTCTTGGAAAGCACAATGCAATCCACCAGGTCAGGTATGTTTCCCGACATCACCGATTCCCTACCAGTGTTGCTGCACTGCGACCGTTCCCCGGCGATGTCGTACTGCTAGTGACAGTACAACGCGAGTGTGCCCGGACCCGCCATCCCGACGATCCCTACACTTCGCCGCGTCAAGGTCGAAGTACTGCGAAACTACCTCTGCCAAAATATCGCCATCTCCAGGTCGATATTATCTCTGGCAAATTATCGCCTTCCCAAGACCGATATTCCACAGAAAACCCTTATCAACTATCCACTACATTTTATTAACACTCGCGAGTCCGTCTGTCTAATTTGCGCGTCTTACCAACACGTTTTCCACTCCAAGCTCACCCGGAGACTGACCGCTATCTTTTCTATACATCCCTCTGCCTGTCACGTATCCCCGTATCATATTACCAAACCATAAGACAAAATAAACAAACCTGCTCGTGATTTACCGTCAAACGATTTTTAATAAACTGTCCGTTATCATGTTTGTAATTGTGAAAAAAAGAAGTAAAGAAATCACAGTTAACAAACTTATACGATGTTGTTACACTCTATTGTCATAATAACAATATTTGCGCCTCCTTGAACTTCAAACATCATCATCCCATTTGCACAATTCATTAATATTTATCCCGACGACGGCCCCGCGCAAATCCGCTCGATTCATTAATTATTTATTGTTCCTTATAAATACGATTTTAATCTAACTTTACAATAAAACGCACAATCAAGAGTCCGAACGCCTTCTAAACATAGTCCTGCCGGGAACGATATGCCCATATACATAGAAATCCTGCGACGCGGAAATTTTTACCTACGCATCAGTTGATTTATAAAGACATAATTGGAATGCTGCGCTTCACATCTGCGACGTCCTATAAAAGTAAAATCCACATTTCTCATTTTTCTCGTCCGGCTTTTGTTTGCTACTCGATATGGACGTGTATAATCACAACACGTTCTCGCAATAACTTTTAAAGAAACCAACTGCGGTTTGATACAATAAAACGAATTGTTTTGTATAAAATTTGCTTCGTTGTCAGTCATCAAATTTTGAACTTTCATTATCACTCATTGACGACGTAACAGAGGTATAAACATTTACTTAAGAAATATATCATATTTCGGTTATTTTTTTTTAAAGATGGTTTTATAGGCGCCAGGGTAAACAATTGCCCAGAACAAGGTAATGCAAAACCCAGGAGATTTTTACTTTACTTTGTACGTTAAATGTGAAGGTACAAATATACAAACAGCGGCAATAAACAGTTATTTTAATTATTCGTTCAAAGTAATTACAAATGTCACGAAAATCAAACGTATACGACAGCTGATCGTTGAATAAAGTATGACTGAAACGATTTAAAAATATTGCACCTGGATGTACAATCTACGTGACACTTCAGATCAAATCCGCATTATTGTTTACTACAACGATTTAATTCAACTTGACAAAGATGCAAGATCTGTCGAAAATTAGCTCTTAAATAATGCAGCGTCACGACACATTCAAATAAAATAAAATAAAATGCGAACTCACGCAGTCCAAAAAGGGTGCTACCTACCTGAAGGTCAGCAAATTGCGCGAATGACTTTGAAGTTTCTCCAGCACCGCCGACTAAGCTCTTGGAGAAGGGAGGGTTCAACGAAACCCCATCAGCAAAGGGTGGGCAAGTTTGAATAAAATAAAAGTCACCAGCTGAGCACACTTGCTTTTTTATTTGTCAAGCTTAAAATTGGTAAAAATAAGTACGACCCAGACAGGGTCCAAGGATTCAAACACGAAATGTAATAATTAAATAAACTTTGTTATCAAGCAAACAATCAAGTTAATCTTTACCCGATCAGCAGATCTGCTCTTCGTTCACAACAAAGCCTTAAAGCAAATAACGATCACGTGATTAACAGAAAAAATAAAATAAATAACAACGCCAACGTTAAAATGAGTCGACAAATAAGTCAATAATAAGAATTAAAATATTTCCGACCTTGTGACCAAAATCCGGCGTAAAGGCAAACAGCTGTCAGGGGTGAGAGAGCGCTTTCCAACGGCGGTGGTAAGTGTTGCCAATGACGTAATTCGGCAAAAGTGTTACGTCACCAAGTGGCGTCACGGACGAAGGGTAGGCCTGGCTGCCTGAGGTTTCATACGTTTCAAACTCTGATTCCGACCTTTTCTTCCACCCAAGGGATGACGATATTCTCAACCAAGGTAAAACTACCACTAAAAGCTTAGTAGAAAAGAGAGATACGCGTTACCAACAGAACATACGCACAAAATTGCCAATTGTCCTTTGTCCCAGAAACAGGCCTCAGAAAAGCTTAATAATGAGCTTGAATTCACTCGGCGTGCCTTTAACAAATTTCGGAATAGCTTTCGTTTCAAGCTTCAATCACGAATTCACATGAAAGAACCACAAAGATTGTAATCACCAACATGCAAAAGGTCGGCACGCCATCAGCGCTTTTGAAATATTGAGCGCGAAGCCGAGTGCTGCATTCTCTCCAACTGTGCGATGAGGGATGAAATCAGTTACGAGATGAAATCAGTTTTAGCCGAGCGAAAGAGTGAAATAGACTATTATTAAAAAAAAAAAACATTTAGAGAAGTGTATTTTATTATTACTTAAAACTTCACTTGCAAACATACACGAAAAATAAAAGATGCAATATATTTAGTTAGGGACTTTTGTTTGAGACTTTTTAAGCTTTATTTTTAATTGTCACTTGTTACTATGTTTTAAAAATCATGCGACGCTTTATTGAAAGCGATTGCCTTGAATAGTAGTGTGTAGTGGAGGGTAGACAATTTTTAAACAGCCTGTATTTTTGGTTAAAAATAATTAATTCGTAACCTGCGAGGAAAGAAGAAACAGGAGGGAGTCATACTAACTGTAGTTCCTTGTCCAAAGTGGTAACTAAACATGACCGCTGCATGTCGGGTGAAAAATAAAAGACACAAAATATTTATTTAAGTACTTTTGTTTGAGAATGAGAACTTTTAAACTTTATTTTTAATTGTCACTTGTTATTACATTTCAAAAATCGTGCGACACATTCAGTCCTTGAATAGTACTGTGTAGTGGAGGACTGGAGGGTAGACAATTTTTATTCGTAACCTACGAGGAAAGAATAAATGGGAGGGAGTCATAGTAACAGTAGTTTCTTGTCCAAAGTGGTAACTAAACATGACCGCTGCATGTAGGTTAAAAAATAAAAGATGTAAAATATTTATTTAGGTACTTTTGAATTAGAAAACACGTCGTATTCTTGAAAACCGGTTTGCTTTATTAGAGTTTTTTTTTTGTTTGAATTGATTATTATTTTTGAAACGGTTTACTTTAGAACAGAAATCGTCTTTTTTTTTCGTGTGGCAACTGTTTTTGTCTATAGTCTAGTCAGGCACTAAAAATTGCTGTGTTATTTGTATATTCCGCCGTCTTTTATTTTTGTCTTTCGTGAATTTTTTTTTCGCCATTGGGCAACATTTTGAAAATGTGTTTGCCTTTAAAGATACGTTCAGAAAATGTATCCGATTTGAAAAAAAAAAACGTTCAGAAAATTTGATGATATTTAAATTTCATGCATCAACTGTCAACGTCAAGACGATTCGGCTGTCTTTTGTTTAACATATCTAAATTTAACCTCCGCCGTCTTTTGTTTTTGTGTTTTGAGAATTGTGTTTTCT
This sequence comes from Dorcus hopei, assembly GCA_033060865.1. Taxonomy (NCBI): domain Eukaryota; kingdom Metazoa; phylum Arthropoda; class Insecta; order Coleoptera; family Lucanidae; genus Dorcus; species Dorcus hopei. The sequence goes on along the minus strand of CM065419.1, from coordinate 47,006,819 downwards.
TTCGACATTAGGGCTACGTTCTGAAAATACGTTTGACTTTGGATACGTTCAGGAAATTTGTCCAGTTTGAGAAAACTTTCAGAAAATTTATCTTTTCATTCGTCATCTGTTTAAGATGGCGTCAGCCGTTTGCTTAGAACTTACCCGGGTTTTAATGAAGAGCCAAGGGTAAAAAGCCTTCCCTAAACGTTGGCAATGCGTCTCGTGAAATTCCGACTAAGTCGATTTAAGTTCTCTTGGGTTTCCAGCAAAACCCTCGATAATACACAAACGCGATATACGCACCAGCACAATTAGGCGAAAAGTAACGCCGTGCAACAAAACGAAACTGGTTGACGCGGGGTAATCGCAAATGAGGTCAGCGCCGACCAATAACAATCGTTGATTTTCCTACACGCCCATATCTGGAGTAGACGGAGGGGTCGATTGTGGAAGTCAGGGTTGCCACGACGAACCTTAAATTGACCGAAATTTCCAAATGTTGCCAACTTATTTCGCGCGAGGTTTTGAAACGTAACAAACAATGAATCGAGAAAGTTGTTGTTTCTAACAATATAAACGAACATTACGACAACAGTATGATTGTCGTAAACGGTATAATTATTCTGGTAATAAATAATTGTTGTTTATTCGTCATAAGACACCTGTTTCCTTATTAAAAACACTGACACGCGCAACTGCAAACATTCACATAAAAATTCATAAATCTTTTGATTTTTCTTCGTCAAATTATATAGAATTTAAAAAATGATTTCGAAAGAAGATATTAAACCATGAAGCCTCGTGGGCAAGTAATTTAACGCCAGGAATATTTACGTATAACAATTACTAGATAATGTTAACTGTCGCACGTGGCTTCAGTAATGAGATGTGTTCGTTAATACATATTTTACATATTGTGTTCACGACATGTAATGATTAATGATATCTCCTATCAAATCCAATACAAATTAGCGCTTAATTTATCAACAGTAAATTGTCGTTGGAAAAAGTTTACCTATTATTTATTCTTGACTTTTTTTGCAGAAAAAGAAAAAACTAATTCGGAAGAAAGGAAAACAAAATCGCCAGTTCCTGATGATCAACAGACGCCGACGAAAACCAAGCATCAAGAGACCATCCCACCTCGTCGATTCATTTCATCGATTTTGGGCGGCGATGTACCTTACGGCAGCAGAGGTCACGTGCTCACGCGGGCCGAAAGAAAAGAGTACGCGCCGATTGTACCACCGGAGAAGGTCATCTTGCCCGCGTCTAAAAAACCACCCGAGCAAACGCCCGCCCCTCAAAATTTGGCACCGGTGCGTTGCTCCGTCATACAACGCACCCCGAAGACGACGAAACGAGAGGAGGACAAGGACGTACGATTGCCGGCACCGCTCATCATTCAGGAACCAGAACAAGAACAACCCATCGACTATCACATACCCAAAAGGCGCGGTGAAACGGAGGATGAAAACGAGGAACGACGGAACCGCGAGCAGAGAAGAAGTCACGGGTCGAAAGTGAGCAAACCGTTGATCTCCGTGAGGGCCGTCGTCGGAAAATTCCCGGTGACCATGTCGGCGGCCGCGGGCCACGGTCGAGGGAGTAGTGGAGCCCAAAGTACAGGAAATCAATCAACCGTTAATTCTTCCGGCGGAGGGGGTTCGATCAATTTTGGTGGTGGTTCATCTGGGAGCAATGCCGGTGGCTCGATGGGGAGTGGAACGGGGGGAGGAGGAATGAACCCGGGTCGAGATGGTCGTCAAAATTATGGGCCCAGCAGTCCACCGACTGGAAGCCTACCCCCATTTTATGAATCGCTTAAAGGTGGGAACAACGGGAACAATTATAACGCGAGCGGAAACTTCTCGAGTAACGGCTACATTTTGGTTAATGGTCCTCAGAACATGGATTGCGATACAGGCCAAGAACTAGCCAATATGAACCTCAACGGGAATCAAAGTCCCCCGAAGCAATACTCAACGTTACAGAACGCCTCTTACGGACTCGTGATGAAAGACGAAGTTGACTTGGATATTTACGAAACGAAAATCGAGCCCATGGGTAATTTATTGCAAGGTTCTTATTCAGGATATGATGACGCGATGATGGTTGATATGGTCACAGGTGCGGTGGTGGATCCGTTACAATTTACAGCGACCCTTACCCTGTCCAGTTCTGCCGAGCATGCCCTACTCGAAAGCTTATCCGACGCCGCTGATCTCTCAAGTTTTCTGCAAAGACTACCCAACGAAGATAACGATAACGAAGAAATTATAACAAGTGATATTAATTCGCCCTCTATGACGCCGGATTCCGCACAGCTACAATCGGTCGAGCAAAACATGGACTCGTTTTCGGATCACATACTAAACAGGAACTATGAGAACCCACGTTTCTCGCACCACCAGTTTTCAAAAATATACCCCGAATCTTTATCTTCTTATCCCTCTGTCAATAACGAATCCTTGCAAGTCCAAGTCCAAATGCACCAACAAAACATGCTCTCTCCCAGTTTGTCCTTCAACGGCAGCGGTTTGGATTTAGACTCCCCCACTAACATGTCGCTGCCATCACCTGGGGCCGCCAGTTGTTCGCTTGACGGTGGAAGCCACGACACAGGATCACCATCGAATGTGAGTGGACGACGTGATTCTACTAGCAGCGATACACCCTCTCTGCACGGGAGAGTTAACGTATTGCAACAAAGGGTAAGCAGCAAATTGATTCCGGCAAGGCTTCCTTTATTACCGTTTGTTTAAAAAAAAAACACGAATTCACCCACGCCCAGTGGATAGCTGCGCCAAAATCAAAATGTATGCTTTCCTTTCCGAAGTGGTCGGACCTAACGTTCCTCATTTGCAACTTTGCAGCTGGGATTGCCGGCCGAAGTCCAGCTCGAGTTCGTTAACGGCGGGCACGGCATCAAAAATCCGCTGGCCAGCCAGGACACCATCAGACAGGGGAACAGAAGCGAAGACAAAACCAAAGTCACCTCCATCACCACCGAGGATGGATCTTCCCAGTTCTGTTGTCGGGTTTGCAATAAAACGTTCGCGCTCCAAAGATTATTAAATAGGCACATGAAATGTCACTCGGACGTCAAGAGGTACTTGTGCACGTTCTGCGGCAAAGGATTTAATGACACCTTTGATTTGAAAAGGCATACCAGAACACATACAGGCAAGTAATTTTATTGACGTATCATTGAGGGGGAGGATTTTATTTTATTTGAATTGGCTTCCGGTTGGAACCGCGTCACGTTGACTTCTACTACCGACGCTTCGTTCTCCATTACAGAAGAATTCCTCAGGTCTGCTGCTGCTGGTGTTGGTCTCGCTAGTCGTTGAGACTGCTTCTCGTTAGTAGTTAAGAGGGAGTCTCGTTAGTAGTTGAGACTGCTTCTCGTTAGTCTCAACCACTAACGAAAAGCAGCACCTCACCGTTCCCACCCACTAGGAGTAGTGGGTGGGAACGGTGAGGTGCTGCTATTTTTATAGTGATCGGTGGGAGCACCGATCACTATAAAAATATACCACTATAAATATATACTGATCGGTGGGGTTAGTGGGTCGGAACCCCACCCACTACCTCCTGATCGGTGGGGGTAGTGGCTGGGGTTCCGGTCGGTGGGAGTAGTAGGTAGTAGGTCGATAGGCCGATCAGAAGGTAGTGGGTGGGGTTCCGAACCCCAGCCACTACCCCCACCAAACACTATAAAACCACGACAACAGACGTACCTACTCAATCTCAACCACTAACGAGAAGCAGCAGCAACGTCATCACCAGCAGCAGCCTTGAGGAAGTTCTTCTGTAATGGAGAAGGAAACGTCGGCAGCCAATTCAAACATGGACGATGGCCGCGGAAGCCTTCAAGTGTTATTGATTTTTTTTTTAATTTCATATATTACAGGTGTTAGACCTTACAAGTGCAGTTTGTGCGAAAAGTCGTTTACTCAAAGATGTTCATTGGAATCCCATTGCCTGAAGGTACACGGCGTTCAACACCAATACGCGTACAAGGAACGGCGGACCAAGGTTTATGTGTGTGAAGAGTGCGGACACACAACGAGCGAACCGGAAGTGCACTACTTGCATTTAAAAGACAAACATCCGTACAGTCCGGCGCTGTTAAAGTTCTATGATAAACGCCATTTCAAATTCACGAATTCAAATTTTGCTAACATGCTGCTACAAGTACGTACATAACTGACGCGATAAATACGCACACAAAGTATTTATTGCAAACGTTTACGATGACTGAAATGTCCTGAACAGATATTCACAATTTTGTTCGCGTCTCTTTTAGGGATTATTAAACTTGAAAATAAGTTAAGAGCAATTCTAGGCGGAACAAATCTTGTAACTACTGTGATAATTTAACTTAAAAAAAAGTATCTGTCGTTTCTATGTTAGACATCCGACTTTGAAGTCAATCGTCGATTTGTAGCAGCAGTGAACAAACTTAAATGTTTAAGGGCGAACGAACAGCGAGCAAGTTTCGTCGCCAATTTAATCCGCGAAGAACGTGTACGGATCCTTAAAAATCGGGTTTTTTGTGCAATCAGGTGACAGGTAAATTGGGGTTTAATTAAGTTAGCATAGGAACAAAGTATATAAAAACTGTATAGCGTCTGGAACGTTGTTAGAATTTAGAAAGAACAAATAATGAAAACTTCGAGGGAAATATACGTATTTATAATTAGTAACGTTTATTATTTAGATCGATTTAAAACGCTGGCTGTAATGGTTTCGGGTATGTAAACGTAAATAATTTTCTAAACTTTAACACGTTCCTTGAAATTCTGGTGCTTCATAGAAATTTATTTAACGCAACTATGGTGCTACAGAATTAGTAGTTATTTGTATTTAAAGAAATATATTTTTTAGTTTTATCAATGTTGATTCATATGCTTCTCTCCTCGTGTGATTTCGTTTGGATTCACTTTACAACGAATTTATAATCAAAGAAAATCGCACTTAAAAATTTTCCAGGCCTTTCATTCGAACCTTGCACGCACGCAACTCTGTGCGAACTTGTTTATAAGATCTGTACATAAAGATTTTTATTTATAAGTTAATCTCTACTTTAAGTACCTATAACTGAGATGTTGAATTTTTTTTTAGTTCAACGTTGTTGGTATGACTTAGCCAGTACCTAATATTATTTTTTAATTTTTTTGATTTATCGTTATTTATGTCTTCATTTACGTCACAGTATTCTATTACTATTAGATTTGTATATTTTTTTTTATTTAAACGACTGTAATAAAAGTAACCTGATTTATTAATTTCTATTACGTTAAGCTTAACTACATGACGAAATTTAGCTTTAATCAATGAACAAACACAACAGGTTTTGTGTGAGGGCTTCATCAATTCCTCAACTCACGTGTTTTTTTTTTTTAATTATATTATTTGCATAGAACAAAATGTGTATCTGTTTCCTAATCTATGTTGTTATATAATAAATTATATAAATTCAAACTATGGTTTTTATATACAGGGTGAAAGACAATTGTTCCGACAAAAAAAACGCATAAGAGAAATTAGACGCCACGTTCTATAAATACGGTAGTATAAAGTTTTTTATTGACTACTCGGTTGCACACAATGTGACCTTGACACACATCTCAATTCGTTTTATTACACGTTTAACAGCTGGGAACGAAAGTCTGAATCGTTTCTTTTATGCGACGTAATTCTTAGTAATTTCTAAAATAACTGGAATTGCATATGAAATGGGGGTAACAATTCGCAAATAATTGTTTGTTAACTCTTGCGGATTATTTACTAGAGCGGAATGTACCAGCTGCTTCGTCCACAAAAAAATCGCAAGGATTTAAATCTGGTGATCGGAGAGGTCAATGCACGACCCAACAGGCAGCTGATAGTAAAATCTTTCGCCTCGTTATCGCTCGGAGACAAGAAAACTATTAGGGTCGCTGGCATTATGCGTAGAATTTTTGATCAAATCGCGTACGTGAATGCATGTCAGAGATTATGAGGAAAATAATGAACCACTACCATCTACAAGCAGCGAATCAGCATTGCATACCAAAAGATATCCGCAAAATAAAAATAAAATGGCTTGCTACAAAAGGTCATTTTAACAATAAATGGCCAATGAATAACTTGAAAGAGAAGAACAAAGTAACAAGTACTAATAATTTCAAGCTTAATAAAAATAAAGCTTTGCATATTTGTTTAAATGCAAATGTAGATAAGTCAGGACAATGGATAGTTGGACTCGGGTGCTACAGCGCATATGACTTGTAGGAATGGTTACGTAATTTCTCTAAAAAAAGAATTAAAAGTAACTGTAGCAAACAATGCAAGCATAAATAGTGACGGAGTTGAAAGAGTAAAAATAATTACGGATAGTGGAGAAAATGAGGTGCCTTCACTGAAGACGAATTTATTATCTGTAGAGCAAATGGTACAAAAAGGTTACACAGTCGTTTCTAATCAAACTGTTTGTAAAGTCTTTGATGAAGAAAATTGTCAAATCACTGGAAATACAATAAATAAAAGTGTTCGTCAAGATGGACTATTTAAAATTAGCACAAGAAATGATGAAGCCTCTTATTTAGCAAAGACTAATAGTGGAGATGACATTGTATGGCACTTAACAGTGTTAGTATGAATTTACTTAAAAATGGTTGAGCAGAAGATGTTAAATTTTCTAACACAAAATCAGATCCTTGCATTGCATGCATTGAAGGAAAGCAAGCGAGATTAGCACAGTTCGCTTACCATGCAAAAGATGGCGCTTTCGACCGCTCATCGTTACAATCACTAAATAAATACAGTACCGCAATCCATATGCTCAATGTGTAAGATAAAGAAACCACGTTTTTGCACTAAAATGGCCAACTTCCCACTTTCGTCAATTTCAGTGACCACTTTCGTTAATTCAATGACCACTTTGGTCAACTTCAGTGACCACTTTCGTCAACTCCAGTGACCACTTTCGTCAACTTGAGTGACCATTTTCGTTTACCGTCTCTAAATAAATACAGTACCGCAATCCATATGCTTAATGTGTAAGATAAAGAAAACGTTTTTGCACCAAAATGATCGTCTTTTCTAGTTATTTTCTTTCCGTCAAACTTAAATGGTCGACATTTCTACTGATTTTCTTTACGGCAAGTTTAAATTGCCGACTATTCTAGTGATTTTCTTTCTGGTAAAGTTTAATCAAATTTAACGCCTGTCAAATAAAAGTTTAAATTGCCCGAATGTGTCGTTGTTAGGGTTAGATGTTTAAATTTCCCGTCAATATTTTGCACTAAAATGTCGGCTAATTGTGGTACTGTAATTATTTAGTGACGGTACTCACCGTAACCAAATTTGATTCCACTGACAACTCATAAGCGTGTACTTCAAGAAGAATAAATGCAGAAGAGCAGAAGGCGTTCTAGATACAATAATCCACTCAGATTTGTGTGGTCCAATGCCATGTGCATCTTGGAGTGGTCCAAAGTACGTACTTGGTACGTACTGATAGAAGTACTAGGGAAAAAAGCACAGGAAGAAGGTCACATAGAAACCCAAAGAGTATCCGGAATATGTAGTGTATATGGCAGAAGCAAGATGCATTGTCACGTGACGATAGTGATAGGTGGAGAGCAGCAATGCAAAGTGAATGTCATTAATCGACAATAAGGCCAGTGAATGAAAGTGGGTATTCAAGTTGAAAAGTTTGCCAGATGATTCAATGAAACATAAGACGAGATGCTACCTACCTGAAGGACAGCAAATTGTACGAGTATCTTCAATGATCTCCAGCACCGCCGACTAAACTCCTGGAGAAGGGAGGGTACAACGAAATCCCAAAAGCAAAGAAAAGACAAGTTAGATAAAATAAAAGTCAACAGCTGAGCACACTTGTTTTTATTTGAACTGCTCAAAATTGTAAAAGAATAAAATAAGTAACCAAATAAGTACGACCCAGAAGGGGTTACAAAGAGTTGAATAAGAAATAAAAATAAATAAACTTGTTATCAGTTTAGTGGTTAATTAAATTGACCGATAAACAGATCTGCTTATCGTTTACAGAAAAGCTTAAGATAAATATTGAAAGTCACTTGTATAGAATAGAAATAACGTAACATCGCGTTTAGCAAACAAATAAATAAATAAAATATTTCCTACCTTCAAACCAAAATCCAATGTAACAGTTGTCAAAAGTGGGATGGATGCGAGCGCCCTCCAGCGGAGGATAGTGCTGCCAATGACGTAAAACTACGTTAAGTATTACATCACGAACTCTCCGATTGTGGCGTCATTCTGCGGTCGCGTCCAACTTCTACCGGACGTAGGGGTGGCCGTGATGCCAGGACTTCTATCAGCCACGACGCTCATTACGGCTTTCTCTTCCACACCGAAGGTCGTTGTTAATTATCAGAAAGGGGGTATGACCACTGGAAGCCTGTTCTTTGTCCCAGAATAAGCTTTGAGAAGCTTATAAAGAGCTTGAGTTTTATTTGGCATGCACTTAAGCATGAAGTAAATTCCGTTTCAGGCTTCAATCTAAAGATTCACATGAAAAAGAGCACAAAGATCGTAATCACACACAAACAATAGATATGCACGCCGAGAAATCTGTCGCGACAATGAGCGCGAAGCGGAGAGAATGCGTTCTGCTCAACTGCGCTGAGACGAGGGTTGTTACGAGGTGAACTAATTTTTAACCAGGCGAAAGAGTGAAATGGACTGATACCGTAGAGCTAGGTAGCAGCGTATGGTTTTCTGGCGCAATATGATGAAATGTGACGATCGGCACGTAGGCCCTGACTGACCTTTTGATTCCCGCACAAATACAAGGCGATTAGCAAATATTGTGAGTAACTTAAATGAATTTTTCAACCGTAACAAAGATTGGTTGCTAAAGGATTTATACAAAAATGTGGTCAAGATTACCATGAAACTTCGGTTGTTAGAAATTCAACGTTAAGAATTCTGTTTGGAATAGGTGCAAAAATGAAACTAGACATTTTTCATTTAGATGTAGGAACAGGTTTTTATGAAACAACCTGAAGGTTTCGTTCATAACACCTGGAAATGAAAATAAAGTTTGTTTGTTGCATAAGGTCTTAAACAATCTTTCAGAGTTTGGAACGAGATGATTGTTAAAACTTTATTAGATTATACGTAGCATGCTATGAATTGAATGTAATTCATTAATCAATAATTAATTCGACATACACTTGTGATACTAAAAGCATGGAAAACGAGCCCCCAAATACTCCCGCGGACGATTTAGAAGCGCCCCCAAGTTTGATTAGCATAAAAATCGGCAGCTGCGAAAACGTGGTAGGTCATTAGGTATCGTTTAGAACACACTTTGAAGGTCACACCTTTTAACACCGTCAGAAAACGACTTACCCCGTCGCGGAGCTGTCCATAAAAATAGAATACTTAAAAGAGGTCCTGGGGGAATCCGAGAAATACCATGTTGCTAACAAGGAATGCGTCCCGATTGATTTCGAAGTCAACATTCCATGCGATTTTTCTTCAGTAGATTTAGACAAATATATTTCTAACCCCATCGTTAGTAAGTGTACTCGTATTGATTTATTGTTAAAAAAAAATTAGTGCCTAATGTTAATCGCCAGTTACTGTTACTGAAACCCCGAAGGAGGTCGACATGCAGAGCATTGAAATTTTAAGCGTAAGCACAGAAAAAGGAAAGAGCGCCAAGGAAAAATCCGGGTCGAAGAGTTCGGCCGCTGAAAGTACATCGTCAGGAAAAAAAAGTAAGAAATCTCCCAAAGGCAAGAAGAAAGAACGGTCAAGTAAAGGTATGGCACAATTTGGTATGTCACAATAAGAGTTACATTTACGTTTCATTTTAACCTGTAGGATCTAAAAGTTCTAAAGGATCTAAAAGTTCGAAAGATTCAAAAACGAAAGGCAAGTCGAAACGGAAAAAAAATAAAGATCGAGTAAAAGATGCCGGTACCGACGCACCACCAGAACCGCAAGGTCCTCGTACTTTAGGTGTGGCCCAGTTAGACCTCCTTCCCCTATTTATAGGTGACGTTTGATTTTCTTAAATTAAACACAAATTATTATCGATTAACAATGTCCAGGCAAAACGGATTTCGTGGAAAGTTTGCCCTTACAACAAGTTCCTACTTACTACGACGACAGGGCAATCGCCGTAAAAAATTTACCCCGTCTGGAAGTGTTTGCGCGCGCAGAGGGGGTTCTACTTGACTGCAAGGACGCTTCCGTCTTGAGTGTGTCGCTTGAATCCATTTACAACATTCCGAACCTCATGGGTTCGGATTATAGATATCAGATTTGTATGATGATGCCCACTCTTAACGCCGTTAGTACCTATACCCAAAAAAAAAAGTAATCAATACAAAAGCTTAATAAAATTCTGCTTCAGGCATTTGAACCGATTATCTTCAAGGATGGTCAATACAAAACGGAGAAAAATGAAGATAATTTTAAATTTTGGCCTTCCGAATGTACCAATAATTTCGCTGGTCGCACTAAATACATGTAAGTATTCACCAAGATGTTAAATATTAATTTTACACGAGTTTTGCTAGTTCCTCAAAGACCTATTGTTACCTACTATTAGCTCCAGCTAGCCAACGAGATAGGAACGAATGGACGCTCTAAAAATAGTTTGTTAAATACTCAATAAATGTCGCTTGTATGCATGAATTCGAAAACTGAACATTTAACACAAACACTAATTCCGAAGCTCGGTTGGCTCATTTACCGCCGCCAGATGTCGCTTTTAAGTATCAGAGAAATGAGTTTAAAGTGGGGTCAGGACACGATAATGTGACGAACGGTTATTTATGGTGCGATCGGGTCGAAACCGGTGTCGTCGCCACCATCCTCCCGTTGAAACACCTTGACGATATCTCTTCGTGTCCCGGAGAAATTTTTTTTTTTCGGAGCGTTACCTAACCGGAGTCAAATTTGAAACCCTTCCGAGCCGGCCCTGAGCATCCTACCGAAACGGGCGGAGCGTCAAAAGACGCATCTACAACTCCTTTTTTATGAATTAGGCAATTATGCAAATTCTAGAAAGAACCTATTCTATAGAGGCAATATTCGTCAGGAGCGAACAGCGTCGGTATATGACATTCGAGTTCGTCTCGTCGAGATCTTTCATTTGATATTCGACACGAAGGGTTTATCTCTTACGCGGCGATTTTCGATCGTAACGCCGCCATCTTTGATTCCAAGATGGCGTCGGTGTGATAGTCGAGTTCCTCTCGTCGAGAAGGGTTTATCTCCTCGAACACAGCGGGGAAAGCCATGACGCGAAATGACTGGACTCTGGCCACAGAATACTAAACAATCAGAAGTGACTCCAGTGTCGGTACCTTTGATGTCTAAAATCCGTTTTTAGAATTGACGGCCATTTTCTTGGGCTAGAACGCAGGACTGGACTAAAATGCCCAAAATCGGAAACGTATTTAATGATTTTCATATTTTTTATTAAAAAAAGTTATAAATATATAGAATTAATTGTTAATGTAAATATTTTCAAATCATAAAAAAATATCAACATAACCACCACTGACAATCTAGTCTTTACAATCGGTTCCTTAAATCGCACACTCGATAGCTCCTGTATAAATGTTGAGGATTCATTAGCAAGTCTTCCCTTTCACATTCCATTGCTCAAATTTTGGCTCTACAAATGTTTCTGATAATATGTTTTTAAATTCAAATACTACGAACCACTAACCTTTCAATATCTTTAGGAAACCTAAAAAAACTAGTTCTACAATTTAGTTGATTGTTTTTAGAATCTTTTCCACCTAACTTGTCGAGCCCCAGAAATTAAATTAAAATAACGTCAAATTATTTGAAGTTTTGAGGTTTTGACACTAGCCCCGGAAAATGGCCGTTCCTAAGCGCGGACTTTTATTTTACGTACGTGAGATACACTTCTGATTGTTTAGTATTCTGTGCTCTGGCCGTAACTCTGTACTTTGACGGACTGCGACAAATGAATTTCCAGCAAACCCCCCCTGAAGTACACTTTCGATTTAAAAAACTTGCCGTTCCGTTATTTATGGTGCGATCGGATCGAAACCGGTGTCGCCGCTAAGGGGGAGAAGGGAGCCATTCTCCCGTTGAAACACCTGGACGATGTCACCTCCGGTTCCAGAGAATTTTTTTCTTTCGGAGCGTTACCTAACCGGAGCCAATTTCGAAGCCCTACCGAAACGGCCCTGAGCGTCCTACCGTAACTGGTGGGGCGTCGAAAAACGCGTTAGCGACTCCTCTAACGGGTGTCAAAAGCGCGTCCGCCTAGATTTAATAGGGGCACCGTCCAGATCGAAAAAACTTCGAACTTTATGATCGATTTACGTTTTCCCATTTGAAATACGTTGGAAGCACCGCATCTCTCGAAGGCTTAGCGTCGGCTTGTCACGTGACCGAGGCGGAAGTAACGGACGGGAGCGGCAAGAGGAAGGACCAGGGTAAGCGGAAACGTGTCTCCAGGCAGATCCCACCCTGAATTGAATACTAACGGTGCCAGCATTGAAGTGAGATAGCGAACCGTTACGTCATCGCATGCCCGCTTCTCCCTCTAACACATGAATTGTCAACCAATCATTAACTGTTACGGTTGACAGTTAATCGAAGGTGTAAAAGGAGAAGTGAGTATGTGGTGACGTAACGGTTCGCTATCTTACTTGCGAGAATGCTGCCACCGTTAGTATTCAATTCACCGTGGACAGATCCGTCGTTCATTTTGACCCCCGAAAATCGTCCCACTCTTTTCCGGAAATACAGCCCTGTAGCGGCCCTCCCGGTCGTCCGATATTCAAACGCTCGGCGACATCGCGTTCCTCGTCATTTTCTGCCATAGGATGACGTGTAGCTCGATTCGATCCGAACCCCCTAAGGTACCGTAAAAAATGCTTGCAAATTCGACAAATTTTAAAAAATCATATCTCAAAAAAAACGCATTTTGCCAGGGTATAGGCCCCATAGGTTAGGTACCTGGGGGAGTATAGTATCGTATGAGAAAGTTCTGTAAAATCGCTGCGCTCTGTTTTTGAGAAAAATCGCAAAGAGTGCACGCTTTTTGGACCCCAACTAAAATCCAGGATCGGACTTGGGGCCGAACGTCTGTATATATAAAGATGTTATCGCCCTATACCTACGTTCCGAGTTTGGTCCGATTCGATCCGTAAATAAAGCTGGTAGAATTTTTTGAATGGTCAAAAACGGCCATTTTGGAAACCCCCATACAAAATCTTTCCCTCCTGGCGTCCGATCGCAAAATCGACCTCGCCGCGCCGTCGGTTTCTCCAGTCTTTTCTACCATACGATGCCCACTGGCTCATCGTAATCCGACCACGTTTAAGGGTAGAAAAAAATTCCCGAAAAGTGGTCTGCAAACGTGCATCCCCGGACATTTCCTCCCCTGGCTCCCGACAGCCCCGGCAGGGGGGAACTCTGCTGACCGGTGCGTGGATCCAACGGCCTCGGCCGTAGGTGACCATTACCAACGTTTGATAAAGTCTCTATGGGTGTGACGAGACCACGTACCTGAGTTGGCGTACCGGCGCATGGTTTGCACGAAACCTAATCTGCAGGGTATCCCCGAACTTCCAACCAGTGAAGTAAACTGGTACCGTGGGGACCGGTTAGCCCAGAGGATACCCTCCCCTCCCGCTGGAGTGAGTAGAGGGAGACCTCCGCCGGTCGACTGGGTTGGATTCACGGCGGCAGTGGTTGAAAGCCCACATGCTTGGGCTAAGGATGATATCCACCCCATCCCGACGTGTGAACCGACGTGATCTCAGTTCCGGTACTAGCCTGGATAGCTAGTAGAGATTGCATAGGTCTCCCTTGACAAAAGGGGCGAGGGGCGTGCACCCCGGACCTGTTTGACAGCAGGAGAGTGGCAGCCACCGAAAGGTAGGAACCGCCCCTGTGCGCTGATTGGGCGTATCTCAATCCGATGGCTCTGGTCGGGGCTCGAACTACCTAGGAGCCGCTCGACAAATTTGGTAGACTGGACTGGCTTCCGACAGCGACGACGAATCAATCGCCACAAAAATCATCCGAAGGACGTATCTAAAACACGTATTTAGGGATTTCGAATTAAACCGAGCTTATCTCCAAATTGGGGCGTCAAATTTAGAACATTTGATCTGTCTGTTCTATAATCTGAGCTATTACTTACTATTTAGAGACAGAAAAAGAACCAAATTAGAATAGTTCTCCAAAGATTTTTTAAAGCTGCTTTCATTTATATTAACATAAACTAATTTGTACTTGTTTGAATTGGCTTCCGGTTGGAACCGCGTCACGTTGACTTCTTCTACTGCCGACGTTTCGTTCTCTATTGCAGAAGAACTTTCTCAGGGCTGCTGCTGCATCCGTCACGCCCCAACAGACCAATCCCCGGTCACCGTTCCGACCTACTACCCCCACCGATCACTATAAATACCACGACAACAGACATACCCACTCAGTCTCAACGACCCACGAGAAGCAGCAGCAACACCACCAGCAGCAGCAGCCCTGAGGAAGTTCTTCTGCAATGGAGAACGAAACGTCGGCAGTAGAAGAAGTCAACGTGACGCGGTTCCAACCGGAAGCCAATTCAAACCTGGACGACGGCCGCGGAAGCCTTCAAGTTAAATTAATTTCTACTTCATTTATTAGTCAGAACTTTTTAATTTTCATTTCACAAAAACTTCCTCTAATTTTAGACATACATTTTGAGAGAATATTATAACAGCTTTTAACATTAAGGTTACTTCGTGCTTCCATTTTTTTCCCCAATTGTGGTTACCTTAATTTTTTAGAATTAACGAAGACTTGTCGAACATAAAAAATAAAATCTCCGTCGACTTACAGGAGGCAATGTTTTCCGAGAGACCAAGAATTGAATGGAATATCCTGAAGCGAATTGTTCTAACAACTGAGAAGCAGGAGTTCTTTTACAGGCAAATAAAAAAATACAGAAAATTACCTTTCGAGATATACGTTACTCCGTTTAAGGTAAAGAAAATGAATACAGTTTGAATAATGACTAATTAACTGTTTAGCTATTCAACTGCTTTCGTTTATTTTTAGGAAATTGTACCAGAAGTCGAAATTAAAACAAGCAGCAAAGGTAGCAAAAAGAAAGAAAAAGGAAGCAAAGGTAAAAGTTCAACGGCAACCCCAAAAAGCAAAAAGAAAGGAAAAGGAAGCAAAGGTAAAACTTCGACGGCGACCTCAAAAAGCAAGAAAGAAGACACGGCAGAGGCGAGCGCAGACGAAGTGCCACCGGAATATCTTCACTTGACAGGGCTCGTAGACATCGGCAGCCTACTTTATCCGGGAGTAAAGAGCTGCAGAGTGGCTTGCTCTTTCAACACCTACCACGAATACGAAGTGATGGAATTGGCAGGGCAAAACGATTCTTATTTCAGACCTAGACCGCCCCCTGTAGAGGATAAAGTTAAATCCGCACCGACGAAGAAAGGTAAGAAGAAAAAGAAAGACAAAAAAGGAAAGAAAGGATCGAAAGCTTCGAAAGGCTCTAAGGGATCTAAAACTTCGAAAAGTAAAAGTAGCAAAAGTAAAAGCAGCAAAAGTAAAAGCAGCCGCTCGTCAGGTAAAGGTAAAAAGAAAAAGAAGGGCGCTAAAGAGATTGTATCGGTTGATTTAGCACAAGCAAGTTTTCACATTCACATTCGTTTAGTAAAAAAAAATTGATGGTATTTCTCCTTTTAGTTTTTACCGCCCCCTCCGCCTCCCAGACCCGAACCAAGTAAAAAAGTTTACGCCGACGACGGCGCTATGACATTTTTTATAGTTGAATTTGAGTTGACCAAGCCACTACGACGACAACGAGAGCTTGAAGACCTCACCAAGTCACTAGCTATTATCATACAAAGAGCACCAAGCATGCCCAACAGACTGGAATGTACTAAACTTGCGGAAGAAATTTACGACGAAACCATATTCAGCATCGCCAATGATATTAACACTCAATACCAAAGATACCTGGAGGAAAGGCAGATGTGCAATTGCGAGAACGTTCCAACTTTCGTAAATTATTTGGAAAACTCCAGCGTGTATCCCACTTACCTTGCGTCCATAATGAGAGCGATCACGTTGCTGTTACACGAAAAGTACTCTTTCGATGCCGACACCATCAAAACCCTGGCGAACTACCAAAGCTTCATATCAGAAACGTTCACGGATCTTGTTCAACAAATGGATTACGTTTTGAACGAACGCATCATGTTCAACGTGAACAAAATACCGCGTGGCCTAAAAACGGGAGCAGACGCGTTATTATTTTACGCAAAGGAAGTTATGGAATTGGGCGCGTCGAAGATAGCCGAACGGTACTATTTGCAAGTACGTGTTTCCCATTTTTTTTTTTTTAATTCCACTTACCGAAATTTTTGTTACCACAGAGAATTTGCTACGACGAGCGAAATGCCAGTTGTTGGTTTGATTACGCAGTTTTTCACATGGAATTAAACAATGTGGATAAGGCGGTCGAATGTATTAAAGAAGCGTTAAACATTGAGCCGATACATAAATACAGGTAAGAAATGTTATTTGACGAAAACCGGACTTTGGAGAAGATCCTCGACGAGGGCAAACGCGCAGAGTGAAGTTGGGAAAACTGACTTTTTCCTCCTCCGCGGCAGCATCTAAAACCTTTCCTATCAAGCCTTGTAAGAGGTGGCTATCGTCACGTGCGCCAATTAAATTTGAATATTTCTATCCCGCGCGAAGCTTCCAAATTTAACGTTGTTTCTGTTACAGTCTCTTAATGTACGGGCTTTTGTTGGCTGGCGACGGAATGTTAGCGGAAGCTGAAACGTGTCTTCTAACGGTTTCTTTGTCATACCCCCGTTGGGTTGAAGGTTGGGGGGCTTTGCACATCTTCTACATAGAAACGAAGAATGAGGAAGGAGTGGATTTAACTGTGGAAATGGCACAGAAATATAATAACGATCTGGGGACGATGCAAGATTATTTCAGCCAATCTGAAGCTCTGGTATGGTCCACCCAAGACTGTGATAAGAACATATATCTTCGGACAGCGGTTTTATTTATTAAGATGCGTCTATTTTATGTAAGTTTAAAGTATGTATGTGTATCCCCTGACAAGGGGGTCTCCCTTGTTATAAATAAGAAATACAAAATTGGTTAATGACAACCAACAGGATAACTACACCAACCCCTCAAACGGCAATACAAAATTTAAATAGTACGATTTAGTTTGCAGAAAAAAGTCTTGCTTGTGCGCTGCTCACACATGAAGGTCGCTGCGAATACTTTCTGGGGGTAATTGCTTATTACAGACAAGAATATTCGCATGCTCTGGAACATCTGTTTCAAGCCAAGGATCTCGTCGGTGCTGTAAGTATTTAGGAATTAATTACAACTACATACTTTTACTGGGCGAAAACTGTGCTACCTACCTGAAGGCTGCAAATCTTGGGCGGCTAAACCCAACGGGACGGGTCAAAACCATAATATAAAATAAATAAGTCATCAAATATGTGACCATTACCAACGTTTGATAAAGTCTCTATGGGTGTGACGAGACCACGTACCTGAGTTAGCGTACCGGCGCGGCGCATGGTTTGCACGAAACCTAATCTGCAGGGTGTCCCCGAACTTCCAACCAGTGAAGTAAACTGGTACTGTGGGGACCGGTTAGCCCAGAGGATACCCTCCCCTCTCGCTGGAGTGAGTAGAGGGAGACCTCCGCCGGTCTGCAAATCTCCTGAAGGCTGCAAATCTTGGGCTGCTAAACCCAACGGGACGGGTCGAAACCATAATATAAAATAAATAAGTCACCAAATATTGCACAAATGTCTTTGTTTGTGCAAAGTTCAAACTTGAAATGACACTAGCTAACGCAAGTTTAAAATTAAATTAACGATAAACATCGACAGGCTAAATAAAATTGAAACGCGAAGCACGGATCCGCTTTTCGTTCAAAAAATAAATAAATAAGTTAATTTAACTTCGCGCGTCGAAAATTGTTTGTTTCGATACAACACATTAGCATTATTGTAAACAAAACAAAAGAATTCGACCTTAACTCTTCCAAAATGTGTGCGGATCAGCTGTACTAAAGTCGAAGAAGTCGTCCGAGTACCAAACGTCCGAGAGGGTAGCGTCAAATATGACAACCGGCGTCCTCGAGACTAGACTCCCTCTTCCGGCGATGATGCCAAGCAACGGGGTTATCGGACTCAAGTTCAGATAACCGGAGATACTACCACAGCTCAAGGATAAACCGACCTGGTAGCTCCAAATAAAAGCACCAGTAAAAACCTAGTTAAAAGAAGAGAAAAGAAACAGCGTTACCTGACTTATTTGTTGGGGTCAGGCTTCGGAAAGCATAAACAAATACTTTGGGTCGCCTAGAATGACATTTTCAGATCAAGGTTTAATAATTTTCCGTTCACCATTCACTCAGATAAATCAGTCTGAAGAATTTACACAATGGCTGGGGAGTTGTTAAGAGATGACAGTCGAATTACACAGGGGAGTGAGTGAAATGTATAGCGTAAGCGTAGGTTATGGCTCTTATCTAGCTGCGCAATATTTTGAAATCTGACGAAACGATAGTAAAACACGCAACGTATTTTGATTCCCACACAATACAGAGTGACTTGGGGTGATTGCATTTAGAAAATTAATCGGAGTTTCTCGATAAATAACATTATTGGTTCCCTCTTTACAACTGAGGCCACGCGAGAAGCGCGTGAAAACACGTGCGCGTCATTAAACACATGCGCATCATTAAACCCGTGACGTCAGAAGCGGAGCCCGGCCGTGCGTTCCAGGAACACCGGATAATTAAGGACCTAGTGCCAGGACGGCACTGAACTATAACTCGTCCAACGCTGTTGCCGAAAGGTCAGATTGGACGAACGCTGAGCTAGCACTGTTGCCGAAAGATCAGGGCAGTTCCAGTCGCCCTAACATCGCCAAAGGGAGAACCGCCAGGGAAGAGTACGGGCACCGCACGCCGTAGACCCAGTCGTCTCTCCAGAAGCGGATTCCACTACCGGAACAACGAAGCCAACACGACGGAAATCAAGCCGCCGCCGCCGGGCACAATTCATTCAACGAGACCACATCGGGGTCACCAATGTGGCGGATGCGCGGTGGGCGCAACTCCACTTATTTGCTCAAAAAATGTGTCTACCAACAAATGCTTTATTTACACTATATATACAGTTTGAGAGAATAATTAATCTTCTCGCCAAGGTGGGCGTACGCCTGATGGACCAAGCAAAGTCGTAGGTCTCTGGTGATACATCCACAAACACAATTCGCCCTTTCGTCACACAACAATTCCGGAAAACAGCCTTTACCAGCTTGCATCAATTATGTCACCCCGGAATTAAAGCCTCAACAAAGCTCCTCATCCAAAAATTCGTCTGGCCAAATATCAAAAAGACTGCAAATAATGAACCAAACAATGTCCACAGTGTAAGCAACCAAAAAAATACCAGACACGTCACCTCACCTCTAGAAACCTTTCAACTCCCTACAGGCTGTTTCGAACATGTCCACATCGATTTAGTAGGACCACTACCAATCTCCGAAAATCGACGCTATCTGCTAACATGCATCGATCGATTCACAAGGTGGCCGGAAGCGATACCACTGGAAAACATTGAAGCAGAAACGATCGCACGAGCTTTTTACACACATTAGATAGCACGCTTCGGCACCCCATTAAGAGTGATAACCGACCAAGGACAATTCGAATCACAACTCTTCAAGCACCTCGGATTCTCTCGCATCCGAACCACGGCGTACCATCCAGCAGCAAACGGGGCAGTAGAACAATTCCACCGTCAGTTCAAGGACGCGATCCGCTGCCACGTCAACGAACATTGGACACAAATATTGCCCATAGTCCTCCTTGGTATCAGAAGCGCTTGGAAAGAGGACCTCGGAGCAGCTGCACCAGAACTAACCATGGGCGAACCCTTACGGCTCGCAGGCGCAGAAACTTAGAAGTACACACGACCCAGCAGACTTTATTGACAAACTAAAACAACACTCCCAACAAATCCAACCTACTGACGGAACTCAACACGGTGACCGAAAAATCTTCGTATTTAAAGAACAACAACAACAACGCACATTTACCTACCACCCCCAAACCACTACAACAACCTTACGACGGTCCATTCAAGGTATTCAAAAGAAGCCCCAAGAATTTCACCATCGAAAAAAACGGGCAACCAGTAACAGCACAACGAAACGAACCTGCCACAACCAAACAGTAGTAGGAACATTCTCCTACAAAAAGAAAAAATTACTCGCAGTGGAAAACGAGTAAAGTTTTCCGACCGTTACTCATCATGATCCCAAGTTCGATCACTTGCAGAGGAGTATGAGGCCCCGCGAGAAGCGCGTGAAAACACGTGCGCATTAAACCCGTGACGTCAGAAGCGGAGCCCGGCCGTGCGTTCCGGGAACACCAGGTAATTAAAGACCGTGCCAGGACGGTACTGAACCAGAGATCGTCCAACGCTGTTACCGAAAGGTCAGACTGGGCGAACGCTGAGCTAGCACTGCTGCCGAAAGGTCAGGGTAGTTCCAGTTGCTCTAACATCGCCAGCGGGAGACCCGCCAGGGAAGAGTACGGGCACCGCGCATTCACCACACACAATGATAAATTTAGTGTCAATAAATACACTGTTCAAAAAATAAAAGTAGTAATTGTAACTATTTTGTATAAATAAGCCGAAAGGCAATTACTTCTTTTAAAAGATTCTGATTTTTAGGATCACGGAATTAGTGGGTTGATAGGCCACTGCTTGATGAAATTAAAATGTACCAAGGATGCCTTGACCTATTACACCAGGGTAATGGAAATGTACGACAGACCTGAAGACATACACATGATTTACTTGTACGCCGCGATTTGCTTCGACGAACAAGAAGACTCCCAGTTTGCCAGGAAACTAGTACTGTTGGCCTGCAAACAATCGCCCAGCCCGCAAACGTGGTTGCACGCAGGCGGTTATTATTTCAAACAAAACGATCTGCTGAGCGCCGAAGAATGCCTCAACCAAGCAAATTTGTGCGACAATAGATTACCTGAGGTGTGGGGCTTGCTGACCCTAGTAAATTCGTGTTTAAGGAGGCAGCATGAAAGCGACATGTGTTACGCACAAGCTAGAAAGGTACAAATATTTACATATTTGTGAAATATGAAAAATTATTTGCTTTTTAAACACCCTATTCAACGATATCCAACTGGACCAAGTTGGTCTCTGTGGCACCTACTTCCGGTTGACTTTGAAGGACGCCACACACCGTTTTATCATTCATTTTTTTTTGCGCAACTACTACATTTTTGAGAAAAAGGGCTGTGATGAAGGGGGTCTGAAACACTCAGTTTGTTTTCACGAATCCTTACATTGTATTTTTTTCTCTTTCTCTTTTTAGTTACGCCTGAACGATGAAGACCTGTTGGAAAAGGTAGAGAAGTCAAGGTTGGATATGTATGAATATTTATTAAAGGAGAATAAATTTATTGAATAATTTCAATTCCATTTATTTAAAATCTTGGGGGTTTGGAAAATACCCGCAATCGTGATTGAGATTACGTCGCATTTTTCGAAAGTGGTAATCGTCTACACTTGATACGTAATGAATCCGTTTTAATTAAAACTTTAATACGAAAAATGTACTAAAGTGTTGAATAGGCGGTTTCTTCTTCATAAAAATTTATTGTAAGAAAATATAGTACAGCAGTCACTTTATAGATTATAACTAACATTATTCCTAACACGCAAACTTGCTCTTGGTGAATACGCCCCCGTTATCCTAATCCAAGACTTCGAGGCTGATTGTGCGGTAGTTCCAATTTGATGCTCTTCGTCGCCGATACTTACATTGTGACACGCAAACGAGACAGTCTTTGAAGCACTCGAAACGTGCTTCCGTTGATTTTTTGGAACGGGCCACCTCCAAACGCACAAACATTCAATTAAACAGAACCATAAAACCTCACTAATTACCTCCTTCTTTCTTCTTCGCTGTACAAACTGACCACGTGGTGCCACTTGTACACGTGGGGATACTCTTTAGGGTTCAATTTATTTCTGACGTATTTTAACGCCGTGTAAACGTTGTGGTCAGTTTTGGTCGGCTCCTTCCTTAAATTCGAAACAGTGTTACTCTTTCACATAAATTAGAATGTCAGACTTGAGATACCCTTCTATAAATATGTCATATTCAGGTTGTAACGAATCGCAATATTGCTCGTCATCTGAACAGTAGGTCGAGATGCTGTTCGTCGGGGTATAAAATTCATCTTCCGATGACGAACTGTAATCACTTTCATTCTGACTTGAAGATGAAGTGCTATTGTCACTTAAATTTAAACGGGTGATACACTTTTCTGGATCTAAAAATAATGCATTAGAGAAAACGACAAAGATCAAAAAGAAAGTCCAACAATTTCTTTCATTTTTAATTTGATTTAATCACAGGATTTAGAATGATGAAGTTGAGTGTGAAAATGAGACAAGTCCGCCGCTGCCCGTTGTGCAAATCGTGCAATGCACAAGGACGCCCCACAGAAGGGCGCCAAATTGTTTGCAAACAGATATAACTAAAAATCAATTGCTTCTGAGACTAAAACCACAAAAAATAATCATTCAAAAGCACCTTGTTTATAAACTCTATTACAGCAGGATTAGTTTTTGTCCCAAATTTTAAAAGGACGCCAAAATTTATTTTGCCCCAGAGCGCTTCTTGACCAATGGAACAAATTTTAACATGAAATTTATATTTACGTGTTCTATTCAAATTTTAGCTCCTGCTGTACTAAAAATACCATTGAATGAAAACTAAATTCAGTAAAAAAAAAGTCATACCTAAATCTTCTTCATCATCGTCTTGCATAAATAATCGTTTGGACGCACTATTCAGATAGTTTCCTGGCCCTCTCAACTTCTGATTGTATTTCTTCTTGCCGTAAGCTTTCCGCTTATCGTCAACTTGCCAAACACACGCACATTCTGCACATTGCTTCCAAATTTCCTTATAATCCTCATCACAATTACTCATAGGCATTTTAGCAGTGTCGCTATTTAAGTCACTGATCATAAAATCCAACATACACAATAACTTTTTTAAAATTATCCCTGTTTGATTATTGTCTTTAAAATAGTTAATACAGTTGCTTCGAACGTTCTCGATTAAATCTTTAACTGAACAGATCTCATCACAATCGTCTGATAATTTATACTCATCGTAACTGTCCAGCAATTTATATAATATCAGAGAACCGAGCCTCGCATGCACCGAATGTAATTTGATGTCCTTAAACCGATCGTCGTCCAAGTAGCTCAGCATCAGTTGCTCTAAACATTTCAGTTGCATCTCCAACGCCTTTACAATGCTGTTCTCGTTCTCGCTGTGTCTGAAATGTAAAACGTCCACGGCTATTCTGTGCGCAAACACCTGACAAGCTTTTTCTACACAGAACACCGGACACAAGTCAGACTTAATCGGAGAGACGTCGTCGTCTACGAAACACTCCGAAAACAGCGATTTTGATTTCGCCACCCCGTTGGTCGATAAATTCAACGACTGGAAGGCTTTGCACAACGCGTTCTCAATTACATCAGACACGTCCTGTGTGTGTTTGTTGGCCGAGTTGAAATCCACAACGGGCGTCGAACAGTTCTCATAAAATTCACTAGCACTCTTCAATTTGAGATACGTTTCCAACTGCTGGAGACCCTCAATCGAAGACAAGTCGATAAAACTGGCCAAAAACGGCCAATATTCCTTCCAGTCTACGTCATACTTTGCTGCCAAGTCTCGTCCGACCGTCTCCAAACCTTTCTCGTGATCTTTCAGTTTTAGTGACGCAATGTCTTCGGTAAACACACTTGAGGGCGACTTCACCGTTTTAAAGTGATAGTCTGATTTCGAGAAGCACGGAGGAGTTTTCCATACTTTTCTAAACGATTCGGCTCCTTTTTTGTTCATGGGTCCCGCGTATGCGTGAATTTCTACCCGCCCATCTACCGGGTTTGTGTTGTACGTCTAGAACGGAAGTGGCGTTTAATAATGAATTAGTTGCGAAATTAGACTCACAGGTGGACTAGATGGAGAAAATGGTTCGCCTATAATCGGGGGGTTACAGTTACCTTCCGATCGTAAAACTGGAACGTAATAGTTTTCTTCTAACAGCATTGCTATATCGTTTTTCGTTTTCTCCGAAGTAGAACCATCACATCTCTCACATATTATCTACAAAATAAGTGATTAATATTGCTTCGTCCTACTCTCGTAGAGAGTTTTTTAGTGCTACATGATATACAGGTAGTAGTTTTCAAATAAAAGGTAGTACATAGTTTATACATAACAAGTGGCGATTTCTTTATCTGTTATTTATGAAGAAATGAAAGCTCGATAAGAAGCGATGCCCGAGAGTATCGGAAAAATGTTAAAAAATCTTTTCTACTTTTTTAGTTTTCGAGAAATAATCAAAAATTCGCATTTGGATCGACCCGAGGTCGTACACCGCGCATCCCGAGGCATGCTGTCTGTATGCAGTTTACACGTCTGCTATGGAAGGTCAAGTTTTACTAGCTTTATTCTGAGTAAATATCGTAAAACGTTTATGACATACGTACGCTGTGAATTTGGCGTTTTAGTCCAAACATAATTCGCTTGCTGAATGCAATAACGGCACAACACAAGTATTTTCAATTTTGAGTTATCCCCAGAAATAAAATTATGGTTAATTATTTATTCATATATGTATACTATTTGGGGGGTCGCGAAGCTAAGAAGGTTGAGAATCGCTGGCGTAGGTTATGGCTTTTGTCTAGCTGTGCAATATTTTGAAATCTGATGAAACGAAAGTAAAACATGCAACGTATTTTGGTTCCCACACAATACAGGGTGACCCAAACACTAAAATAATTAGTTTTTAAACCGTAACAACTACTACTACTGCATTAATTAGGTTTCTCAATTAGACCACTTGGGGCAATTGCATTTAAAACATTAATCGGACTTTCTCGATTAATAACAATTATTGGTTTCCTCTTTACAACAGAGGCCACGTGAGAAGCGCGTGAAAACACGTGCGCATCATTAAACCCGTGACGTCAGAAGCGGAGCCCGGCCGTGCGTTCCAGGAACACCGGGTAATTAAGGACTCTAACAGGATCTCCCTACGGCGATCTAACATCGCCATAGGGAGTAGACCCAGTCGTCTCTCTAGAAGCGGATTCCACCACCGGCACCACGGAGCCAATGCGGAAATGAAGCCGACGCCGCCGCCGAGCACTATACTGAGAAGGATTCAACGAGATCACGTCGGGGACACCAATGTGGCGGATGCGCGGTGGGCGCAACTCCACTTATGTGCTCAAAAGTTGTATCTACCAACAAATGCTTTATTTACAACATATATACAGCTTGAGAGAACAATTATAACTCGACGTCACGAAGTGAGATCTCCTCGCCTAGGCGGGCGTACGCCTGGCGGACCTATAGTAAAGCCGTGGGTCCCTGGTGATACATCCACAAAGACAATCCGCCCTTTCGTCACACAAACACTCCGGAAAACAGCCTTTAGTAGCTTGCATCAATTATGGCACCCCGGAATTAAAGCCTCAACAAAGCTCCTCACCCAAAAATTCGTCTGGTCAAACATCAAAAAAGAGTGCAAAGAATGGACCAAACAATGTCCACGATGTCAGTAATCAAAAATCACCAGACACGTCACCTTACCTCTAGGAACCTTTCAACTCCCTACAGGCCGTTTCGAGCATGTCCACATCGATTTAATAGGACCATTACCAATGTCCGAAAATCAACGCTATCTGCTAACATGCATCGATCGATTCACAGGGTGGCCGGAAGCGATACCAATGGAAAACATTGAAGCAGAAACGACCGCACGAGCTTTTTACATACATTGGATACCACGCTTCGGCACCCCATTAAGATTGACAACCGACCAATTCAAATCACAACTCTTCGAACACCTCGGAGAACCCCTCGGATTCTCTCGCATCCGAACCACGGCGTCCTATTCAGCAGTAAACGGGTTAGTAGAACAATTCGTTGCCACGCCAACGAAACTGGACACAAATATTGCCCATAGTCCTCCTTGGTATCAGAAACACTTGGAAAGAGGACCTCGGCGCAACTACAGCAGTGTTATACAACAGTCGCACCAATAGATAGCAGCGCAAGAGTCTCTTTGACATTTTAAAGCATGTGCAGGTTTGGTCAGGCAATAGTGGCACTTCTTTTGCATGCCACGTGGTATGGTGCAAAGCAGACGTAGTTAACTTGTGCAATACTGGCACTTTCCGTTTTTGCATTCAATTTTGTGAAATTTCAGCGTAAAATGGTTTTATTAGTGCCATAACCTTTATTTTTATTTTTATTAAAATAGTAGTGCAGTGCATAGTACCATGAATTCGATCCTTGGGGTATCAAGAATAAAATTGATGCTATCAGCAGCCACTTCTGGACTAAGGTAAGCAACTGTGACCTAACCAACTGCAGCGTGTTGAAACAGATCCGGTATAAGGTTTTCTAAATACATTTTTATAATTATAGGCTTGAACGAAACCAAACGGGGCCTTGGAGAGTTTGCAAAAACCATATTGTATCTGAAAATATATAAACTGAGCGAAACTTAATCAATAATGTATGTGTAGATGCTACTTTAGATACGGAAGATAACGAGAATTTTGTAGAAGATCAAAACGACTATGGCCCAGTATTTCATTCGGAGTTTAACTTTAAGCTTCGATTTATTTCTACAACTGTCTTTACAATTATTACTATGGGAATAAAACGAAGCTTAAAGTTAAACTCTGAATGAAATACTGGGCCTATGAAATTACTGTACCTTTAGAAGGTAATAACTCTGAGTTTTAGCCACCTAAATAGTACATAGTTAATAACAATGAATAATCTCCTTTGCCCTTCAAATACAATTTCATTTTGTTGCAGATAATTCCAGAACATCTGGACTTAACCCGGTTGTTACTGCATCTTCAACTCAAAATGAAGACTGTGAATCGTCAAGCGAATTTGATTAATCAGACCGTAATCCGGATTATAGCTCAAGGACGTGTACTTCTTCACAATCTACCCAAGACGATTTTTCTAAGGGTAAGCAAATTCCGTTACACAAAGAAAAAAGTAGGAAAAGAAAAGCAAAACCACCTCAATGGAAAAGAAATAAAACTAAACATACTTTACATCTAAAAAAAGGCAAGGAAGTACATTCCAGGAAATTGCGTGAACCATGTGATAGTTCTTGCAGACTTCGATGTTTTTCAGAATTTACTGATCTAGAGAGAGAAAATATCTTTAAAAACTATAGGGATATTAATATCCAAAGAAATTTTATTCAGCGTTGCATGAGTACTATAACACCAAAATACAGACATCGGGCAACAGCTAAACTACAATCATACTTTATACTTTGATAAAAATGAAATTAAAGTAAGAGTTTGCAAGTTCTTTTTAGCAACATTAAATATAACAAATGGATGCAATCGAACTGTAGTCAGTAAGTAAAAGACGGAATTCTGACTAAGGATAGAAGGGGTAAACATGAAAATCATGTGAAAATTTCACGCGAATTAAAAGAAGGTGTACGTTCTCATATTAGGTCCATTCCTGTTATCGAAAGTCACTATACTCGTGCTACTTGCTCAAAAAATTGCTGATACTTCGAATTGTGGTGCACTGAATATGATATTTTACTCTGACAACTGTGGAGGTCAGTGCAAAAACAAATATATTATCACTACAGTTTCAAATTTAAAATTTGAGTCAATAACACACAAGTATCTTGTTGTGGGACACACCCAGAATGAGGGAGATTGTACTCATCACTCCCTAATTGAAAGAAGTATTAAGAGGCATCCTAAGTCTGATCCTGTGTATGTACTTTCCCAGTACACAGCACTAATACGAACTGCGAGGAAAACTGGAAAACCCTTTAAAGTACACGAGTTGGACCACGATAGTTTCTGGGATATAAGAAGTCTGACTGAACAAACGACCACCAACTTCAATATTGATGAAAATGAGGAATAATTTAACTTCAATGATATTTCCATTATTAAAGTGGAGAAGCATCACCCGAACAAATTTTTTTTTAAAACATCTTATAAGGAAGTTCAATTTAGGTCGGTAAATATTAAATCAATTAAAACCAGGAAATCCCTTAAGGTTTTTGAAGATGTCGATCTGACAAAGGTCTACCAGAACTCGTTGCCCATCTCCGAAAAGAAGTATAATGATCTAATACAATTTCTGTTAGCTCATAAAACGATTCCCAGATATTATTCAGACTTTTACAATAATTTGAAAATGGAGATGTAAGGAAAATGCGTAAAGAAATTTCGAAATTAGTTTTTTCTTAAGCTGTACCTGTTGTTCCTGAAAGAAATCAGAGAGCAAGAAACACGTATGCTTTATGAGACTAGAACGTGCTTCCAAACCAGAGGCGATATTAGGTTGCGATAATAAAAATTTCTCATTCCCACTGATTCAGCATTCAGAGATGAATACGCCGTTTGGCTGGCAACTCTGTCCTTAACCGCGCGACACGTGGATAAAAACGGTGAAAGCAAGACGAGCACGCCATCTCGTGAAAAGCGACTTGCCGCTAGAAGCTCGATTCAACCACGAGTTTTTCAGAAATAACGCTGTGTGGTGGCGAAAGCTTAAATAGCCGCCACGAGAGAAAAACAGCAGTTCCCGGTTCCCTAAGTTTTGTCCGCGTTAATTCTCGCCGTAATTTTGGTTTAATTAATTTTTGTTTTAAGTTCGGTTTTGTTTTAATTTAATATTAAAAATTTTCCAAAGATTGATATCGGTTTCGGGGTAGAAAAGACGGAAGCTTTTTCCGTGAAGTTTTTGTGTTAGTTATTTTAAAATAAATTCGCTCGCTAACGAAACAATTCCCGTAAATCTAAATCAATCCTAAAATACGGATACGAGAAAATCATTTCAGATTCGTCGACGGTAAGCTCAATGTCATTGTTGCTTGAAAAGTTAGATAATTATTAACAAAAAGCATTTTTCTAAGTGTATTACACCAATCTCCCTTCTTGTCGAAGTTTTTGTTTTGTTTTGCTATATTTTTCAGGTTATTCCATTTCAGACTTCCATTCCCAGCTGTTAAACGTGCAATAAAACGAAATGGAGATGTGTCGAAGTCGCATTCCGTGCAGGCAAGAAGTCAATAAAATAATAATCATAGGGTGGGTTTACAGAAAGGAAATCAAATATTTAATTACGATTACCTATTTGATTGAGATTAAAATTAGCGTTGCCTTAGTTTAACAATTTGAATTCTATGGCAACACCAATTTTAAGCTCAATCAAATAGTTAATCGTAATTAAATATTTGATTTCCTTTCTGTAAACCCACCCATAGAATTTATAGTCCTAACCTGTGAGCAACTAAAAATCAGATTAGAGTCGGCGGTGCAAAGAAAATGTATGTCTGTGATTAACTGAATTAATTAATCTAATACACTCATGAACTGTCACATCAGCCTAACGCCGCGTTAATAACAGACATACTTTTTCTTTGCACCGCCGACTCTAATCTGATTTTTAGTTGCTCACAGGTTATTATACCGCTGCGTTTATAAAATGTGGCGTCGTATTTCGTACGCAGTGCCGCAGCTTCATTTTGGACTAATTTTTAAATTAATTATAAATTGTTCAAAATAATTTTTTAAACATTTTTGCTGTAATCTGTGACATCGATTCTCTTACGCGTTTCATTTGTCGGAATAATTGTCATTCACCCTGTATATTGCATGGAATATACTACTCCAACATATTTTTGTCCATTAAGCAATCTAAATTCGCTAAATTTTTAATTAATTCCAACTTATTATATAAATTTAAACATTTTTCATGTAATCTATGATTACGATTTTTTTTTGGCGGGTTCATTAAGAATCACCCTGTATGCTATAGGTACAAAATTATTACAATTACAACTAAACTTAAAACTTAATGAAACAAGTCTTACCTGACTTGGAAGTTTCCCGTATTTATTCTTGATAAATTTATCGCACTGAGGAAAAGATACTAGAATTTCCACGACTTTTGTAGCGCCAAACTTGACAGCTAAATGCAAAGGTGACTCGTTCAAGCCCTTATCCGGCGTGTTCAAATATAAATCCAATAAAACTTTAGCACGCTCTTCTGAATTCTGGTGATCATCGCCGTACAGTAATTCTATAAAATCCAAATTACCAATGGTGTTCAAAATTAGCTCACACATCTCAGCATGTTTCGCTTTAGCCGCCACGTGTAACGCATTGTAACGAACTCCTTCCTGCAATATCGACGGAGTATCGCCGCTGCTTATCAAGTACCTGGGGTTCTCCCAAACGGCGGTTTCGACGAACGTAACATCGCCTGCCTCAATCGCTTTCCTCAATTTCACCAGGTCTTGTATCTTTGGCCCTCGAAACTGTAGCTTTTCCGTTGCTTGATCTTGTTGTTTTTTGTGCAAGTCGTCGTTTAAAATCGATGAGACTATGTCTGCACCGTGAGTAGCAAAATCCGCGGCTTCATGATAATAGTGAAACGACTTAAAACGAGCTTTCTTATTTCTTCTGACTATATCTAAAACCTCCGTTTTATCTGTAAACACGCTCCCAACGGTTTTGTGTTGTTGTTGTTGTTGCCCATCGGATGCGATATATATTCCATAATAAACTGTATTAAAATTTCTGTTTAAAACGCCGTCGTGTAGACACTCTCCGTCAAACTTCTGCGTTCTGTTCACGTTCGCTTCTTCAGTAAATGCGCTTTCTGTATTCGAGTTTATTTCCATCAGTACTGTTTACAATTTAGGTTATGCGTATAATTTTATTGGAGGTTCGTCACGTAACTGCAAATTAAAATAGAATTCAACGCATCTACGACAGCACACGTGAAATTCTTATGTTAACGACTTACTTTTAAAATAATGTATTTTAAAATTAAGCATAATAAAAAGACGGTTAATCAACGTCAACGAAATGTCAGCGAAACGTCACAAAATGGTAGTGGTTTCAGTTTTTACGATTAATTATTTTAAATGAAAATATCATTTACTTTCATATTTTAACGCGTGATTTGTTTAAATTGCCTTATTAATTAATTACTAATTGATAACAAAAACATGTATTTCTTTTTATTTAAAGGCAGTGTTGCCAACTGCTCGGAGTGAAGTATCGCTACAATTAGAAAAGAGAAGTCCCTGATTTCGCTGCCAAAACTTAAAAAATTCGCTACTTAACTTTAAATAATAAAATTTCACAAATGACGATTTTTAACGATTTCTTTAAAAATAAAAGTATATTTGTGCCTAAATATTTAATGCGTTTAATATTAAATTTAATAAAATTTAGTAACAAATACATTTATCTACGACCACTACTGTAAATGACGAATTACCAGTGAAAAATATAAACAAGTTTACATTTTCACTTCTGAGGAAGCTGTTGAACGACGGTGAAACGTTTTCGATTGACCGCGCTAGTGCGCACTCAGAGTATTTTCATCTCGTGTTATTGCATGAGGTTAAAAGAAGATGAAAATACACTGAGTGCAATCGGTGCATGTGAATCGAAAACGCTATAAGACTAACTTAATGATTGGTTACTTTCAAATTGCAGTCGATAATTTTCGGCGGATGTCATGTAACGCAACAGAACTCATAGGCGTACATACTAGTTTTATTACGTGTATTTGCATTTAATAATTAATTCAATATAATTAACTAATTAATTAAATTAATAATTCTATTTCGTAATGAATAATCTATTATTATTTCAATTAACAAGTATATTTTTTGTAATATTTGATTTTTACTTTCACTTAATGAAGGCCGCCTATGTGCATTAGGGATGAGTAAAAAATACCTCACCTTTCCTTCCCGCCGCAAGATCTGTTGATGTTGTTTTCAAACAAACCGTCCTAGTTTGCAGTGGCATTACCAGTCTATCTTGATTAGCCGTCGACGTTGTTATTATTAGGTATATTCGTTTTAGAAGTCCTGGGTTTGCCACAATAACGTCATCGTCAAGTAATTAGTGCACATATAGGTCAAGTTGTGGTTGTACCAGAAATTGGTCTAAAACGAATAGATTTTGTGTTGACAAGATGATATTAATAATTATGTAACCTCACTAATTTAACATATTAAACTCATTTTTATATTACGGCTTTGTATTATTTATTATTATGAGCAAAATGGCCTATGCTAGTTTTATTTAAGGAAATCTCAAGAAAGTATATGAATTCGGGCATAAAATTTTGTATTTACTTATGAACATATTACATCGGGAATGTTTCGGCAACGAACATATACATAAATCGCACTATATATGTGATATCCGTAATCCGTAGTAACAAACAACTGAAATAAAACTAAAAATTAAGGTTAAGTTGCGGCTGACGCAACTAGACCCTACTCTCGAGTAGGTGCGTATTACGTCAACACCAGCGTTGCCGTAGTGGCAATTAAAACGAATATGTCAATGTCAAATCCGGCAGGCCGAAAATCTAAAACGAATGCACATTTCGTTGACGTAGGTGACTTGGGGCAGTCCAAGTCATCTAAAACGAATATACCTATTGTTGTTGTCAATATTAGGTGCTTTCCAGGTAAACGTTGGAGTAACTCCGAGTTACTTCAGAGCAGTTCCGCTGCGTTCCATCTACAATTACCTTTAGTTCTCGAACTGCTCGGAATATACCTACCCCCGTCCCCTGAAGTACCTACCTAAAATTTTGAACTCCAAGTTCTGAATGGAGGGGGAAGCGAATGATAGATTAGGTCAGCGACGGGCGCGAGCTCGCCAGAAGCTCGACCCCCACCATAAATTATTTGCGACGATCCCGATGTTTCAAACAAACATGCGCCGGCATGTGTAACAGACTCAGTCGTATCAAAGAAATCAAAAACAGAGAGCGCCGAGCAAATTAGTTCATGTTGGTTTATTAGCGTTTAACAGTGTCGTACAAGTTTGAGACCATTTTAAATTGAAAAACAAACCTTTTTTAAACAATATTTATAATAATTTTCGGTTTAATTCAATATGAACAGCATCAAAACGAATACACCGCGCCGCCGCCGTCTACAATTTTATATTTCGTGGGACCAAGCTAGCTGCAATCGACACTCGTTTGACCTATTGCCCAGCGTAGTGGGAGATACTTCCCCTTTCCATGCCCATGCCTGGGTTAGGTCATTAAATGTCAACCAACCATACGTCACGTCAACAACAACATTCCAAATTTACGTTCCATGCTGAAACTGCGCAGAGTATTACACTCTCGAG
Organism: Dorcus hopei; assembly: GCA_033060865.1. NCBI lineage: Eukaryota > Metazoa > Arthropoda > Insecta > Coleoptera > Lucanidae > Dorcus > Dorcus hopei. Next base: position 46,973,463 of record CM065419.1, on the reverse strand, counting down.
TAGTTCCGGAGCTTGAAGTTCCAACCTGGAAAGCACCTATAGCAGCTTTCGATTATATGCACTGAAGTACTCCAGGGCACCCCAGGTTGCTCGGGTATGTTTGATTTTCACAGATTTTCATTGTCTGAGAAGCCCGGATGCACTCCAGCACGCATAATCAAAAGCAGCTATTGTTACTGAAACAAATTTTAACAATGATCTGGTAGGGGGTAGATAGACAGTGCCTTATGTTTCCTGCATTCTCGATTGATATCAGCATGTGTGTGAAATAGCGAATATCTGTGAGTAATTTTGGCTCATGTATCCGACAAGGATGTCACGTGACTTAGGATGAGCAATGCTTTTTAAACGGGTGTATTTACCATCTCACTCTTAAGTTAATAACAATTTCTCTTTCTCTACAGCGAATCTGGCTACTTGAGAAATCTGTGAATTTTAATGAGAACACTGCTACCAACTTAAACTGCTGCATCGTTAATTCGATTAAGGGCGTGTACCGCAATTACCAAATTGTAACCAGGGTTGGTTGTGGTAGCTAAATATTGCGTTTCTTAAATGGAATCTGTTATTTACGGAACGCAATATTTAGCAACCACAACCAACTTGGTTACAATTTGGTAATTTCGGTACACGCCCTAATATTTCTAGTCTCACCTTTGATTATATAGACTAGGTGGATAGCGCGTTGGTTCCGTACACATGTTCCAAAAAAGGAGGCAAATATAGAAGTATTCTTGAGCGTTATGCGCACGCGCGAAATTGAAGACTGGACAAATCGTGCACGCACTGACTGAAGTAGGATTAATCCTGCGCAACGAGGTTTTATGTACTTCTAATACTGTCTCACTCTCACTTACACATTCCACACTTCTATCGCTTCTATCATTGTCTAACAATTTGGAACATCAGATGTACTCTTCTTACACAAGGAATGCGCTATCCACGTTAGTCTATGGATGCGTTTCATTTGCGCGCTCACATGCTTTGAGCGCTCATAAGCATTGCTTAAATCGTTCCCTTTGGCTTTGCAAACGCTCACAAAGCGCCAGCTGACGAAAAAGTAACGTCATTATGACGTCATAGGCTTCGCTCACAATCGCTTATTCCATCGAGGTAGGGCAACAAAAGCGTAAGCGCTTATGTTCCAAATGGAACGTATGAGATGCGTATGAGGAGATCAGTTAATCATGGTCAGGTTATAAACAAACATTACACTCTAGAAATAGCTACAGCAGCTATGATTGGGTCAATTTCACTATTGAAGTTATATTTTTGAGGTTATGAATTCGTTGTGCAAACAAAAGTCAAAAGAAACACCTTTGCGTATAACTGCTTAAGCAACTAAACGCCAAAGGAAACAACAGAAAACAGCGCTTGTAAGCGTGAGCGCTCAAAGCGTGTGCGCTCAAAGCGTGTGAGCGTGCAAACAAAACGCACCCTATATAATCAAAGAGTCTCACCCAGGGGGGTTGAACTTTTATACAACAAGGTGGTACTAAGTTTTACTTAGAGCAGGCAAATACAGATGGCAGCCAAAGTTGTGAATTTTTGATGTTGGTAGACTTGGGGTAGGTATGGGTTAGCAGAATTGACAGGGATATCGCCATATGATCGCTGTATTTCCCGTAGTAATTTCGCCATTTTTGACCAATGCAAAGTTTCAAATGGAAGATTGCTAAAATATGCACTGCCTACTTTAAATTTACCAGGTAAGAATATTTACATACACTGAGAACCTTATAAAACTACACATAATAATTATTGATGGAAGCTTTATTATATTAGGTATTATTCAGTGTTGTCAGGTCATTCCGCGTTGAATTCGCCACAGTTCTTTAAAAATGTCGCTATCTGTCCGTAGATGTCGCTACAATTATTATTTTTTTTACGTGGACTGTTTTAATAACTCAAAATATGTATAAAACTATCTACATAAACAAGGGAGTACATCCATTTATTGTTAAATGGCACAGATCTAGTGTAATAAACTAATTCACATTTTTAGAAAATAAAACTACGTGTACACTTCTATTTTATTTTAAAAATTATATTGGTTAATACGTATATATTATATTTTTTTTTTCCTTTTCATCCACTTTTTACCCCAAGCTCAAAGCTTGTTGGGAAGGGGTGGCGGCTGCGACCGACTTAGATGTTAATTTCTCCTTCGGCATTCGCCTTTCGCCTTAAAAACTTTTTCGCCTTTTTTGATACCGATAGATACTTCTAATTGGTTTTAATTTAAATTGAGTTGAAGCGGTCCAATTTAGGAACCGGTCCAAATTACGCAACTTTCCCCTATATACCGGTTAGTCTATTTTCTCACTCTTACATGCATCAAACGCATTCGTTCTATCTCACTTTTCTATTTCCCTCGATTTACCGCTTCAATTTTCGGAAACGCCTTTTGAAAACTGTACCCTACCAACTCGATAAATACAAAGAAAATAGAGAACAAAAAAATTAAAATCTTTAAATATTCAAAACGTATATATGAAATAATGTCGCTACAAATTCTTCGTGTTAATGGCCGAGTTTAGGTAAGTGCAGCAGCTGAGTTGCTGCGTTTGTGATTGGCTATTACTTTAATTTGAACCAATCACAAACGATTGCTTAGTCAGCAACTCGGCTGCTGCAGTTACCTGAACGCGGCCATTGGCTGCGTTCACCAGAACCAAACGCTCACGCAGCATTCGTCTGTGATTGGCTTATTTCAAAAAATCCACCAATCACAGACGAATGCTGCGTGAGCGCTTGGTTCTGGTGAACGCGGCCAATGTTATCGCCGCTACGTCGCTATTTAAAAAAAAAAGTCGTTACAAATAGCGACTTATCGCTACACCTGACAACACTGTTATTATTTCCAAATTTATTTCATTCGCCATGGTTACGGTGCGTTGTTAGTAATGACCTGTGGTAATGACACTACTGAATTGGAATTGTCAGATTCTTTTTTGATTGGTACCAATGACGGCTCTCGGTTACACGAAATTTTCACTAGGAACTATCGGAATGCTCGGGGTTGTTTCGTCAATGGCTGGTTTACTGGTTTTATTTGATTCAAATGCAAAACTGTCACCTTAATCATCAACGAAATGCACTGAGTGCAAGCGATGTTTGCATTTATATAAAAAGTTTTATACTACTTTGCGAGGCAATTTTCATGTTGTGGATGATTTAAGGGCAATTATTAGGTTAATTGGAAATGTGAAATCAAATGACTTGATGGTATTAAGGCACCTGTTATCTCAGAGCAATAATAATTAGTCTCGGACCATTCCTGAGATTTATCTTGATTAGATAATGCTTGAGAAAGGTTTGTTTTTTAATAAAGTACAAAGTTTACAGAATTCTTTTGTATTGACGTCTTGTTACTTAACCTTTGTAGTGTTTAATCTTGCGAATAATTCTCATTGGCGAGTATATTAAAAAATTTATTGAAACTTTATTAATTCATAAGTAAAATGTAAATTATATTTTATACAACTTTTATCTATAATAATATATACATGGCAATAAATATTTTTTAGGTAAATGAGGACACACTTTTATTGCACTGCCGAAAATTTATCTCAAGTGCTTTCACTGTTTATTCTGCTATTATTCTACTTTTGCTTATCCTGTTCTATCCTTAAGTCATCTAAATCTGCTTGGCCCGTTAGTTTCAAGTTGTGCTGATTTGCTAAATGTAAGAGACCAACAAAAATGAGGTGTGGACTAAGTTCTTTTCTCATGCTCTCCGGTAATCTCGAGGGCAATGTGCCGTATAGATGTGATAAATTCATTTGTTTCGCCGGTTTCTCTTCAATATTTATGATCTGCAACAATAATAAATCAGAATTTGATATATTTATAACGAAATGCCTGACACTAACGTTTGAGTTTTTATCTTCAGTTAATATTTCCCACATTGTTGTTTTCAACCTCTTCATATTCATTTTCTTAGCTCGAAGTGCATATGGGATATATGTCTGTTGTACCTATTAAATATTAAAATTGTTGTTTAATTTCATGGAAAGAATTTTTAATTTTGTTTAATATACCATTTCAGGAGCTTCTACCAAATTAGCCAAGATGTCTGTGGCCATGTTTGCTCCATCTCTTTCACAATTTGCTATGTGCTCTTCTTCATGTATAATATCATTTTCAGGTAGTGGCTCATTATTATCATCAAGTTCATCGAGTACCTATTAAATAGAAAAGATATTTGCAAATATTAATAATTTATTTAAAGTTATGCGTAACTCACGCTGAGTTGAGAACAGTACTGGGAGTCATTAGGATTATTGTAATCGTATGGACTATGTTCAAACTCCTCTTCTCTTGCCTCAGCTGGAAAATCTTTCTGGGAAACAGAAGGTTTGAGCAAGTACATCCGATAGTCAGAAGCGAGTGGTAGGTAATTTAAAGGCAGAGTCAATCTTAAAAACAAACAAGCTATTACAAATAGTCACAGAAACAATAACAACTCAATACTTCTCCTCATCATATTTCACTTTCTTCGAAGGTTTAAACTTCTTTGACATATCTAACGGCCTGTAAACAGAGAAATCTATATCTGCAGGGATAACTTGAACTTTTCTCTTAGTTCTTGGTGGTGGTGCTTGGTTAATTTTTCCAGTAAACCTGCCAGCTGACAAATATTTGTATAACTTGAGAGAATTAAAAAGTGTGGCATCTTACCTCGCTGCCTGATGAATTTGTTTTTCCAATGACTAGGGCCCACCCACACTCTCTTCATCCACTCAGGATCCAAATCATTGTTCATTAAGATGTCATTATCAGTTGGACAAAATGAAGAAATGAATTCCACTTCATAGTTTGCATTATTTACTTCTTTCTGTGCTTCTTCTAGCATATCATCATTTGCAGGCTCATCTAGAAAACAACAAACAAGATGTCCTACTTTAATATTTGTTTTCTTTTTTATGGAAATCTTAAACATAAGGCAGTGCATTTATACTTTGTACCACGGAACATACACAAGAAAAGAAGCGACACCAAATGTTAAAAATCTGAAGCTGTTGAGTTACGGTGCCCTCGATGAACGGCATCATGCACAAAACTAGTATGGCGCCAAAAATTTTTGAATTTGTTACTATGGCACCAGAATTAAAACGCATTCATTTATACATTTGAATTTATTATGTAAAAATACATGACATACAGCTCTTCAATGTAGTTAACTCTCTGTTCCTTGGGAAGAAGAAATATCTTATGTTTGGATTTCTATTCTCCTTATTGGGGCAACCATTTCTTGTAACGGGCGGAGTTCATAATTACTCTGCAATAGGAAATAGGAAATTGAACATTACACACAAGCACGAGGTTAATTATTTTAGTTGTTATTTTATTAATTTAATTTCTGATACATACCTTTTGAATTTCTGTTAATATAAACTATTTATTAAGGCCAAAATAAATGTAGCGTGACGTATAATTGTACGTCTAAATTTTTTTTTCAATGAAATGGTTGTTATTGGTTGTTATGTATCGTCAAGTATTGTACTTTGTTTTTATTTGTGACTGTAAAAAATGACATAAACGAAGGCGATACATCCGAAACATTATACGTAAAATGTACGAGAAATAAAAAGTGTATAACGTTAACTAAATCTATCAATCTTGACACGAAGAAGTACTCTGTACCAAATTTGCTACAAGTATTAATTATTTGTAAATTTAAATTCAATGTTGCAGAACTATGACAGAACTTTTGCGTGTAGTGCCATCTATAAATGGCACCATATTAAATTTTGCGATTTAAACTTTGCCCTTTAAATGTCGCGGGCTTGCTTTGTACTTAACATGAATATTATTGTTGTTATTTGTTGTATTCTTCCCAATAATTTGTTTCCCTAATTCTTAAACATAATTAAATTAAGAGCTTACCAGCAAATATATCATGTATTGATCCATCTAATTCTGCTACAGGAATACCTTGCTCATCATAAACTAACTCATCATTTGCTGCTGCAATAGTCTTTTGTGTCTTATCAATTTCAGCTATTCTGCAAGAGAAATTGAAGGATATTTATAGCTTGGAATCTTTTAAGCATGGTTACTCAAGAAAATGTAAATTAAACTTACTGTGCTTCTTCCTGAACAGGATCCCACTCATCAATATGAAATCCATTAAACGCCCGACAAATTTTGAATGCACCTGGATTAATTTTCAAGGTGGTCATTTGGTCTTGTTTAACACTAAGGTCCTCCTCACCATAATAAGGCATTCCTTGATTTACTTTATTACTGAAACATCAAGTTTAATTTTGTACGAAACAAAAGGAAAGATTTAATTACAGCAACATTATTTTGTATCCAACATGATCCAGAGGTAGTTTATTTGTGAAAAGATTTTCGTTATTATTGGCGTTTATGTTTATGTGACCCACAAAAAATATACTCTGCATCTTCGCTATGTTTGGTACCTCAAGAGATTTAGGGTCCTTAGCAATCGTGTGCTTCTGACTTCCAGATAATCTTGTTTTTTTCTTCTTTTTCGTTTGCCTTTTACCAGCTCCACCATTTTCTTCTCCATTATCATCTTCATCAACTCTGTCGTCTAAAAGGACACCACTGGTTTATTGATAAAATTGAGAAAGAGAATTCTCTTACTTTCTACCACTTGTTCTCGGTCTAAAGTTCTGATAGTACTGGCAAGTTGCAAACCCTTTGCATATAAGTCGTCGACTCTACATGCATACACCTTTGTGCATATATCCAGAGAAGTGGCCGCCACTAACATCAAGTCTTTACCAAATATGTCTTGTGAAATTAAGATGTTCAAATAATCGATGAGCTTTAAATTCCACGCGTTGTTATTGTTAATTTTCTGCAGAGACACAAATTGTTAAAAAATAAATCGGATATGATCATCAAACTCACATTTTCAGCGAATAGTTTTTGGCACAGTTTAAAATGTTCCTTGACTTCTTCGACGTCAACACTTGGCCCCATCGATGAATTAAGCATTGGCGATCCCTGTAAAGGAATTGCGGACAGACGTTTCTGCATGGTTGCCAAAGATCGACGATTTCTCCTTTCTGCTTCATCTTCCTGCACCTTCAAAAAAGATGGCATACACTCTTGTAAGTTATTGGTTCTTTTCATTCGTATACCCAAGGGAATAACTTCCACATTGTTTCAGTTGTATATGTAGAGTGTAAATTTTTATAAAGAATACATGACATTTAAAATAGCAAATAACAAATTCATAAATTGACAAACTCAAATCGAACATAACCAGATTGATTTCTTATAAAATTCAATTTACTTACGTGATTTATAGGTGTAAGCTCTCGTAACTGTTCAAGATGAACCTTTTTCCTGTTAATTTTTCGCAAAGGCGTCGATGTACCCTCCATTAGAGTGCCTGTTCTGTGGAGTACACGTGAGTCCCTTTAACAGACCAGAACGGACACAGATTTATCAAGCGACCAGAAGTTATCAGTATTTTTCCCAGCAGTATTTTTCAGTGCGCAGGCGCGAGGCGGTGACTGGGAGCCTCACTTAAGGCTTGTTCTTTTATTCACCGAAGAGCTAATCGCATTCATTGGAATATCATCGAAGCGTATTTTTATTCAGCATATACTTATGCCACTTATGGTGTACTTATGTACCGATTAAAGTAAGCGTCGTGTTCTTATATTCTGCGCTGAGGTAATCTAAAACTCATCGAAGTCATCGAGGTTTACAGCCGATGAGCCGATGAAGTGGGAGAGGGGATAGAGTTTGATTTGAATTTTATGAAATAGACACGTGAACAGTTGACCATAAAATAGTAGTAAACAACAAATATTTGCTGCGTATTGTTTCCTGTTTGAAAAATGACTGAAGAAAGTGTCGAAGATGTCATGCACTTACTTATCAAGTAGTAGCAAATGATAAACTAAATTATTACATAAAATTTTTATATTTCATAGCATTCAATAGTAAAAAACACAAGTAAAAACGAAATATATATAAAAAAATTAACAAATACATGAACACAACCTCTTTCAACTTGTCAAACTGCTCATCTATTTATGATTCATTTGTTCTTTTATTCAGCGTAATCAGAGTAATCGGTGATTGATTTGACATTCATCAATGACGTCACACCGCTGAATCGATGGAATAAATCAGATGAAAAAAAGAACACGCCTTTACAATTGTAGAAACGGGTATGCATTCCGTCGCGACTTTGGAATTTCACCTATATTTAAGGAAATACTCGCTCATGCGATATAAAATCATCACAAATACTTAAAATAATCTTATATAATAACGTAGCAATCACGAAAACGAAAGAAATATCGAGTTTTATGCTCCGGAATTTGCACCGATGACATCATCCTGCGGTGAGCGGGAACGCCGGGAATAGGCCTAGAGATTTACTAAAAATTGTATTTAATCTTTTATTCGATAACGTACATATTTCTAATTGCACAAGCACTTACATCTGTACATGTGAGTTGATAATATTACATTAAGAAAGTTTGCGCCCCTTACGTTTTTTAATTATATCGTAAAATCGAAAACTCCAATCGCGGTACGTGTTCATATAAATCACCCTAACTTGTTTAAAAAGTAACGCAGAAATGTGAAATTTTGCAGGCAGTTAGAGGAAATATCACGCTTTAAGAAAATGATGGTTAAAAAGATTGCTCCCCCCCTAACTTTTGAATTATTTCGCGAAATATAACCCCGCGACGGCGCGCATTTTCCTTCGACGGCCCTAACTTTTTTAAAAAGTAACGCAGAAATTTGAAATTTTGCAGGTAGATAGAGGAAACATCATGCTTTAAGAAAATGAGGGTCAAAAAGTTTGCTCCCCCCCATAATTTTTGAATTATTTATAAAAATCGAAAAAATATTAATTTTCTTATTGTTGGGAACAGTGGTTGTACGTCACACGTAAGGTGGATTGCCTAATTTTGAATGCTAGTATTATTCAGGGTTCTGAATTTATAAAATTTTAGGAAGCTTACCGCGGGAATCTATTTGTGGCGGGAAATATCATTTTACTCCTAACAATTTATTTTTATCATTTGTTCGCATGAATAAGTAGATTGTAATAATTTATAAATTGTACAGATTATTTTTAGTTAGCAATAGGCGAGGCAATAGGCATAACTGAGCGTTTGTGTCTCAAATGTAAATCCTTGGAAGATTTTGTTGGTTTTAAAATAAACTTTTTTACTCCAACACGTAGATGGTTGCAATTGCGATGTTCCTGGGAACCAGTGTTGCCGCTTGTAAATTTTAAATTGTACTGTATCAGTCACAAAAATTGTACTAGATTGTACTTAATTATTGTTAACTTCAATTAACGATAAAGGGGCGGCTTTTAATTTAAAAAACTCAGTTTAGTTTTATGTATATGTTCGTAATAAGATATTTTCTTACAAACATTGATTCTGCTGAACTATCATTTAATCGCAGTTGAATCGTAAAATTTTTACGATGGACAATTTCACGATCGATGTTGAATCGATTCAGATGCGTTGAACGCTTATCCGTATGCAATCATAAATCGATTGTGAATCGATTGCGTCAGTTGAATGCCCCTATTTATTTATAAACTGACACAGCGTCCTATATCTAATAATGTCATTTTTACACTATGAAAATATTGAAAAAATGTACCAAGTTATTTTGACATTTTCCGTTTTTAGAATTCGCTATTTGTGTAGTTTTTTAAATTTACCGTCTGATATTTAAACGCATAATTTCATATTTGACGCTTCTTTCAATCTTTCGCCCATGTTTAAAGTCTTTTTAACCCTTTCTGAACCAGCCAAATCGCAGAAGTTAAAAGAACTTACAGTAAATTGTTTATCTTTTCTTGAACCCTGCTGTAATTTTATGGTGAAAATGCCGTGAGATCTGCTCGAATGTAAGTTAACGGACGTTTCGGCATATTTCAAATTATGTAAACCGTACTGCAAAATTTGATAGGCCTCCAATCCACTTGTTACATTTATACTAGTTAAGTTTTTTATAAAAGTTTGTCCGTTGAAAGTGCCTAAAGTTAGCTTGCTACGAGATTCTCCTTGCACTGGTTTAGGTTTTAATAAATCATAGACACTTTCATTGTATATTTCAGCAAATGAAACCCAAACTCCAAAAACGATGTCTGGCTGATTATTATCAACAATTCCCATGGGTTCTAGAGTAAGACTTTGTTGCATTGCCCTGAGAAAAAAAAAATATTTAGAAATATATTATTCCAAAGTTTGACCCTCAACCTCGAAATATATAAAATTGCTAAGGTAGAATCAAAATGAAAAAGTCTATTAAGTATTTCAATTAGAATTAGTAATAAATTAAAATTTTAATACTGACTGAACATGATTAGTTTTAAATTTTGACTTCTAGGAAATACAAAGTGTACTTCTTAACTAGCAAATGCATTGAAAAATAAACCTGCACTACCAGTTTTAGTATAATATGTATTAATTAATACAGTTATTTAATAAAAGTTATAGATTAGAAATTGAGTTTAATTCTTGAATACACCAAATTGAAGTTTTACCAAAGTATTTAATGTTTAATTAATAAGTATAAAGTGGAATAATTATATTTTCCAAATTGGTTGCTTTTTACTCTTATGCGAACGATTAGTTTTTATGACGCCACTGACTGACTCGATACATTGCAATTTGCAAGCATTTTGCTCACCAATAACCTTGGAAAATATAATTCGCTCGTTGCTTACTAATAAGTAGTGAACGGAATTTTATATTTTGTTCGATTAAGTACAAACGTATAACACTACAGCGACTACTAATAAGACATACAAGCTTTGCGAAAAAAATATAAAAATAAAAAAATAACTTACACAATAAAAATTATCTTACCTATAAGTTTGTAAGTGTTGATTATCTATAGCAGAATTAAAATAATTCAACAACAGTTTGCGATTATTTCTTTCTTCCTGAAGAGCTGACTCACTTAAAAAAATAACATCACCATTATAGTCTGGTTTAAAAGTAATATCATCGGGAATGTAGGATAATGTTCTGAATAAGTATTCAAACGCTGTAAATGTTGGTTGCGAGTCGTCAGGATCGCAATGGGGCCGCCGAGCATATTCTGTATAGCTATTTCGGCCCTAATTGGGGCCTCATCAGCAGAACAGTAGCCCGAGAACTCCACTGCAACCCCGACGACCAACAAGATATATGCACGCTTAGCGCGTGAAAGCAAACATGTGAAATAATTGCGCCCCAGCACAACTCTCTTGGTATTATACCTGGACTAGCGGTTGTACCAAAAATTGTGAATGTTTTTCCTGAAATATTAAAATATATTATCAACAAAAGAAATTCAGAATTGGTTTATGAAAAGCAAAATCTTTTATTGGTACTTTTCATCTCATATTTGTTCTGATTTTATACGAGGTCACAAATTAAATTTTCTTGAATTACATACATAATTACATGAGTGTCCGAATGTTAAAAATAATCAAGTTTTTATCATGTAATAAAAGATAGGTATGTTTTTCTGACATTCTGTGCTGATAAATTATACGGGTAATAACAGGTACCCGGATAAAGAAATGATACCCGAGTAATAATCGCACGGGTAGTATTCGGATACCCGATGTACCCGGGTAATAAAGGGAACCCGGAGAAAGAAAATGATACCCGGGTAACAATTATACGGGCAGTATTCGGGTACCAGGATACCCGATGTCTACTCTCACAGCTACCAGTGTGAGTGCAGCTCATTTAATAAAATGAGCTGGAACAGGCTTGTGCTTTACACTTCACAGTAACAAGAAAAGTATCTCACCAAATTAAAAAAAAAAAAAAAGCAATCAGCAAAAAACGAAACAAACTATATCAAAATTGTAAAATATTATTACGAAAATTATAATAGAAACAATGATTTGAGAAAATATAATCAATTTCAGTGACAAATTTCATATTACACTTATTTTATAGGAATTCATTAATTCAGAGCTACTTTAAATTAAAAGCAAGTTTAAAGATAATTATTAAAATGTAAGTTGTTACCTGAACCTGAGGTGCCATATGTAAGCAACGATGAACTGTTTCCATTTATAAAGTGAAACAATTTTGGCTTGATGATACCATTAAACAGATCTTCTTGTGTGCTTTTTGGCCCAAAATTGGTATTCTTTTGAAACTGAATTCTTTTCTGGGAAATGGCAAATAATTTTATTTTCGATTAATTTATAACGAGATGATAATTGTTCAGTTTTCTTAATTCTTAGATATACTTGTATATATTTTGAAACCTAAAAAATACAAACAAATGTTTTAAACTGTCAAGTACACATAACATAAGGATACATAATGGTATAACATTTTATAGCTTTTTGTGCAATTTATTGATGATATAGTGAAGGGGGCAAGAGGAAATGCAATGTGAGATTATCTTGAGACAATGAGATTGCTATAAGTAATATATTACTTTTTTCTTATTCACCAATAAGAAGAAAATAATACTGATATATTTGTCGGTTATAACTTTGGTAATTGAAGATATAGGGCTCAACTCACGGAAATTTCATAATAATTGCTATTATAAACAGTGGATGATTTGCAACTATATTAGTAAAAAAGGTATAATAGACTCACTATTCCTAGGTACATAAAGTTTAAATTTACAGTGGAGTTTATATTAGCTAATCAAGTAAATTGTAAAAAAAATCTTCACTTAAAAACAGCCCTCTTTCACTTATAACTTGATCGCTCTCATTTCTTAACTAATTCTAATAAGACACATTGGTTGCATTTAGGTAATCATAGCATTGCATTTTAATAAAGTATAAGCCAAACTACGTGTACGGATGCATGTCTTCACGGAATTGGAGTCTTGGACTCTCCGGATTACGCTTGTGGGAGCTTAGACACTCCCTTTCATGTACTTTTTGAATGCCCTTTATTGACTGTAAAATTCTCACAGTTATATTTTAATCTTATCAAGAGTGGCTTGCATTCGCCCCTCAACCTAGAAACAATTCTATCCAATATTACCAAACGTAGAGCAGTATTAATACGGGCAAATACTTAAAGTAGTGTAAAAACAATCTCATTCTTATTAAAATTGTAATCTAAATGCTTGAAACTTAATTGTTTTTTCTTAAGTAAATTATCAGCATTCAATTTATCATTGCAGGATAGTGTTAAGGGTTCGATGTAGATGCTTGCCAAAACAGCAGCAGCTACAACTCTCCAGTCTAGAGCAAACGGTACTGTTTTTTATTTTTTTCAAATTAGGTAATGTCCACGTCAGCAATGTCTTCGGAAGTAGCTTTCGTGGAACGAAACTTAGTAACCTGCATGTCGAAGAGAATTATGTAACGTATTTATTTACGAAAAGAAAGAAAATAAGTGTTGAAACGGTCAAGTTCACAACAGATATCAAACGAGCGCACTTATTTTCCGAGACCATGCGCCTTAAGGAGATTATCGAGTAATTGAAGTGAGGTAGCTGTTAATAAGGCTTATTTTTGTCTAATATATTATGTCAGCTTCGCTTAACATCATGTTATCGAACTCGATCCGATGGAATAACGGTGATGCTTTCACAGTTTTAATTTAAAATTTGCGAAGAATAGACGTCCATTTTCCACAAAAGGATGAGTTGCCCGGGAAAATTCGGGTAAGTTTTCTCATTTATTTAATCCTACTGAAAACGTCGAAGCATTTTATGTAATTTTCAGGAAGGATCAGGAAGAATCCCAACTTGGAATAGACACGGGCATGCTGTATGGCGAGTACTTAATGCTGGATAAAGTTTTAAATGCTCAACGATTGTTGAGTGTACAAAATCAGCACCCCGTTCACGATGAGCATTTATTCATTGTTACTCATCAAGGTTTGTAATTTTTTTTTTAATTTTCTGGGGGGCGAATAATAAAAGAACTGTATTTTCAGCTTACGAATTGTGGTTTAAGCAAATCATATTTGAATTAGATTCGATACGCGGCATTTTTAATGAGATTTTAGAGGAATCACAAACACTAGAGATCCTAAAAAGGCTTAACAGGATCGTCTTAATTCTAAAGGTAAGGAAACTGCTTAAAAAATAATTACGTATGTATAGTTATACTGAAATGATTTTTGCTATTTTTAACTATTTTATTGTAAACCCGCAAGGCACTGGACAGGAATTGTAAAACACAATAATTCCATATATGTTTTTTTTGGCTAACTCTGTAGGTAATTCGAAAGTACCTAATGATGCAATGTCTCGTTACATTTTCGAAAATTATTTATTTATCGACAAGGAACTACTTTCATTTCCTAAACTATTTATTTACCTTTTATGATAAATTATTATTCAGAAATCTTTGTTTATCTATAAAATCTGTCGTATATTTATGTGTTTTATATCAAATGCATCTTGAAGTGATTAGTTAACGTAACAGTTACGAGAAAACATTAATAACAATTTTAGAAATCATCATGTCCTAATTTATTTTAATTTAACTTTTTACTTGAAAATCTTATTATTTTTTCTTGCAGTGGAATTCTCAAACATCCCCTCCGAGGGCCTCGTCAGCAGAAGAGACGAGCAGCTTGAGAATTCCACTCCAATCTCCGGCCTGTTCTAGTTATCTCGACCTAATCTGTTAATTTTTTTATTATTCATCATATTTAAATATGACTTTATCTCTAGAGGCACAAATCTAAAAGTAAGCATTAAGTAAACAATTCTACATAAAATTGCGAACTGTCTTAGTTTCTAATCTTTTGAAAAATTGTTGCGAAAACAGCGCAAATAAGATTTCAATTTCAAGGTCAGCAAATTCAGAAAACAGCAAACTATAGTGTGTAATCCGGTTAGTGATAGAATTTATTAAAAACAGAATACATTCTAAAATTCTTGCGAATCTTCATAGGTTTCTTGATGAATAAATTTTATAGTTTCGACATACGCCATTTTCAAGCTCTTAATAATTGCGAAGACATACGCTGGATTTCACAAACGTCACTTAACTTTAATCATCGATTAAGAATAATCATTTCTATACCTTCAACACATGTAACCATGGCAACGGATGGTTAAATTTAAGTAACGTTTGTGAAATCCGCCAATAGTCAAATTAAAATTACCCTCCAAATAGGAAAAACTGAATGTAGATATATAAGTGCGGGAGATGAGATAAGACATAAGTGTGGAGATAAGGTAGATGTCAAGTCCTTCCTCAACTTGAATCGTGCTTATTATTATCATTATTATTCTTTCATTCTTAATTTGTAATTACGAAATTAGGCTGTTCTAATACTCCCACTAAGATATTTCTATTTTTGCACTGATAAATTTAGCGTGGAATCTTTTCACAAAGTACGTATCATCTGATCGATATTTGGCAATAATAAAGTGCGTACATATTTTGAACGAAATCCATTCGTAAATTTTGCAAGTAAACTTGATAACGGTTGACCTTTAACACTGAAATTTACTTTTATTTAAACAATCGGTAGGAACAATCTTCGTACGAAAATCTTTACAAAATTGCGCCACGACATTCCAATTCAAATTATGTAATTGTAATAAATAAGTACGCAGTAGGTTTCTTCTACACTTTTAACTACTTTACTCTATTTTTCTCACTCCTACTTACGTTATATTATATGTATATGTACATCTCACTCTCTTAGGAGCGGTTGGTGCAAAAAATGTAGAAAAGTGCAGAACCAACGAATAGACCTAATAATACTCAAGTAATACTGAAAAATAAGTTTATTATTTATCTTCATTTTTATATTTGACATATTGTGAAAGAGAGTAAAAAGTTTGATAAACGGGATAATTCTTAATCGTTCTGCAAAATGAAATCAATAAGAAAATAAATATTATAGATTACAGCAGAAATGTAAAAGCAGTTGTATGTACAGAGTGATTCTTGAATAGCCTGACAAAGAAAAAAATCGTGAAGAATAGACATCGCAGAACATGGGACAAATGTTAGAAAAAATATATGAATTTTAGTTTTCCAAAAAACATTAATGAAAAGTTATGAGGCCCACAGCTTTATCACTTCTTCCCATCGCTTCTTATCCTTGGTTTTTTCTTCCCAATTTCGTATGTCTTTCTCTTGCAAGTCCGACAGCACCTTCTCAGTCCATCTTTTCCTTGGTCTTCCTTCCTTTCTCTTTCCGTCTGGATGTTTCTTAACTATTATGTCTTCTTTCATTCTCTGTATATGTCCCAACCACTGCAATCGCTTCATTCTAATCGCTTCTGTAATCCTTGCCTCATGGAACATTCCATAAACTTCTTCGTTGGACCTTCTTTCATATCAACTTTCGGTCTATTTCCCTCCTAATATTCTTCTCGAAATCATAATCATATCATTAATGATAATGCAAGAGGATAATAGAATTTGCGGAAGAAAAGCAAATGAAGGTCGTAAGTACGAAATTCAAAACAGTGGCGGGGCAAGACCTAAATTTGAAGTGGACAAAATAAATTTTGCGAGGCCCTCTGGTGACGCAAGGGGACGAATTTTACATAAAATTTTTCATGAGTTATAGAAAGCTGCGAGGCGCGAGGCCCCTCGGACCGCGAGGCCATAGACGATGGCCCACGTCGCCTCGCCTTACGCCGCTTCTGATTCAAAAGAAAAGAGATAATAATATTAATAATAATATTTATTTAGCCAGCAGTGGAAACCCAACTCGGAGAATATGAAGCGGGCTTTAGGAAGGGGAGAGCAACTACAGACCAGATTTTTATAATGAATTAGATACTACTGACTTGCTACGAGTATAAGATCCCGGCAGTCGTACTTTTTCTGGATTTTAAAAAAGCGTACGATTCTATCAGATGCCAAAAGTTATTCAATGTAACGAAGGAATTTAATATCCCTACCAAATTAATTAGATTGGTTAAGATGACACTGGAAACAAGAAGCGATGTAAAAGTAGGCGGAGAAGAAACCCAAGACTTCAAGCTTAGACAAGGAGACCCTCTGGCAACTCTTTTATTTAACCTAATCTTAGAAAAAGTTTTGAGAGATAGCAAAGCAAACAGAGAAGGGGGCTTAATGTATAAAAGCCATCAAGTCATTGCTTATGCGGATGATGTAGCTCTTATAGGACGAAGTGAAAAAGAACTTCGTGAAGTGGCAAGAAGAGTGATGGAGGCAGCAGAAGAAATGGGACTCCATGGGGTAAATCACAGTAAGAGTAAATGGATCACCGATAGCAATAAACAACTTAGAGCTAGAAATAAGTGGGAAGAAAATGGAATTTGAAGAGGTGAATGAGTTCCTGTATTTAGGGGTCTTAACAACAAATCAGTGCCGGGAAGAAAAGGAAGTTGACATGAGACTGATGAAGGAAAACAGATGCGCAGGATTAAGATCCAAGCTGATGGATCGTGGTTTCATTTTGTCGGGTTAATTAACACTCACCCTGTACTCACAAAATATTTTTTTTTTACTAATTAAGTATCACAATTAACACCGTCTGTTTTCAGCTTTTAGTAGATCAAGTCATGATTTTGGAGACGATGACGCCGTTAGATTTCATGGATTTCCGTGGATACCTCTGTCCGGCATCCGGCTTCCAAAGTTTGCAATTCAGACTGTTGGAAAATAAACTAGGTGTCAAACAGGAGAACAGAGTTAAATACAACCAGAACTACGCGTTAGTATTTGGAAACGACGACGTACGTATTTGCTCACAATTAAATTGTCATATCATTATCATATTACTTTCTGCATTTGTAGGCAGCCATAAGAGCCATAGAACAATCTGAAAAGGAACCCTCTCTGATGGATTTAGTTCAAAGGTGGTTGGAACGCACGCCCGGTTTAGAAGTGAATGGGTTCAACTTTTGGGGAAAATATCAAGTAGCAGTGGAAAAGCTATTAAGGGAACAACAGAAATCTGCCAGTGTATGTCTTGTTGCGTGATATTTTTAAAAGCGAGGTGCATGTTCATAGGTCAAGTGAAAAGACCGGCCCCAAAACGATCTAATATTTATAATTAGATCTTTTTCGAATCTTGTCCAAAATGTTGTGTCGTAATACATAGTTTGTTCAACAGGAAGAAAAATCTGAAAAAATTCGCAGCTACCGTTTCACGGACATAGAAAAACGAAAAGAAGTATACGAGTCCATATTCAACCCCGTCGTTCACTCGGCTCTCTTGTCAAGGGGGGAAAGAAGATTTTCACATCGGGCATTGCAGGGGGCGATTATGATTACGTTTTACAGGGACGAACCTCGATTTAGTCAGCCCCATCAAATTCTAACTTTACTCATGGACATAGATTCGTTAATAACAAAATGGAGATGTAAGTATTCTATGTATATTATAAGTAAATGCACATATAGTTTTCAATTTGGTGCCCCAGATAATCACGTGCTTATGGTACAACGTATGCTTGGGTCCTC
Source organism: Dorcus hopei (assembly GCA_033060865.1). Lineage (NCBI taxonomy): Eukaryota > Metazoa > Arthropoda > Insecta > Coleoptera > Lucanidae > Dorcus > Dorcus hopei. The sequence continues at coordinate 46,955,093 of CM065419.1, read as the reverse complement.
ACAACTTGGTACTGGTGGATCTTCCGGCTATCAGTATCTGCGTTCAACTTTAAGGTAAGTACCTAATTATTATAAACAGGTCACTAACAGTAAAATATTTTCAGTGATCGATACAAAGTGTTCGTTGATCTATTCAACTTATCCACGTTCTTGATTCCAAGGGCGTTCATACCCCAGCTCACGCCCAGTTTCAAACACAACTTGCACTGGAATTGGAATTCCATGCTTAACAACGGAATCACAAACAACGGAAGTACTTATGAAGAAGAAGAAGACACGACGTAAAACACTTTTATGTATGCATTCCAATGTAACGTCATACTTCTAGTTTATCAATGGACAGTACAAAAAAATGCAATTAAATATAAATAAAAGTATTTGAAATATTCCTATTCACTATCAGATGAAGTAAGATTTTTTTACTGCACATATTATTGCTGTAAAAAAACTGCATTTTAAGTAAATAATTTATTACATCAGTACAAAAATATTTACAACTTTTTCAAAAACTTAATATTTCTCCATAAAAATAAAATAAATAAAAAAAATGCACGTTACACTGCGGCTGCTGCTCCGACTTCCTTTTTCTTCAATTGACACAAGCTCTGCACCTGACTGATAATTCTGTGTCTTCCAGCGTAGTTTACGAAACCTAATTTCTTCACATTCCATTGTAAGCAGGTCCGCCACCCCCTTCGGGCACCACCCAGTTTATATTTTGGCTCGGATCCTTGATGTCGCACGTCTTACAGTGAATACAATTCTGAGCGTTTATCTGTAACCGTTGTCCGTCGCCGGATTCGAGAGGAACGAATTCGTAAACACCTATGTATGCAAAAAGAAACTGCAGTGGCGAATTCATTTGTGGAATTCGTGGGTTTCTTACCGGCAGGGCAAAACCTTCCCTCTGGTCCATCGTACACCCCCAAGTTCGTCTTCACAGGCACGGTATCATCTTTCAAGGTTAAATGAGGGGGTTGGTCGCCTTCGTGATTGGTTCCTGTTAACGCAACCGACGATAAAAGATCGAAACTTATTTTACCGTCGGGCTTTGGGTATTCTATCGGCGTACATTCTTTTGCAGGCTTTAGCTTGCTAAAATCGGGTCCTAGAAATAAAAATTATACAATAATAGACTATGCGAGTGCCTAATTGAGTTTAGCCTCGCAGTGGTTTATAAAAATTGCAGTTTTAACGAAGCGACGAAATAGTGTATGGGTGGTGTTACGGGTGAAAATTTCGTTAAAATCACTTTCAGTTTTTCGACTCACCCTGCATTGCGTGGGAACACAAAAAGACCGTTACTTGCCAACGCGCGTTTTAACTTAAACAACTACGCATCACGGAATTGTTTTGTCTCCCTCATTTCCCATGCAACCCCCCTCTTTATTTTGTCCGTCGATTTTTAGATGCGTCGAAACTCTGTACGTCCCGCCAGTTCTTATAGAAAAAAATCGAGAAGTTTTCGCTAGACACGGAATATCGGACGTCATCGTATCTGATAATGGTGCGGGATTTACTATCAAGGAAGTAAAAGAATACTTGAAAGAATTAGAAGTTAAATACATACAAAGAGCGCCATTTCACCCAGCAACTAATGGATTGGCTGAGAGAGTGGTACAAACGGTTACGAAACAACTTAAAAAATTTCTTGTACAAGTTTGGAGTGTTGAACTAAACAATATACTTTTAGCACAGTCTATACAGTCTTTTCACTTGGCGTCGGCACCTTTGATCTTTGTGTCTTCAATGTAACCACTGCGCATTCTTCCGCAAGTTGATGCTTACGTGGCGCAAACAATTTAAATTTAAAATCTTGCAGTGTTTGCAGTAACCAAGCCGGTAAACCAAACTACGAATAGAAGCAGCGAGAGTACTGCGCATCTTCCTCGAGTTTCCAAGAATTTTGTACGCGAAACTAGCGCCAGTGAAAAGACTGTATAGGCTGTGCTTTTAGCTTTATGGACAACACAGTGTGAAACAACAGGAAAATCTCCATCAGAATTATTAACGAGAAGGAAACTTGCTACTTTAATGGATAGATTAAATCCAGAATCATATTTAACGTCAAGGACGAGAACATTTAAAGAGACATCACTTGAAAATATCTTAGAGGAAGGATCTCCTGTATTGTGTCGGAATTACGGAAAAGGAAAAAAATGGATATCCCGTGTGGTACGACAACAATTGGGTCCAAGGAATTTAATCGTCAAAACACCTGAAACGGTCGCGAAATTTGTTGTCAAAACAAAATCGATTATTGCGTGTTTAATTTCAAATAACAAACACGTGGCCAGACGTTCGGACCTGATGGCATGCCAGTAAAAATTCGGGCGGATGATTAGGGGCGCCGCGCTGTCCTTTCTCAAGAGGCTACACCACCCAGCGAGTCTTTAGAATTCTATAACTTAGGGCACCGTGCAAATTGCACTACAGTCACACAGACATCATAAAACAAGTCTGCTTGACATTTTATATGTGTTCGTTTAGATTTTGTAAGAATTTTGGTCGCGCTAAATGCCAGATACAGATCTGTTTTGAGAACGGGATCAAATTACGTCGCCAGTTAAAGTGGTTCGCTTTAGTCTGTCTTGTTTCAACAAGCGCAGGATGTATTCAAATTTCAGCCTGCTCATTTGTAGCATTAAGATTTTGAGAGACCATCGCGAGTTGTATCTGATAAGCTAATGCAGGAAATCTGGAATAGGCGGGGGTTGAAATTAGAAGCAGCGATTGTCACTGGCCGTAGGTTGTTCAAAAATTATCTGGCGAAGTCCGGGGGTGTGTTTAATTTTCACTTGGGAAATGACGAAGCGCGAAAACAATAGACAGAATTGGAGCTCTGGCACGAACGGTCGAGTTCAATTTTTAATCTTAACTTAGCGGTTTTCTTTAGCGCTTGCAATCATTTACTCATTTTCTAGATAAATGATGTATCTAGAAAATTAGATTAACAATTAATCTAATTAAAGAGCAGAGCTCTCTAACAACTATCTGTGTATGCACGGAACCACCAGCTGTGTGATTGGAAGTCAGGTAGGCTGCTCCGATATTCGAAGTTGAAATCTGTTAAGCGAATTCTACTGTACTTCCTGATAACCGTAATTTTGTGTTCTGTATATTGATTTCAAATGCAAGGTTTTTACGCTCACTATATCTGACCCCCTCAGTGGCTGGTACAAGGAGTTTTTACCTTTTTTTTGCAATAAATAATTAAATCTAACTTTGTATTTTTATTAAACGTAATTAGTTCCTTTGTTTTATCAAGTTATTATCTGTTTCAAGATTTAAAAACCACCACTTGTTGAATTATGTTGCCAAAAAGCAAAATTCCCAGATGTATTTTGGTTGGTACTTCACAATGTCACTGTAATTTATGCGCGTCAGTAGTTTGGCGTCAACATTTAAAACGTCATATTAATATTTAATTTGCCTAAAAGCTTGCGAGACTGCGACAACGCAAAAATCTTTCAAGAAGCGCAGTTAAAATTTTCTTCACTATAAATATGACACTAGTTGCTACATGTACTACCATCGTTGCCGGTTGTATCTACGAGATAAATTGCGAGGTTGGTGGTTTTTTGATTTTGAAATAGACAGTATACATCGCCGCACAAAAAAAAAAACAGGTTACCACAACGTAAGTCCAGATTAACAGCGGTCACGAGATTATAATTACGATCAGTTTATCGCGAGGTCCAGAGGGGTCGTTCAACCAAAGACGAGTAGACACCCTATTTAGTTCAGTAGGTAATCTTTAGCGCCAGCAATAAATCTCAAGCAGCAGGTAGCGATAGCCGACCCAGTCGGATCGGATTGTACATTCTAGACTTAGACAGATGGGAACGCATGACTAATTACAATAACAAACCGTTTGGGTGACTCTCTTGGAATTTTGCTGGTAAACTGACGATTCCGGTCGGTCCAGTTATTTAATCTGACAATAAATTTAAGTTGTTTTTGTTCGGGCAGTTTTATCGTTTAGTTAGTTGTCCGAAAAGTCAACAAACAAGGTGACACGTCGGCGTGTTACACACCCGAGGGAGATATGAAGAAGAGCACTGACTAAGCTTGGATAGGAAAGCCTTCAGCTAATGGAACGCAAATCAAGGAACAAACAACTACATCGGTGCCTGAATTACAAGATCAACAAAGGACATCCTTGGAAATTAAAGCAACACAAAATATTCCTTGCTCAGAACCAATTCAAAGTTCCGAGACAGAATCAACTGCTCAATTGATGGATGAAGCGAGAAATTTAGAAAGTTATCGTCGCTCAAATAGAATTCGTAGAAAACCAAAGTACTTAAGTGATGATGTGCCGTTTTAGGAAGGGAAAGAAGTGTTGTGTCTGGTAAGAGGCTGAGGTGATGAAATATCAAGTAGACCGCGCGTCTCGAAGGATACAGTTTTTTAGTTTAGAGTAAAAAAAAACAATCTAATGTAACAATGTAAGAAAAGGACTTTCGACGAGAGAGAAGCGACACGCCCTCTTTGCTTCAGCGAACCTCCACCGAGTTCGATACTCGTTGGACGTCGTCGACGATTCACCAGCTGGCGTGTGGGGGGCGGACGGTGTAATCAAGGTGGGAATTTTGTGTGACTTTGCGCATATGACTTAACGCAAGTATTTAATTCAATTTACTTTTAGGTTCGCGTTGACTTTGTAAACGAAAGTCGGATCCGGATTTCGGGATTTTATATTTGACGACCTCGTTGCGTTACCTTTTTATTTTATTTAATTTCGTTTTTTAACCCCTTCTGCGTTTTGTGTTACGCGTGCTTACTTATTATCACAAATAAAGACAAGTGTGCTGCATCGGTAAATTTTATTTTAATAGCACGAGTAAATTCAGTCCCTTTACTTTTGGGGTTACGTACAACCCACGCCCATCTCCTCGAGTCTAGCAGGTCGGGAGGAGAATTTAATTTACCTTTCTTTACATTTGCAACCAGGTAGGTAGCTCGGGATGTAAAAGAAATAGTCTTACTTTTAGTTATATCTTATGCTATAGCAATTAACGACTGTACCAATTTACCTGACACTTCGATGCATAATAGTTAGACTTACCTCCATGGCTTAAAGTCCAAGGTTCCCGCCCACCAATGTAATACGAAATGCCACTGTAAAGAACACCGCCGTAAAGTCCCAAAGCCGAATGGAAACTCGGCCTGCAGTTTCTAACAGCTTTCAGTTCCTTCCAAACCCAGCTTGCGCGTATTTTCTCCTCGTAACTTTTCGGTTCTACCCCGGTGGTGCCTTGCGCCTCACCGCTGATTGCCTCATAAACGCTCTCCGCCGCCAACATACCGCTCTTCATCGCGTTGTGAGTACCTTTAATCTTGGGTACGTTGAGGAGACCCGCCGCGTCTCCAACGAAACAACCGCCAGGAAAGGTTAGTTTCGGAATGCTTTGGAAACCTCCCTCGCACAGCGCCCTCGCCCCATACGCAATCCGATTTCCACCTTCGAAGACAGGCTGGACGGCTGGGTGATGCTTGAATCTCTGAAATTCTTTGAAAGGGCTAATGTAGGGGTTAGAATAGTCGAGTCCAATGACGTATCCCACGGCGATAAGCGGCGTGGCTTCGTTCAAATGGTACAGGAATGAACCCCCGTAGGTGTGACGGTCGAGAGGCCACCCTATACTGTGTTCCACCAAACCAGGTTGGTGTTTGGACGGATCAATTTCCCAAATTTCTTTTAATCCTGTAGTTAACAAAAACAAAAAATGCTGTTGAAGAAACTATTACGCGCATTGCTTACCGATGCCGTACGTTTGTGGTTCTGCATTTTTTCTCAAATTAAACCTCTGTATCAACTGCTTCGTGAGGTGGCCGTGGCAACCTTCAGAGAAAATCGTACACTTGGCGTGCAGTTCCATTCCACGTTCGAAATTATCCTTCGGACTTCCGTCTTTGGCAATCCCTACGTCGTTCGTGGCAACACCCTTTACACTACCGTCTGGGTGGTATAGGATTTCCGATGCGCCATACCCGGGGTAAATTTCGACGCCCATGGCTTCTGCTTGTTCTCCCAACCACTTGACGACGTGCCCCAATCTGACGACGTAATTGCCATGATTAACCACAGGCATACCTTCACAGAAACTTTTCTTTGTACTGTCATCCTGTTGTAGACATGAATTGATGAAACATAAACAACGGGCTTACCTGGTAGAACCGGTATTGGAATTCGAGCGGATTTGGTCAGAAAACTGAATTTGTCTTTCGTAACGGGGGTATTCAAAGGGGCACCTTTTTCCTTCCAGTCGGGGATGAGTTCGTTGAGAGCGATGGGGTCCACGCAAGCACCGGATAGGATGTGGCCGCCAACTTCGGCGGCTTTCTCCACCAAGCACACCCTCAGTTCTTTGCCGTCCTTTTCCGCAAGTTGTTTGGCCCTAATCGCTGCGGCCATGCCCGCCGGGCCGCCACCGACGATTAAAATGTCAGTCTGATCTTCGAATCTCTCCATTTTTACATCTACAGAAATACTATAGTCATGATAGATTACTAAAACCTTTCCGATAGGTACCTTTCCATCTGGGGTCTTTCTCGCGTGGGTGTATCGTATAATGGGTGGTAATCTTCGGGAATTCTTGCGTTGCAAAACATCTTGAGAGAATATTAATTCGATTCTCTAAAATTGAAGTACCCTTTTCGGTAAATAAAATCGAGAACCCTAATATGATGATCATCAAAAAAGTTAATGATCAACTGTTAAACTAAATGATTGTAGAATCGTAATTTATTTTTTGTTTAATATGAAGGTAGAACGGTAAACACGCTTTTTTTTGCAGGAACATGTTTTACAGTCTTTCATAAATATTAAAATTCCATATGTTACGGATTGTATACCTAATATTTCAATGTTTGAATGAATTTATTAAGTTACAAGTTTAAAATGTAAAAACCGTTTGTTTTCGTATTCTTGAAGTGGTTTTGAATTATAAAGTTTCTTTTAGTCCTATTATGAAAATGGCCCTTATACACCAACTAAGACCATCAACTTGAATGGACACGCTGTACATCATACGAATATACCTACACATAAACATAAAATAAATTATTTGTAGTGTAATATGTAGGTATATGCTTTAATTAATAATGTACCTACATTAAAGAATGTATGTATGTACAAAGTCTCCTGCATTATAATTATGAAACCTATTATTAGTAACGCAATAAGTGAACTTTGCCTTAGCATTCGTTACCGCTTAAAGTTCACATTTGGTTTTCGACCATTTTTTTTCCTTAAATTTAGGAAATCGGTCATTTTTTACGTTTAAGTATTTTATTTGTTCAATCCGTAACTAATACCTTGCTTAATTTATTTATTGGTGAAATAATTAAGAAATATAAAAATAAAAATTCTATTTAAAGTTTAAACGCGCCCGTAATAATAATAAGTAATATGATTTCTCGGTTGCAAAGGTACAAAATAAATTGTGGACGCAAATTATTTTGATTCTATTAATAAAAGTTAATAACTATTTCTACGTACGGCTCCTGAGGACACTGTAAACACTGAACGCCATATCTTTCGTAATAAATCGGAAGTTAGCTGCGCCTGCAGCCAACAAACATGGACCTAGAACAGCTGTTTGCTTAACTGTTACGTGTATGTATGTATACAGGGTGACTGACAATGTTACTTGTATACATCTATACAGGGCAACTGACAATTGTTCAGCAAAAAAAAACGCATAAGAGAATGAGCGTTATAGTTTATACTGGAGTATAAAGTTTTATGATTATTATTTTATTGATTACAGCACGTGACTTTGAACCACATCTGAATTTAGTTTTATTATATTGTCACGAAGGTGGTCCTTAGGTGTCTCCTTATGTCACGCTAAGGCCTTCGGGGTTGATTGGAATGCGTAGAGCTTTAAGACCATGGTTTAAAAAAAAATAATACCTCTTTATGAAGTTAATAATTAAATTAGTTGAGGGTTGTTTGTCCGATAATTGGGGATGCGGTCCTAGGTCGTTCGCGGCGACTGGGGTTGTTGATTTGTCTAAGACGGGACAGCGTGCGTCGTTTTCTTAGCCGGTGAAAACTGCAAAGCTCGAGGCCGGTCAGTGACTGGAGTGATTGGTCAAGATCGGTCTCGGTGGCAACGTTCCTTGGCTGGAGTGGAGCGCGACACGTCCTTGCTCAGCCTAGGAGTGATTGGGTTGGAACAGCGTGGCTAGGGCAGGCTCAGGTGACGTCTTCTCTTGGACAGCTGGCGAGGGAAATGGTCCTCGTTCTCTTAAGACGGGGTTCGGCAATGTTGTCGGTGGCAGTGGCAGATGATGAGGCTGCAGCTGCTGATGTTGGCGGCGGCGACGCTGATGTTAGCGGCGGCGACGCTGATGTTGGGGGTCCCCTCGTTGAGTTGGCACTAGTGCCCACTGAGTCGGTCCTGTGCCTGTGGCTCGATACCTTCCCAATTTTGGCTCGCACTTTAAATACACGCTTTTTGCCTATTCGAGGGTTGCATTTTTTCGTCACCTGCCCTGTGTCTCTTTGCATCATTCGTATACGCGCGTGGCCCCGTTTGTAGCAAATCCGCTGATGTTTTATTATGAAATGTGAACCTTACGTTATATCGGTTACCTCCTTATTGTGTTTATATTTCGACACGGTCGCAATTTGCCCTCGATTATACAAGTTCGTGTTTAAATACGTTTCATATTTTTTATTCGCGGAAACAAAAAAAAACCCATCGTGATTTTTAGAAAATCTCCCTCGTGGCAATATGTTTAACAGCTAGGAATGAAAGCCTGAGTTTGCGTATCATAAATAAATTGTAAAACGGCTTCTGATCGCGACTGCGAACTTAAGGAAAAGTTGAAAGATCTAGCAGGATAGCAGTCAAAAGGGGGCAATTAAAAGTTTACTCTTGTTTGATTGCCAAGCTTTCGGAAAGTATTTATTTCCTTCATCAGGGCGGCTATAATGTTAATATGAACGTGTTACACAATTGAAAATGATGATTTTAAAATTCTACTTACATCTAAGTGAGGTTATGAGAGCTAAAGTTGCACATGTGAACAAGCCAGAAATAAAATTTTTATTTTAGGAATAAAATTTTTATTCCTGGCTTGTTCACATGTGCAACTTTAGCTCTCATAACCTCACTTAGATGTAAGTAGAATTTTAAAATCATCATTTTATTCCTGTCAGGAATAAAAATTTTATTCCTTAACGCCTAATGCGATTTTTAACGTCTAATTTGACATTGAGGCACTCATGTTGTGAATGGCACTAGGCGTTAGACATTAGATAGCTCACAAGTGGCGGCTTTACATAATCCATCAAAGGGACTTCAAGCGTAAGTTACAGATGTGGCCGCACAAAAATGTAAAACTTAGCGCATTTTTGGTTGCATTAATTGACGCCGTTTTTTTCCTGCAGGCAGCTGATTGTAAAAGCTTTCGCTGGTGCTATGCGTACAATTTTCGAAAGAAAAAACGCGTAAGTAAATTAATGTCACAGAACAGTTTTTAATTAATTAAAAAACTTATTCAAAAAGTATGTTGCACCTTGTGGTAGGCTAAAACGATAAATTACAAACAACTATAAGAATATCGTAACGTTTAATGATACTTACTTAGAGAATCAAGCTTGTAAAACTTGACCCCAGAATTAAAGTTGGAATTAATCTAAATTCAAAAAATAAATAAAAAACAAACAAATTGATGAAAAAGCAATGCGGTACTCGTACGAATAAACGATGAAATCGATTAAAATCGCTTATGTTATTTGAAAGTCGTAAAACAAAGCACGATTTACAACCAGTGCGCTAAAAACACATGATAGACGCAAATGCGTCTTGAATTTTGTTAAACTTTTAATAACGGATTTTCACTTATTCCTGTATCCTACGTGATCTATGATGTACAGTGTTACGGTAGAAAAATGCATTCTAAGTTATTTACAATTCTACGAGTCGCCCTGTATTTATGCGGGAATATTGCAACATATTGCATCAGAAAACCACACGCCGCTACTTAAGCCCTACGGTATTACTCAATTTCGCTCTTTCACCCGGTTAAAACTGAGTTCATCTCGTAACGACCCTCGTCCCAGCGTAGTTGGGCAGAACGCATCGCATTCATTGTTGTGGAAGATTTCTCGGCATGCACATCTATTCCCAGTAAACATGAAACATCCATGTGACATCACAGAAAGTCGAAAACCAGTCACACTTGTAACGTTTATTTGTGACGTGAATACGATATCGCTGTGATATCCAAGTAATCGGTTCTGTAGGAATAAAATTGAAAAACACTCCAGAAAGCCTCATGCACAATGAGGTAGAAGTAATAATAAGAGTAACAACATAATATATACGTTATATAATTAATTTTGCTATATGTTAGTCACAGAAGACGGGCATTAAACGTGAAAATGAATTTGCTTACATCAGGGTGATGTTATTTTGTTTACTGGGTTGTTTGTGTGTGATTACAATTTTTGTGCTTTTTTTAAGTGAACTTTTGATTGAAGCCTGAAACAGAATTTACTCCGAGATTTGCTTAAGTGCACGCCAAGTAAATTCAAGCTCTTTATAAGCTCCTTTAAGCCTGTTCCTGGGACAAAAGGACAGGTAGCTTTTATCGGCAACTTTGTACGTATTTTTAGTTTGTAACGGGTATCTTAGGCTTCCAGTGGTGGTCATACCCCCTCTTTTCTGACAATTAACAACGACCTTTTGTATGGAAGAAAAAGCCGTAATCGGAGTCGTAGTTGCTAAAAGTCCGGTCCACCCCTCGTGAGGTAAAAGTTGGACTTGACCTTAGGCGTGACGCCGCAACCGGAAAGTTCGTGACGTAATAGTTAACGCCGTATTACGTCATTGGCAGTATTGTCCTCCGCTAGATCCCACTATTCACAGCTGACTGTCTAAACGTGGATTTTGTTGATAAGATCGGAAATATTTTATTTATTCGTTTGCGTCGTCTAAACGCTGTGTTGCGTTAATTCAATTTTAATCGAGTGACTTTAGATATTTACTTTAAGCTTTTTCTGTAAACGATAAGCAGATCTGTTTCTCGGACAAAGTTTTAATTAATCGTAGAGTGATTACAAGTTTATTTATTTCTTACTCAACGCTTTGTGACCCCTTCTGGGTCGTACTAGTTACTTGTTTTCTTTTATTACATTTTGGAGCACTTCAAATAAAAACAAGTGTGCTCAGTTGGTGACTTTTATTTTATTTTTCCCTCCTTTGCTTTTGGGGTTTCGTTGAACCCTCCCTTCTCCAGGAATTTAGCCGACGGTGCTCAAGATCTTTGAATGTACTCACACAATTTGCTGTTCTTCAGGTAGGTAGCAACAGTTGCGCACAGAAAATTTCGGATGTCACTGTCATTCCATTGACGTAAAAGTTGAAAAATTCTTTTATGTATCCGTCAGATGAATGACCAGTGACATCCGAAATTTTCTGTCCGCAACTGTACATAACTAAGTATTTAACAGTTGGCTAAAATCGATAGAATTAGAATTAGTACTTCCGCCGATCTGGAGAATGTATTGTTGGTTGCCTGACTATCAGGCAGAACTTGATCATGTGGATTACAAATTCGAAAGCGGCGTAGATTTGTGTTAATAATTTGCCATCGAGTGTTTACTGATTATCACAAAACTACAAAATACTTTTGACTGCACTTATTGCAAAAATTAAAAAAAAAATGTATTTATTTCGTTCATGTGCTCCTCTTTCTTAATCAAGGGCGCATCGTCGTTTTGGAGCTACTTTTTCATTACTTTTTTCTCGAACACAAAAGTACATACATACATTTTTTTCAACATATTTCTCATACTCTCGGATATCACGATTCTTTTCGTGCTGAACAATTGTCGTATATAAGACGACCTTTTGGAAAGCAATATTCTCTCAAAACAATGAAATTTCATCATAATGCGTATATTACCTAAGTTTCGGTACACATAGATAAGAATAATCTTTTTTCTTTTCTATTCCAAAATTTGCTTTTACAAGATAATTCACGAAAGCGTACGTAATGCACGAGTTTTTTTTTTTAATTTTTCTTCCATTAGCAATTTTCTGTCCATTAACTCTTTTCTTCTTAACCCTACAATTTTATATTACAGGAAAACGCGATGCGTTGATACTGGTGCTTATTGAGATTAATGAACCACTACATTCAAGGTAACGTAATAGTATACTTGTAAACGTAAAGTAAATGTAAAAAAAAACAACAGTAATTTTAATAAAACTTTATTGGAAAAGTTTAGAGTTTAAATTATGCCAACGCTACCGCCGCCGGTGGTGGTATATCTGGTTTTATTGGTTTGATGTCACTAGAAGGGAACTGCGGCAGAATTTCTTCTTTTGGTTCCACGACAGAAACGTTATCGGGTAAGGGACGCTTCGGTCCAATCTTACCATTGGGATCCCATGGCAACATTATTTTCACCTATTACACAAAATAAGTAAAAAAAAAATACGTGTTTGTTTTACAACAAAAATCAAGTCATTCAGCAGCAGTGAACAAATGCAAATGGCAGCTAACTCCTGATATCGAAATTATTATAACTACATAGTGTTTCATAAGGTCTGTTCGTTTGTTCTGCACTTTTCTACACTTTTTGCACCAACCGCTCCCGGAATGAGATTCCAGCCCTTGCCCGCCACACATATATTTTCGGGATTGACGAAATTACGTTCTTTCTTTTAAAAATGACATTCACTTGAAAATAAAGAGAAAATCTAAACAATTTTAAAACTGATTACATACATACAACACTTACTAGAGATAACAAACTTAGACAAATGTAAAAATTGAAATGCAACTTCAGATTACTTCGGAACGATATACGAGATAATATAAAACAAATACAAAATAATTTTATAACGAGAAAAACAGCATTTCATAATTTAATAAGCAATGTTAGTTCCTAAAACCTTAGCCAAAATGGTAAAATTAATAAGTAATTTCTCACCCTAAACCATTATACTAAATATAGAGGCACGAACGGATTTTTGGAGATCAACCACAACACTATGACATTCTGTAAATGTCGATTACGTCCTCGCGCTTGAGGAGTTACACTCGACAAGATGGACACTGGCTGTCTCCTCTGTCGTGCTATGCCATGGCTTCTTTTATATGGTTCTTTTCAAAGGTCATTTCGACCATGTAACACTCCGAATGTGTACCAGTTTCTCTTACGATTCATAAGGCCGGCTTTTCCAATGCCGCTACAATTCTTGGAATTTGGTCAATCATGACTCTCATCGGCCAAGGCTTTTGATAAAGCGAGCCGCTGTTATGCTTGCTTACACAATCCTACATAATCTTTAGATGGGCGAATTTTTTCGCGCTGCCCTTGTATCGAGTTTAACTTATGTAATGAGCTTAATGATTATGAAATGCTCGATTTCTTACAGAGTGAAGGAGTTAAAAGTGTAGAACAAACCTATAGTGCATACACCTAGGAACGAGATGTCTGCCTTTTTTTCTAAATGAAAGATCCCACATCAAACAAAAAATATTTTCAATTATTACCTTAATTCCTAAGACACCTTGTCTTAGGAGCACATGGCGAGTGGCTGTGTCAACGTAATCATTGCAAGGATCTCCAGAATGTATCATCAGACCATCCACGAACTTCATGGACTTGGCTCGTTGACCACGGAGTTTACCGGAAACAACTACTTCACATCCTAAAAACAAATAGCGCTATGTAAATCACATTTCAAGAGATTTTAAATGTATCAATGCCACGATGATTATTAATAACTGATCGTGAGTTATCGACTGTCTATCGTTCTACAATCAACGATAGATAGATTAAATTATTGTCTTTGGTTCAGGAAGTAGTTTAAAAAGAACATTAATTTTGGTACTTCTTAGTAAAACGCGCTGTATCTATACCGTATGAACTCTTCCCCCTATCAAATTACCTGTACATAAGCTGTATACATTTTTCCGCACTTGTTTGTCTCAACTGGCTTTATATGTTATACGAGTATGTATTAGCATCATAACAAATTCACAAATAATTGAGTAAATAATTGTTTATTAATTCGTGCGGATTAGTTACTAGAGCAGAATATACCGGCTCCCTCGTCCACAAAATAAAAATCGAAAGAATTTAAATCTGGTGATAGAAGGGGTCAAATGTACGGCCCGACAGGCAGCTGATAGTAAAATCTTTCGTCCGGAGACAAGAAAACTATGTATTAGGATAGAGTTGTTTTAAACGTCGCTGGTATTATGCGTAAAATTTTTAATCAAATCGCGTACGTAAGTGCATGTCGCAGATTACGAGAGAATGTATAAAAAATTCTATCGAACAGTTTGTAATTAATTAATTATAAATTTACCTAAAAAAAGTAGGATATGTTTAGACTAAAACGCCAAATTCACAGAGTACATATCTCATAAACATTTTACGATATTTACTCAGAATAAAGCTTGTAAAACTTGACCTTCCATAGAAGACGTGTTAAACTACACAGCATTCCTCGGGATGTGCGGCGTACGACCTCGGGTTGATCCGAATGCTGTTGGTATTCAGTGTAGGCCCCACCCCCCCATGGTCTGTTCGTATTTTTTCAAATTACGTTTGAATTTCATAAAATACACGCAACTGTCCTATTTTGCTTGCTCGAATTAATCACTCATACAACAAAAATCTTCGGATCAGTAAAAAAAAATCCCTGCACATCAAAGTTTCAGTAATGAGTGATGATACATAAATAACTAAAAACGTAGACATAAATTTTTATTTACAATATCTGATGACACAATTTGAATACTTATAAATTCAACAGTATCGCAATAATAAAAAAAAATTAAACACTAATAATTATATTCAAATTTACAGCATTTTTTTTACAATAAAATTTGCAGAGAAATTTTAAATAAATAATCTATAAATATACTTCGGAAATTATTAACTTTAGAAACAAGACGTGTATTTAGATCATAAAGTGTCTATTATGTTTTTGCAGGTTTCGTTCAGGGGGTTTCCCTCGAGATAATTAACGACAGTCTTAATCTTCCTCAACACCTTATCAGGTACGCACGTTAACAGATTGAAATTTAACTTCAACCAGTCTATTTGTTCCACGGGATCCAATAGGTTTTCCGGAATTTCGCGCAGCTGATTTCTTCCCAAAAACAGCCATCCGACGGTCTCCAGGCCTTCCAAAGCGGACGGATCGATGAATTCGATTTTGTTGTTCGTCAAGAAAATGTTAGTCGTTACATTTCTACCGTTCACAAAGTGTAGCCCCTTAATATTCTGGAACGCTCTTGATGGTATCCTTAGCAGAAGATTGTTTTGAAACGACAGGGTGTTAATTTCTGGGCAGTTTTTAAACCAATACTTATTCCAGTGGATGATCTGGTTGTTGTCGAGATTAACGATTGTAAGTTTAGTCATGTTATCAAAAGCACCTTCTTCGATTACGGATATGTTGTTATTCATCAGGTTTAACTCGTTCACTGGTAAGTTATTGAAGACGCCCTGTTGTATTCTTTGGATTCCGTTGTGTTTAAACCGTAAAAGTCGCAAATTGGACAGGTTTTGGAAAGCGCCAGGTTCAATTTGCAACACGTTACTGCTATCTAAAATTAAATCGGCTAGATTGTGCAAGTCTTTCACAGCTCCTTTGTACAAGATCGGCACCGTCTGGTTTATTACTTGTATGTACGAAACTTTCTCCATTGGGCCCACCGGTTCCAGACATCCTGATATCGTGTCGATTCCTCGGACGCCGAGGACGGTAACCGAAACATTCACGAAAGTAACTTTTTCACAACAGGCACTCGTACTTACAAGGAATACAACAATTACGACGCATCTAGTTAAAAACATTTTCACGATTTCTGCCACTAATTTTTAATGAATCATTAGCGATGTATGAAACTATTTTTTAATTTTTAACGTCACTTCATTCTGCTAGGGGTTACTTGCGATGATAAGGCGTGACCTTACGATCGTCCATAACAAATGAAACTTTATTAATTTATCAATGGAACGACGTCACTCTTCATTCAAGGAAAGCCACGTTCAAACGTGCGTCTTTATTCAAACCGAATGCAACAATATTAACTGATCCGACTTATTAAGTAAGTACGCTTTTTGCATTTCACGTCGGCCATTTTTTTCCCGTTGACGATCTCCAAAGAAATCACGTACGCTCTGTGACTTCATGGCCAATTTTCAGTGAATGATCTCATTTTATTCAGAAAACATAACTCTTGATAACCTTAAATATTTTAAATATGGCGTTACTTTATTTTGATACGCATAAATATAAATATGACATAGTTAATTATCGTTTATGAATTATTATGAAGATAATGAAGTCAATCCCCCGGATTTGTTTGTTACAATAGGCGTTTCAATTTTGCGCACATAAAATGGATAACAGGAAGAGGTTACACACTATTACTTCAATGTGAACGAAATTTGTTGAATCATATACATTTTCGTTGAGATTTTCTTTGAGGATCTGATCTTGCAATCCCAAATTTTCTATTTCTTCAGCTCGTGCAGCACATGTACTTCTAAATGCAACATAATTGGCTTGACATCGTCTCTCTTTTATTTTATGGCTAGGTGGTAGAAAACATAAAAATACGCCCTCGTATAACGTCTGTAAACCGTTTTGTCGTACATAGCAATCCATGTAATTCATTTAAAATTTTTTAAATAATTGATCAAACGCACGTAGCTACTGGACATGGGGGAAAAACAAGAATTTTGAAAGATCTGCATAAGAAATACAAAAACATCAAGAACTATACTTAACATTATATGAACTCTGCCAGAAAAAATCGAAAATGCCAAAAAAGGAACTTGTTCGCCCACTGCTTTTTAAGAAGATATATTCTAGCTGCCAAGTGGATTTAATTGACACGCAGAGTCAACCAGACTCTGATTATAAATTCATTCTTGTGCATCAAGACCATCTTACTAAGTTCGTACAGTTTGCAAAAGCAAACGAGCAGAAGAAGTGGCTCATACACTTTTGGATATTTTTACAATTTTAGGAGCATCAAGCATTCTTCAGAGCGACAACAGCCATGAATTCTTGAAGAACTTTGTACAATATGGAACGATTTGAACACGGTTCATGGCAAGCCGAGGCACACTCAGTCACGGGGTTCTGTGGAACGCGCAAATCAGGACATAGAAAACATGCCAACAACTTGGACAGAAGCAAGCCAAACTTCGCGGTGGTCAGAGGTTTGTCCAATTTATGAAGAACAGAGCTCACCATGAAGGCGTTAAGTGTAGTCCAAACTTGGTGTTACAGCAAAAGTTGGTCTTGCGACCTCATCACTTTCAATCGATGCTGTTGTAAATTTGAAAACTGAAGAAGAACTTGAAGCTTTAATTGACACGACAGATGATTCAGTAAGAGAAACACATGGTGACTACGTGGACCAAGACCAGGGGCCCGATTCTCGAACTGTGCGAGACGATTCGTATGCGAAAATGACGTCAAAATGACGTAGACGCTCGTACAAAACTGTACAAAATGTTCGAAAATTTCGCATGATTCGAGAATCTGGCCCCACGGAGAAAGAACGGAGCAGGACAAAGAGTTGAAGCAAGTAAAAGACATCATCTTTAGCTACTTCAGAAGGGACTTCATCGGAGGATGCCACTTGTGATAAAATCATTTCTATTGAGAGAAAGAGAGAAGAAGTGAAAACTGCTTTGGAGTGTCAGGCAAGGAAAATGAAGCAAATGTGTGAAAGAAAGTTTCCAAAAGGCCAGGTGGGGGGACACCGTAAAGATTCGAGTTCCTGTGTTCGACAGAGGAAAAAGTGATTCCAGAAACATTCTTGGAATAATTGAGGAGGTGGATGAGGAAATAAACTTGTATGAGATTAGCACCAAAGAAAGACGTTTAGCACACAAAAATATTCCAAGAACCAATTTAACATTTGTGAAGAGAACTTCATATCGAAAGTGTGTCCTCGTGAACGTGCCAGGAAATCATCCATTACAGGCGGCGCCAAGGATTCAAGAGATGCGATTGCAAAGGCAAATGTCTTTTAACAAAATGTAGCTGCAAGAAGAGAGGAATTTTGTGTAATTCGAAATGTCGAGAGTTTTGTCTTGTTCTAACAAATGATCACTTCAGTGTACATAATTAACTTACTGTACAGTGTTACTCTAAAGTTTCTTTCTTCTATATTATAACAAGATAGAAAATTACCAAATAAAAAACATTAGGGATGTGCTATTTGCACATTATTTGTAATAATAGCGCTATTCAAATTTACCCAGACTTTGTGACCCTTAAGACTTTAGCATATAATTAATTTACTTTTTGACTTGACGGTATAATTGTTTTACAAAGCATACTGAATTATGCACTTAGATACCACAGATGATAGATCTCTCTCTAGATAGCCGGCGAAATAGGAATGGAGGGCGCTCTAAAAATAGTTTGTTAAATACTCAATAGATGTCACTTGTATGCACAAATTCGAAAACTCTGCACTAGTCACAAACTACTTGCTAATTCCGAAGATCAATTGCCTCATTTACCGCCAGACGTCGCATTTAAGTAACTGAGAAATAAGTCTAAAGTGGGGCCAGGACACGATAATGTGACGTACGGTTGTAATATGCTGTTAATTCTCCTTTTAAACTTTGTTTACTTTGTTACAATGTGGATGCAAGTGCATGAGATAAAAAAAAATGCGTAATATGAAAGCTTAAAATATTGGACAATAATAAAACAAAAAGAAAAACAGGGAAAGGAAAAATAAGTTGGGAATATTATGGCAGAATGCAGGAAATATGTATTGATGATAAATGTGTTAAACCAACAAACATTATTGCTTCTACGATAAGACATTCAATTACCACCGCAGACGAATCAGAAGAAAGAAGAATCAGTCCTTTGAGTACTGATGCAAGCATTATGTAATAGTGAAACTCCAACAAAATGGAAACGTTTAGATATATTCCGCAAGCAACAATTAGAAATTGAAACAATGAAAATAGAAGAAATAAAGAAAATAAGAGAACAACTAGAAGAAAGCAACAACGTGCGTTTATTTCAAAACTATTTAGAAAGAAAACAGAATGAATAAAAAAATGTTAGAAATGGTTTCGCAAGTACAGTTGATTCCAGAAAAATCGAGTACACATCAAAAAAAAATCAAGAGTGCGAAATTTTACAATTTTTTGACAACGTACAGATGTCTTACCCGAATTCTGAAATCTTATTTTTCAAACAGGTTATATTTAACATTAAAAGTATCACAATAGCTTCGTCCCGAACATGTTCGGAATGGATTTTAAACTGAACTACTTAAAATTTGAGCAAAATTCAAGATTTTTCTTTTGTGCAAACAAGTTTTGAATCGTTCTTTAATACTTCTAATGTATTAGAAATCGTTTGTGGAAAGTAAAAGTCCTGAATTTTAGCCAAATTTTAAGTAGTCCAGGTTAGAGACCATCCGGGATAAGTTCAGGTCTAGCTCCGCGAAAAAAGCTATTGACATCAAAAGTGACACTGACACAAACGAATCAAACCAGAAAAAATTAAACGTACTCGATTTTTTCGAAATTAACTGTACTTTATCTAAATGGTCTCAAAATTGAAGCAATATAATCTCTTTTAGTTTCATTTCTTTTATTATGAGGATCATCTTCAGCCGAGAATTTCAAGTCCATTATTCTCCTGACAGTTTTCTTCAAAAATTTCATCGGCATATTCATTGTTGTCATTCTATTTAATATAAAATTGTGCAATATACAAGTTGCCATTATACATAACTTCTGGTATTCGGTCTTGTAGAGACATGTCCAAAAATTTAAGCCTTCTCCATGTACCTAATAATAAATGAGTTCAATTACAAAGTCTTGCTTTCGGGTTTTGATAGCATCCAGATTGAAAATAAAATCTGCATGTCGTTCTCCAGGCAAAAATGAAATAAGTAAACCATTCAAATGTTCTATTGCTTCAGGAGACATCCTAAAGTGACTTAAATTCACTTAAACTGTAATGTGGAATTGTTCTCTCAAAATAATTCTGGTTTCTTATAGGTTGTTCATTATTATTATTACAGAGAAGTCTTCCTTCAACTGGATCAGTATTATCTGCCACTACACGGATAATATTATTAATATTATTATCGTTGTCATTAAATAAATAGTCCATAATAAGATCATATTATTATCCAGGTCTTTTTAGATTTAAAAGTGTTTCAAATGATCACACGACTTAACTAACCTCAAGCAATAATTTTACGTCAAAACAAATTCAGTACGCTGAACGTCAGCATCTCATTCAGGGAAGACACACATTCTGTTAACACACCCAATAGTTTGTGACAAACATTTAGTTTTCGAATTTTGTTAAATACTCAATAGATGTCACTACTATTTTCAGAGCGTCCATTCGTACTTATGTCATTGGCTATCTGGAGAGATCTATTATCTGTGGTAGTATAGAGCGGCATGTCTAATTTAATTTTGATTGACTGGGGTAAAAATTTTACGATCTGTATAATGGTTACCTCCTCATCGCCTCAAAATTGTTGAAGTATAATATATACTTTACAGAGTAAAAATCCTTTATATTACTTCACTTTTAATGCAACAAAAAAACTAACTGTTGCATTTCTACAGCAAGAATCCAACACTAAAAAAAAAAGACATGATGTCCAACGAACTTACCTTTTGCTCCAGATTCCATAATAAATCTGAGAACACCATAACAGGCCCGACGTACGGCTAAACCCCCTATTAACTTGTATCTTAAAGATTCCGCCTGTGCAATGGCGCATAGCCCTCGCGTAGCAACTTTCTCGGCGTACAACTCAACCGAATGCTCTGGGAAGTTGAATCTCTTCTGCACCACGGAGGTCAGCTCGCGAATACGACGGCCCTTCTCGCCTAATACGTTTTGGGTGCGAGTTGCCATTATGATGATTTCAGTTCGAGTCGGTGTAACTCGAACCTCCACTCCTGAATAGCCATCTTCTGCCAGTTCGCGTGTCAGGAATTCGTTCAGTTCGGCTTTGAAAACGCCATCTCCTACAAACTGAAACACACACGTTCGTTATAACCTCAAGACGTGCTGTCACATTTAAATCGGGGCCATCCTCGAAGTGTTTGGGACTTATTCGCAGATTAAGATAAACATGTGAAGCCCAACGTGGTCAATTTCACTTTAGCAATTATATTTCTTGTTAGTAACTTCTATATAAGTAAAAACTTTAATATTTACCTTTCGCTTTTTAGAAATGGACGCCGCCATTTTTCTAGTTTTGCATTGAAGAGAATTGAAGAGGTTACTTTCAGGAGAACCAACCTTGTTACCAGTGTTGCCAACCGCTTGACGTGAAATATCGCTACAGTCAGAAAAAAGTGTCCCTGATTTCGCTATCAAAACTTAAAAGTCGCTAAATTGTCGCTACTTTAGAAACTCAAATAATAAACAATTTTTAACAATTTCTTTAAAAGTAAAAGTATATTTGTGGCTAAATATTGGTAAAACTGCACTTTAGGTTCCTAAATTTCAATGTCATTTTGCGCATGTGCAGAAGTGCCCGATACGCGTGCAATGTTGCCATATCTATTGTGTTTCATTTTAAGCTATACCTACATAATTTTAAATAAAACAAACAACATAATGCAATTGATAAAATTTCTTATTTATTATTTAGTTATACTGGATACTGTTGCGTAATGCAAAATAAATAATTAGGAAATAGATATTCCTTGAACTTCTCCCTCCACAAGAACAAGAACTCATTCAAGTAGGAGGGAAACAGCTCCCGGGACGTTCCAAATTGTGCTTTAAGTTTTCAATATTTTCAATTTTCAATATTTTGGGTGTGAATTCGTGGGTCGTTAGAATCTACGAAACGAAATGAAACACATTAGATATGGCAACATCGCACGCGTATCTGGAACTTCTGCACATGCGCAAAACGACATTGAAATTTAGGAACCTAAAGTGCAGTTTTACCCTAAATATTTATTGTATTTATAAAATACAAATTGAAAATAGATAACAAATTCCGCTTTCGTGATCTAAATGTTGAGTTCGGAAATTCACGCGGTGCAAGCTCGGAGTGAAAAGTAGAGTGAGAACGCAGCTGTTTTGATATAGGTACATAAAAGTGAGACAAAAGTGCTCATTGTGAACGTACTACAATTTTGATTTGGTGTTGTAAATCTTATTTTCTTCTTTCCTGTTTTCGTTTTTACAACAGATCTCATTCTTATTGTCGTTTTTCGTTTACTACAATAGATTACATTCTTGTGTTGTCCTATCGTACTATTGAGTTCGATACCTCGAAAGCAGGGTTAGGAATTGCAAGTTCAAACCACGTTCGAACGTCACATAAACAACTGAACTGTCATGTCGATGATGATTCACAATGAAATCTTCATGGCCAACTTCGACGCCAGATTTTAAAAAAACACTCTATGTTTAGTTGATTTATTTGACGTAACCTGACAGCGACAAGATGTAGGTTATGTGAATGAAAATTAGCGTGTTAATTTGAATTTAAAATGTCGAAATGGCGCTTGTACATTGACGGCTGTCAGTGTCAAGTCGTCAACAACCGCAAGTTACTCCAGTTGAACCAATTGAAAATAAATTTCAACACTGCCAACTCAAGCAGTGGTTCTTGACCACTTTGTAGATTCAGTACAATTTAAAAGGATTTAGTGCAAAAGTGATTTCAGAAAATAATCTAGTACACATTTATCTTTTGGCCCCAGTGTCACTTAGAATATGAGATTAGTTGCCAAATCTTTACTTGTTTATATAAACTATGAAAACAATTCCAACTTAGGAACTTTTGACAGCTAGCAGCTATTTGACAGTTGATGGTTTTGCTAGTAAGGAAGGAGCTACAGCTGAATTCAAAAAAAAAACGGGGAATGAAAATTTTCCAGTTGTAAATTAGGTTCTATTTGTCAATACATAAATACCTTTAAAAAATAACCTATTTACATGTAATCTGACATACCGTCAAATAATTCTAACCTATTTCTAATAAATTCATTTTCACACTATGAAAATATTGAAAAAAACGTGTCGTTTTTTTGACATTTCCCGATTTTTTTGATTTCAGCTGTAACTAAGCAGGGTTGTCACATTAGGGAGCAAATCCCTATAACACTAGGTATTTTTCTGTTTAAAAGGGAATTTTTGAATTAAATGCATCAAATCTAGGGATACGTATTGGAAAAGGAAATTCTAATTTGTAATATGTAATGTTTATTGTAACCTGTAGGTCGTGTTTTGCATGTTGATATTGGGACTAACTGCTAGTGTCTACAAACAAATCACACCTTATTCTGTGACTTGACTAATTACTTATTAGGTTTGCTCATTTTATCTGCACTTTCTATACTTTTAAGTTCTTTATTCTATATTTCTCACTCCTACTTATATTATTTTATATACATCTCACTCTCTCAGGAGCGGTTGGTGCAAGAAGTGTAGAGAAATGCAGAACAAATGATCAGCAGGCAGATTCCGTTTCTCAATTCGAGTCGAATTCGCTATTCTTGCCACTGTCTAATTCGACTCGAATTGGGGAACGGAATCTGGGGCCAGATCTATCGAATGTCTTCTATCTGTCGAATGTCTACGCATGCGTTAAGCTTAATTTAGACGTTGCAATTTTTCTTACCAATATTTTTTCACAGCGCAATTTTACAAAATGTGTTATATGCAATTATTCTTCTCATTGACATATTACACGTTGACATTTAGTAAAATTGCGGTGTGGAAAAAATATTTGTAAGAAATAATTAGAAAGAGTAGGGGAAAGTGGGGAATTTTTGTTCTTCAATTGGCGACACTGTAACTAAGTGAAAGTTTTGACATTTGACATTAGAGGAGATATGTTCCGCTTTCGTGCTGTTCTCATCTTTCCTTTCGACACCTTTAAAGAGTAGTTAAGTTATTCAAGAGAAGACATTCCGAATCAAGTCTTTTGATTTTTTCCGAGTAGTTTCTATGACCCTGAAACAGTTTAAATTGGTGTAGCGAAATACGCAAGAAACGCACAAACACATTGGCATGGCGTACAGTTTCCACCAATCAGATTCTCTGCCCATTGTCGCTCTCACATCCGGAAACATTCGATAATTCACGAAAGGACATTTAAATTGGCGTAAATCTTTTTTTTTCCCTAATTAGCACTTGTTTGTTCTAGTGTTTTCTCATGTATAAGTTAACTACTCTTTGATCTCTAGAAAATGACAACCGTTTTGATATACGTAAAAGTGAGACAAAAGTGCTCGAGGAGTCAATAGAGTGAGCGCGGAGGAATTACCGAACCCAGCAACAATAAACAACAACTGTCAATAAATGAAAAATTAAAACTAAAACTATCCCTAATGCCCGATTTCTTCATCGCCTTATCTTGAGGTTAAATTTATCTGTCAGTTAGAATGTGACACATAGTATGTATACGGCCAACTGTACGTCACATTCCAACTGTTAAATAAATAAATTAACCTTAGGTTAAACATGGTGAAGAAATCGGCCATTAATAATAATAATAATAATAATATAATTTATTGGCCCCAAAAGAAAATACGACCAAAAGGTTTTGGATCAGCTCCCCCAGAGGAGTACGCTGTTCTACCTCCAAAACCTTTAGCAACAAGAATTTACAAAAAAAAATACATTTGAGAAAGGCAAAATTAGTCACGATTAGAATTGAAAACCGTGCACAGTATCCACTGTTGTCAAGTTTCTTTGGCGTTCACATTCGACAACACGTCTGAATCATTACTGTCGTTCGGGATCGCCGATTACCGTGAATCTCGCAATCGATTCGACAGCCCATTCGATACAAGTTCTGAATCCCGCTGCTGAAGTGTTTGGTGATAGAGAAGTTCATAAACGATTAAGCAGTTTATTAATTCTCATTTCGAGGTCGTTCATTTCTGCTCTGCAAATTTTGCATGGGTTCCCAGAGGTTTATTGCGCCCAAAATAATTATTGTTGGATTCATTTTTGTTTAATTTAGCTCGAAATGCTTCTTAGACAAGACTTACACACTAGGCACTAGAATATTTATACTGCGCGATCATTTAAATTTATAATTAGAGTAGGCTATCAATTTTGAATTAGATTGGCAACACTAACTGTTGACACTTTAATTTGAGTTTGAATTGTCCAAGTGACGCTCCCCGGAGGCGAACACTTTGAAGATTTGCTCTGGTTGTCACTGAAACTGTTTCACTTCCTTTAAATTAAAACGATTGAATCCGATGAGAATCCTATAAACATCAAAATATTTACATAACCTCTAATCTACACAGTGAGTCGATTGGCAAGGTGCATTTTACATCAAAATAGACATTATATTGTGTATAAATAATTAATTATAACCTGAAAATGAAGAAATAGAAAACAACGTAATTTTTACAGTAGTTAATTCATTTTTGACGACGTAGATAATTACAAAATCTACACGTAATTAATGGGTATTTATACGTCTCATTATGTACGTCCCAACCCTGGCCGCAAGTTTATATCATACTTTTTACTTGCAAAGATATAAAGATTGACAAGAATTGCTATTTTATTAGATGTTTGAATAGATAAATGTTTTGTTTGTTTTAGCATTCGTTTCATAATGAATAAAAGTAATTAATTTAGGACCCTTTTGTGAAAAATTTAGTGCTTTTCTTAATCGAATGTTACTACAGTTTTTAACAGTGTTGCGGCAACACTGGTCGTGAGGTCACAGTGGCTGAGTTCGGCATAACGTTTGGGGCACGCTTTGAACAGAAGTGTGAGAGACAACAAATGCGTTTCAGTGCATGTAAAACTAAGAAAAAGGAATACTCCGAGTGCTTGGAGATGGCTTGGAGCATTATGTCGAATGCACCCTTAAACATAAAAAATGTCAAAAAATGCGGCCATACTGTTTGATACCATTATGGAAGTGCAATTAAATTGAAACACCCTAATATGAATTGGCTGCAATGCAAAGGAATTGTCATTTGTCAAAAACTCAAAAATAACAAACATAAACAAACAATTTATGAGTGAGGTGTCAGGTGTAAACATAGATGAGAAGATAATTTTGAAACCCTTCACAGAAAATGAACATTACACCGGCAATTGACTTCGAGAAACTGTCAGCTGACTTGTCTGCGGAGGAATTCCAAGAAAAATTGTGCATTTGGCTGCAAAACAAAGGTCTATTATGTGAACTGAGAAATTATTTTCGCACGAACATGATCACCGTGTTCAGCAAAACAGCGTCTGGTGGTTGTATCACGAAAGATGTGAAACCCATAACTCCGAAATTATACGTAGTACATTTACTGATAGCAGAGTTCCTAGCTCTCGCTGATTGTCATTATTCTTTAAGTGTATTTTGTGCAGAGGCGTCCGTTGTAAACATATTTCCAAGTATTAAAGAAGATAGTATTGGGAACTTTCAATTTGAGCACGGCAGATTCTCAAAAACCCAAGTGCACGATGTTCTTGAAACCCTAGGCATACTGGAAGACTCTGAGCTTTGTAATCTTATTTATTGCACGTATTACAATTCAACAGATTCATTATTGATGTGTATACTGACTGCAAGATGTTCGACAAAGCTCGTCGTTCCACAGATGGAAGTTTGTAAAGATTCTGATGATGGCTGCGCATTTGCAGTTGAAAATATTGATAAGCTATTGAGGAAAAATAATCTTTCGTACGAGTCTCAAGTGCAAATCAAATATTACATCAAGCAAATGCACGAGAAGCAAAAGAAAAAAGGTTTGCTTGCTGAAAAAAATTTGAGGCAGAAATATAAAAATGAAATAGCCAAGTATAAACAGAAAGTAAAAAACATGCAAAGTTCATTCAATGAGGAGAAAGTGCAGCTGGAAAGGACCGTTTTCGAACTTGAACTACTGTTGGGAATTTGTGGCCCGGAACAATACAAAAGGGAGAAACAATTTTCCGGTGAACAAGATCGAGATGTGGAAAACTTACTAGCTTTTCAGCCACGTAAAGGTGGTAAAAACTCTGACGTAAATCTTGATGTAACGAAGAAGTTGGCCTTAACGATTCAGGATGTTGAAAATATTCAAATGAAATTGTTATTCAAACAGTTACAAAGTGAAAACAAAACGCTGTGCAATCAGAACTCAAATTGTATGAAACGATTGGAACATTTAAGTAACAAAGTCGACGTGTTACTTTGTAATTTGAAAGATCTGTGTGATAATAGAAGCAAGTTTCATTCCCGAATTAGCACAGGCAAGTATTTGTATTGCGTAGGGCCAGTTTCATAATGGAATTTAAAGGAGACTTTAAAATTACAGTCAAGAAATGTGCGTTATTTTGTAATTTTTAAATTTAGGAAAATTCTGTTTGAAAATGTGGCAGTTGGTGACATTTGGTTGACGTTTAATAATTTCAAACAAATGTCAATTTGAAGGTTAGTTTTATCAATTGTACATGTCGACAGACACAAGTAGTCAAACAAAAGTCTATTTGGAGGTTATTTTTGTCATTTGAAGTGTTAACAAAATATGTCGCTGTATACGCTGTTGCCAACCTAATAAAATCAAATTTTGGACGGCTTAATGAGCTACTTTTTGGGTGCGTTTCGTTTGCACGCTCACACGCTTTAAGCGCTCACGCTTACAAGCGCTATTTTCTGTTGTTTCATTTGGCGTTCAGTCGCTTAAGTCATTATACACAGAGGTGTTTCTTTTGACTATTGTTTGCACAACGAATTTATAACCTTAAAAATATAACTTCAATAGTGAAATTAATCCAAGCATAGCTGCTGCAGCTATTTTTAAAGTGTAATATTTGTTTATAACCTACTATGATCAGCTGAGCTCCTCGTACGCATGTCATACATTCCGTTTGGAACATAAGCGCTTACGCTTTTGCTGCCCTACCTCGATGGAATAAGCGATTGTGAGCGAAGACTGTGACGTTATAATGACGTTACCATTTCGTTAGCTGGAGCTTTGTAAGCGTTTGCAAAGCCAAAGGGAATGGTTTAAGCACTGCTTATGAGCGCTCAAAGCATGTAAGCGCGCAAATGAAACGCACCCTATGACGTCCGAATGGGTTTCGTAATGTAGTCGTTAAGCAAGGCCGGCGTGAGGCGTGTTCAACGCGTTCCCCGGAACCCGGCCCCGCGCTCAAACTTTGTGCTGTCGTTGCAGTTATAAATCCACTTTTATAAACTGGATTCATTCCTAGGCGATTTTTCATCACTGCGTTACGCGATAGATATTTTTGATTGGTTCGTTTAATTCATCTATAATTTATTTAGAACTGTTTTTTTTTTGGCCCCGCGCAATTTTTGAACCCGGCCCCGCAAAAGTTTGCGCCGGCCCTGTCGTTAAGACATCAAAATAAAAGAACTCCATTATGAAATTGGCCCTTAACTTATTATTTTAGTGACAATTTTTTGTTTCAGATGTACAATCATGTAAAAATAAGACTGACGACGATCAAATTTCAAGACATACTTTCAAGCAAGCAAATCTTGATGAAGTTGTGCAAGAAGCGCAGTACAAACTCAAAATGCTTGAGCTAGAATGTGATAGCATCACAAATTTCAAATATGTTAAACATAGTCCTAAAATAATTGCTTCATAACATAGATAGATCAATGCAGTTTAAAAAAGAATTATGAAATATGTATATTTTGTTAAGAATAATGTTAATTTTTAGATTCTATGTTCAATATTATCAAAGTTAAGTATTGCAAAGATCGAGTGTAAATAAAATGTACAAAATAGAAAAGCTGAATAAATTTTCGGACAATGCAGATGCAATGACCAGATGAATTTTCACATGTATGTTAAAATTGAATTTGTTTAAAACTGAATATAGTATTATTCATAAGAGAAGACCTCTGCGTCATTGTCTGTTGTTGCATCATCGGACTTATGAATCGTAACTCTGTCCTTTTTTCTCATTCATCGTTGGCAAAGAAATAATATTGAAATAATTGTCGGTTATTGCCTCGGCGATTGATTACGCAGCGCTCAAGTTAAGTGATTTTCATTATATATGAGTTATTTATAAATAAATCACGTGCAGGAGTGCGTTCAGAATCTTTACCTCCGAGAGCGTCTTAGGCGCGCAATCGCGACTTTCTCACTCACGATTTTTAACATGTTTTGCGTCTCGCTCATCCATTTGAAAACGACTTGTGTTTACGTTATTTCCATGACAACGGGCGCACTCTAACACTATGTCCTGCGTGAGCAACTACTTGCGAGCGACGCGAATAAATCAAAGTGAAACGAATTGTGTAGGTGTCCTACGTGAAGACGCATTGACGGCGAAAGCGATTCGCGCGAATTTCGTGCGGTTGACGCGATCAAATAATTTGATATTTCCGCACTTTCCGCTATATCGACCGCTTTACCTGGCTCAATGGTATTTGAATAACAACATATTCACCCCAATTCTGTAACTCATAACAATATTGCTAAGTTAACAATATTGTTAAGTGAGATATTTTGACCAATCAGGGGTTAGATACAACGGATTTCTATGTACTGATTGGTCAAAATATCTCACTTAACAATATTGTTAACTTAGCAATGTTGTTATGAGTTATAGAATTGGGGTAAATGTAACAAAAATGTTTGAGCCTGCGTTTCAAATATATAATCAAATGTTATCAGCATCATTCTGCTGTAATTATGGGAAAAAATGGGACATGTAAAATTGCGTGATGATGGACGGTCAAGTCACGTCGCTGACACCGTACGATCAAGGCGATTCGCTCGCTTCGCAAAACTGGTCGCTCACGCAGGACAGTGCGTAAGCGCTCTACTTACAAGCGGAATGTGAAAAGTGCGTCCGTTGTCACGGAAATAGTGTAAACACAAGACGTTTTAAAACGGATGAGTATAATAGACGCAAAATATGTTACAAGTCGTGAGTGAGAAAGACGCGATTACACGCCCAAGACGCTCTCGGAGGTAAGGATTCTGAACGCACTCCTGGTCACCAGTGTGACTGCCCGAGGCTTCAAGTAAAGAGTCTGCACAAAATGACTTGAATTGGAGTGTACAAATAAATTAGGAATCATTCTTATTTTCTTGTAGATATTATAAAGTAATCAAACCATTCTTCCTGATAGTTTCTTTTCTAATTATTTTCATTTATTCTCCGCCGGATGAAATCGTCGATCTTTCATTTTCTTTTCGTACCATTCATTTGTCTTTTGTTCATTCTGTTGGTACAGGGAAGTCATAGTCATAAATTACTTCGACTCACGTGACCAATTTGAATTTGGTTTTGTTTCCTAGAAATGCCAACACAGAAAAGTGAGCTTGCTGTTTCAAATTAGTGTATATTTGTCACCGACTTTCGTAGCTGTAGATATTCCGTTGCGTTTAACCACTTTAACCAAGCATTTTCAGTTGCTGATGTAAATTACGATGCCCTTGTAAACCGCAGTCATTATATCCTCGAACGATTTAACACAGCACTGCAGAGTACAACGTGTTGCCTATACGGTGGAGTCACGTGGGTTGAAATCGTTCGTGATTTCCCTGTATTTCGGTGGTGGTTTGCTGCCTACCTGAATTATGGGAGGGCAATTTAAGATCTCCAGCACAGCCGGCTAACTCCTGGAGATAGGGAGGATTCCCCAAAAGTACAAGGTCAAATAATTAATAAAATAAAAATTCCTCAATGTCTTTATTTAAAATGATAAATATTAAAAACGCTATAAAATAAAACCAAAAACCCAAAGTAAATAAACGCAACGAGGTTGTCAACAATCTAAACCTTAAAACTCGATACAGACTTTACGTTACAAAAGTCTAACTAACCTCGGTAACAAACGGTTGCTTAATTTACGAAAGAATTTAGAAGCGTGCGTTACCGCAATTTAAATCAAAATAATCCGACCTTGGTTACACCCTCGCGCCTCCAACGGCAGCTATCGACGTCGATGCCCGAATCCGGGGGAGGACCACTGAAGCCAAAACGGCGTATCGCAATTTCCAGCGACCTCTCACGATGTAACTCATCAGCAGCAGTTGGACGAGTTCAAGTCCGGACAGACGGGGGAGTAATATAAATGTAACCGTTGTCGCACTGACCTTGCGGCAACTTAAAGATGGAGGGGCCCACGAAATCAACTCCAACGGTTCGGGGGAGAAGGAAGAGCAACAATTAGCAAAACGTAGAACTAAATAAACACACAAAAAAAGAAACCTAAAAGAAAAGAATACATGCGTTACACTTTGAACCACGCCCAAGTACACGCCGTATTTACCTAATCTCGAACTGCCGGGACTAGGCTTGGACAAGCATTACCCAATGCTTACAAATGTAGGGGTGACGATTTATAAAATCCGGTGAACAAAGTACAGTTGCGGACAGAAAATTTCGGATGTCGCTGTCATTCCACTAACGTACAGCTGAAATCAAAAAAATCGGGAAATGAAATTTTTCCAATTGTAAGTTTAGTTGTACTTGTCAATTAATTGACAATACATACCTTTCAGAAAGATATAACCTATTTATTTATAAACTGACATGGCGTCAAATAATTCTAACCTATTTCTAATAAAGTCATTTTCAGACTATGACGGTATTGAAAATAATCTGCAATTTTTTTGACATTTCCCGTTTTTATTGATTTCAGCTGTAAAAGTTCCTATATGTATACGTCAGATGAGTAACAGTGACATCCGAAATTTTCTGTCCGCAACTGTACCGTTGGAATTTAAAAAATAAATCTACCCAGTAAAAAAGTAAAAGTTAATACGATTTTCGTATGAAATAAATTTACCGTGAACATTCATCTCCAGGCGATTTCAGCCAAATGAATTGCAAAGCACAAAACCAGCCACAACAGCGGCACTAACGTGCACACCCTACAAGAACTGGCTACGTGCAAGCGTTTTCAGTGCATGCAATAGCGTTTTCGATTCACCTGCACCGGTTGCACTCTGTGTATTTGCATCTTCTTTTAACCTCATGCAATAACATGAGACGAAGATACTCTGAGTGCGCCCTAGTGCGATCAATCGAAAACGCTATAAGATATCAAGAGGGGGGTTGATAGAAGAACAGAAGTAACTCACTTCAGGACAGAGAGAGACGGCAACAAATCCGTATTGCGTATTGCAGGCCTTCGTTTAATCGGCGTACAAATGAAACGCGCATGGGCAAACTGTCGATCTTTTCTTTTCATATAATTCTGGAAAACAATCGACGTTCATTTGTTTTTTTTTTTGTTCATTCTGATATTGGTATTTCGGCGGAAGTTGTTTCATTCTCATTTGCTTTTTTTTGTATCAAGTCATTTTTTTTGATAATTTTTTAAAAATTATTTTCATTTATTCTCTGCCCAATGAAATTGTCCTATCTTTTTTCTTTTCGTATAATTCCGGAAAACAATCGACATTCACTTGTTTCTTGTTCATTCTGTTGTTGGCATTTCGGCGGTGTGGTTCTTTCAATATCATTATTTTTCATAAATGCCACACACAAAGACTAAAAATCACTAGATAGAGTCGCGGGAAATTTATGCTATCTTCAATCACTGTTGAACTCATCTGAAAAGAAATATTTTAAGTGAAGTTCCTAAGACAGCCACTTAGATTATCTACATTGATAATTGATAGTGAAGTCGGATCACAATGTTCTTCAATTAATACAGGTTGTGTGTAATAAAAATTTGTAATTATAGTTTAAAAATTTTATTCAATATATGTTTAGAAACCCAAAAAGATATTGAACACAAAAAAAAGTTGTTTTTCACAAAATTTCAAAAACAAGAGCTCACGCCCGTTTTTTTTTTGTCATAAACTATACAAAAAGAAAATATACCATGATGTTACCGAATCAGTAACAACGAAATAATAAGATGTGGCTTGAAGGCAAAATTATTACTATACTAGTCTACCACTCAACAACAACAAAAAGACTTTTAGTTACTAAGAAAAACTTCCGTTTTTATCTTATGCATCTAGCACAGAATTGCTAGGGTATTGACTTTATATTCATTATTACTAAAAAACTGTACCTTATAAATGCATACTTAGTATGCAAGCGAAATATCAGAAATATTAGTTAATGAAATACATAATTTATTTATATATAATATATAACAGAAGGAAACAACAAAAAAAATTACAATTAACATCACTGTATTCCTCCTTTTTCTTCCTTTTACGTTACAATCAGTACAATAATTTACTCAATAAAAAGTCAAAAAATAAAATATAACCATCGCAATATCATATCATATACAAACAATCAGATTAATCAATTTTTACAAAAAAAAAGAAACGATTTCCAAAGATTATTATGTGATATAAATTGTGTAAATAATGTTCATCGTTAAGACTAATCAAATCGGCACCTTAGCATTTCATTGCAAGTACAACTCGAAACACTATGTTATTACTAGAAATATGTCAACAATTAGTATTGTATGTCGCATCTTCAGTCAATATGTAGTTATTATCCGTGCTGGCAACTGATTCATTCGGTGGCCGAAAAGCTACTGTGTGTGGAAAACGTTGGTTGCATTGCTTGATATATTCCTCTACTTCCGAATCACATTTCCCGAAATCACCATTTTTTAATGAGTTTAAAACATCTGTACAATTCTGAAAGGGTAAACAAAAATTACAGACACTTTTAATAGTTGCGAATAATTCAGATACGTACTTGAATATTTACATCTATATATTTATTGTCTAAACTGGTAACGAGACGGAGTGCTGTGTTCAAACTCTTTGGGTCAAGGTAGTAAAGCATTTTCGCCCCTTGAAAGGAGGCGTCCAATCGATTTGAGTTCAATTCGAGAAATTCTTTGTTTAATTGCTTCGCATCTTTTCCTTGAAAAATTATTTCCACTTCCTTCTGCACCACCTCCTGGATTACCGGATCCCAGGTGTCCTTTCGTTCATTTATTACCTCGTAGAAACGTATCAGACACGAGTGCAATTTCGGATGATTTGGATTCAGTTTGAAGGCGCGCTTGATCGATTGCAACATTAGCAAGTCTTTCTCTAAAGTAAATAAACAAGAAGAAAAAACTTTTAGTTAATGTTAAATATGAATTGAAAAACTCCTTTTTTCAAGGTCAATGTATTTGCTTCCCGCTTCAATAAGTTTTTTTATTTGGCACCAATTTATTGTACTTCAATGTAACATAAAAATAGAATATGTTTGCAACCCATCACGTGAAAGACTGGTAAATTTTTCTGAGAAGGGCTAACTTAATGAACCCTCTCTCTTGCAATTGTTTTATGGCATTTTGTTGAACACGCTGTGCAATCTAATCACAGATAATACATAGATCCCTTCAGATAGCCAATGACATAAGAACGAATGGACGCTCTAAAAATACTAGTGACATCTATTAAGCATATAACAAAATTCGAAAACTGAACATTTGTCACAAACCATTTATTTTGCTAATTCCGAAGCTCAATTGGCTTATTTACCGCCAGATGTCTCTTTTTAAGTAACAGAGAAATAAGTTGAAAGCTTGACGAGTTTCCGGCGAACGGACAATCAAAAGACAAATGGAAAAACAGAACAAGAGAAGAAACGGTGAAAAGCGTTCAGATATACGAAAACAGCGCTCTCTACGTACATTTCGTCGAACTACGATTCTTTTCGGCGTCAATTTTGAAATGGACTTTCCTCCTTTCATCACTCGTACTTTAATAAATTCTCCGTCGGGATCTTCTCTTGTCTTTTATGTTCTGCATTCTGGGAGGGGAAAAAAGCAACATCGAAGTGATGTGGCGCCATCTATGTAAAGCTCGTAGGACTAGAAACGTAAACAAAAATTTCCGGGGGCAAAGTTGAAAACGTCAAAAATACTTGAAGTTACTGCAAAGTCGATTGTTATTTTTTAAATTCATTTCGTACTTTCAAATTTCTCCCTCTCTCCCTTTCTCTACGACGGATTTCTCCCTCTCTCTCTTTCTCTACGACGGATTTTAGAAATTGCGATCGCGAGCGCCATCTATGTAAATTTTGTCGAACTAGAGTTCTTTCGTCGCTAAATTTTAAACAGACTTTTCCTCTTCACTTCATTCCTACTTCAATCATCCTCCGCCAGGTGAGAATGGGCGATCTTCTCTTGTTTTTTACGTTCATTTAATTCTGCGGTTCGCTTTTCATTGCTCTTTTGCGTAATCTTATAATCTATTTTTTTAATTTGTTACTGTACAGTCGATATATTTTTTATTTATTTTTCACTTTGAAATTTCTCTCTCTCTCTCTCTCTGTGTCTACGACGGACTCTAGAATTGTACACTCACTAAATAAATACAGTATCGCAATCCATATGCTTAATGTGTAAGATAAAGAAACCACATTTTGCACTAAAATGGTCGACTTTCCACTTTCGTCAATTTCAGTGACCACTTTCGTCAACTTTAGTGACTACTTTCGTCAATCTAGTGACCACTTTCGTCAATTCAGTTACCACTTTCATCAATTCAGTGACCACTTTGGCCAACTTCAATGACTACTTTCGACAACTCCAGTCACCACTTTCGTCAACTTTAGTGACCATTTTCATTTACAGTCACTAAAGGTATATTTTCGCGTTGAAAGCAATTCATAGATTGACTTGAACAGTATTAGCTTCGGACGTCACCATTTGGAAGGGTCGCAAAAACACAATGTTTTGAATATCCAATATTCAATCTATCAATGTCAGCTGTTATTTACACTGTATAAAACGTGATATAAAACAGTTCACTTTTCTTCAAATTAAATTGCAAACGTTGCATTCTTAATAATATTGTTTTCCGTGCACTGAAAAAATGGACGTTAAGATGTTGATAAAAAAAAATATCGGAGATGTCAAGCCCCCACCACCAATACGTTTTAAAAATATCACCATAGAATGTTTCAAAACAGAATGAATGCGGTTCAAAGCATTCGTCAATTGACGTTACCGTTTCAACGCGAAAATGTAAATGTTTTAAAACAGTCGAAACTGCTTCAAACCGCTGCATCGCAAAAATATGGCTTAAATAAATACAGTACCGCAATCAAAATGCTTAATGTCAATTCGTCAACTTTAGTAACCACTTTCGTCAATTTAGTGACCACTTACGTCAATTCAGTTACCACTTTAGTCAATTCAGTTACCACTTTGGTCAACTTCAGTGACCACTTTCGACAACTCCGGTCACCACTTTCGTCAACTTTAATGACCATTTTCGTTTACACTCACTAAATAAATACAGTACCGCAATCCAAATGCTTAATGTGTAAGATAAAGAAAACGTTTCTGCACTAAAATGACCGTCTTTTCTAGTGATTTTTTTTCCGGCAAGTTTAAATTGCCCAATTTTTCAAGTGGTTTTCTTTCTGGTAACTTTAATCAAATTCAACGCCTGTCAAATGAAAGTTTAAAATGCGCCCGAGTGTGTCGTTGTTAGAGTTAGATGTTTAAATTTCCCGGCAATATTTTGCACTAAAATGACGCCTGATTGCGATACTGTAATTATTTAGTGACGGTATAGAATTGCGATCGCCAGTGCCATCTATGTAAATTTTGTCGAACTACGAGCTCTTTCGGCGCTAAATTTCAAATGAACTTTTCCCCTTTATTTCGTGTCTACTTCAATCATCCTCCGCCAGGTGAGAATCGGCAGTTTTCTCTTGTTTTTTGTTCATTTAATTCTGTGGTTCGTTTTCGTTTGTCTGTCTCTGTCTACGACGGACTGTAGGAATTGCGATCGCCAACGCCATCTATGTAAATTTTGTCGAACTACGAGCTCTTTCGGAGCTAAATTTTAAATGAACTTTTCCCCTTTATTTTGTGTCTACTTCAATCATCCTCCGCCAGGTGAGAATCGGCGGTCTTCTCTTGTTTTTTTCGTTCATTTAATTCTGTGGTTCGTTTTTGTTTGCTCTTTCTTGTAAAGTAATCATTTACTTCTTTTATCTTGTTACTGTAAAATCGATATATTTTTTTAAATTCATTTTTCTCTTTCTCTCTATCTCTGTCTACGGCGGTCTGTGGAAGTTGTGATCGCGAGCGCCATCTATGTAAATTTTGTCGAACTACGAGTTCTTTCGGCGCTAAATTTTAGATTCTCCCCTTTATTTCGTGTCTACTTCAATCATTCTCCGCCAGGTGAGAATCGTCGATCAAAACAAACAAAAAAAGCTCGACGATTCTATGGCGAACGGTTAAAAAATAATCAAAAGACAGAACAAAGGAGCAAAAGGAGAAACGGTGAAGTGCGTCCAGAAATACGAAAACAGCGCCATCTACGTCAAGTTCGTCGAACTACGATTCTTTTCGGCGCTAACTTTGAAATGAACTTTTCCTCCTCCTCCTCCTCGCTTCATTCGTATTTCAAAAATTCTCCGTCGGGTGAGCATCGGGAATCTTCTCTTGTTTTTTTCGTTCTGCATTTTGGGAGGGGAGAAAAAAACAACATCGAAGTGCTGTGGCACCATCTATGTAAACTTTGTGGGACTACAAACGTAAACAAACACGAATTTTTTTTTACATGTTATTTATATTTACAGGTTTCGGTTTTCCTCTCTGCTATTGTAGCGGTACCGCCACCACGTATTTGGTGAGCGAATTCCTAACTAACCGAGTTTCCTAGTTTAGAGCGTCACATATCGTATATGACATTGGCCACATTTTATCTGTGCTCTGATTTAAAATGCAACTTTTTCATTTCTGAATCAATTTTATTTCTTTTAAAATAAGAAAAAGGAAAGTATCTTTGATACCAATGGTAGAAGGAGTCTTAGGAAAAATAAAAATACTTACTCTTTCTATAATAAACTTCAAATGCCATAAGATGAGTTTCTAATCTATTCTTTGCAAGCGTTTGTAAAGGTTGAAGAAATTTAATTGCCTGTTCCAGAGGATCGTCTGCCTGCAACGAATTATAATTAATTTGATTTTTTTTTTTTCAATTTATAAAACATACTTTTGCTAGTTTCTCAGGTATCAATTCATCTAGTTGGGGTGCATCTGCTTCGATATCTCCTTGCTGTTTTGACTTGTGATGTTGGTCTCGTTTGACTTGGGCTTGCGCCGCTTGTGCACTCTCCTGTTCAGCTTTTCTACGTGCTTTCCTCTGTTTGTTTCTTAGCTTCTTCAATTCTGAAGGTGCTAAATTTTCTGTAAAGAAATACAACATATTTCAATTTGAATAAATGAAAAAGAGTGCTCCAAGAATTTTTAAAGTTATTTTTCTAAATAAATAATCAGGAATAGCCGCTACTAGTCTCATTTTCTGTAACCATTGAAGCTATTTTTCTTTTAATTTCAAGATTTATCGTTGAAGCATTACTTCAAGACAATCGTGACTTTGTAACGTTGAGCGTTACAATTCGAAACGATGTTTTTTCAGAAGTCACGTGTACGCGTTGCAGAATTCACATGCTTGCCGTTGCACGCGCAAGCCATGAAAACTATTCCAGACAAGAAATAATTTTATTTTAAATATTCGGAATACATTAACGCCCGGCACATTTTTAAAGCCGCGCTCATGGTTGCTGGCAGGCAGCAAGAGTGAAAGTGCGTCGTTGCTGCAAGTACGGTAAATTTGCTTAGCTGAATCGATTCTGATGGTTAAAACTAAAAGCACCGTAATTATCTTCCAACTATTAATTGCTTCCTGTTTCCTCTTAATATTCTTATTGATTAACTCGATAGCATTCACATGGACCGCCCGCGCCCCAGAGTATCAATGGTTGAAGAAATCTTTTTACAAGAATGTGAAACTGTTACCTTATCATAATGTTGCATTACATTAAATAGATTAAGAAAGAGTATGAACTAAAAACGTTATGAAATCGAATGCGATTTGTACAACCAGATACAGATACAGGGTAAGCCAATACTGCGTATTCGGAAGATAGCGTCTTTGTTATTGCAAATTTTTAAAATCCGTTTTCGTTATTGCTTACGTCCGGTATAGGTGCATGATTTAAAATTAGTTACAATTGTACAGGCTGATTCGTGTGGCTGTGCCAAAACGAGGTTATGCTTTTTTTAATGGAACATACTGTATATTATGGCCCAGATCGATTTGCCTTTAAGAGTAGGTCAATTTATTATAAGCGTACTATGTACCCGGAACTAATAGTAATTGAGATATTGACATTTAAATGAAAAAAAGTACTTTTTGGTATTTAATAGATCAGATGTTTATTATAATTAGGGCGGAGATATCCATCTCTTGATAAACTGGCTAATAGTTATTAGACGTGTAACACGCCGACGTATCACCTCGTTTGTTGACTTTTACGGACAACTAAATAACCAATAAAACTGTTCAAACAAAAACAAATTAAATTTATTGCTAAATTAAATAACTGGACCGACAATGTTTACTTACGGAGATCCCAAAGAGTCACCCAAACGGTTTATGAGTGCAATTCGGCATGCATTATCCCTATCTGTCTACGGATACCTAGATTTATTGCCGGCGCTAAGAAACTATTCTATTAACCTAGTTATTGTGTTACGGTTGAACGACCCTCCGGAGAATCCGCAATAAAATAATAATATTTCTAATATGGCTCGTAATCGCTACAAATCTGGACTTACGTTGTTGTAACTCGGTTCTTTTTGGTGCGTCGGCGAATAACTTGAGAGATCAAAGGAACTAATTACGTTTGAATAAAAATGCCGAAGTTAGATTTAATTAATTATTTATTGAAAAAAAAAGGTAAAAACTCCTTGTATCAGCGACTGAGGGATCTGATATAATGAGCGAAAAAACCCTTGCGTTAAAACAATACAAAGACACAAAATTACGGTTATCAGGAAGTACAGTAGAATTCGCTTAACAGATTTCACTTTCGAGTATCAGAGCGACCTAACTGACTTCAAATCACACAGCTGGTGGTTTCGCCAGGCGGAGAACTCTGCTCCTCAATTAAATTAACAATAAATTTAAGTTCAACTTAGATTGGTCTTGGTACTAGTGTTTGCCACTTGAGATCGTACTCTAAGACTCGTTCTGCTCAATCAACCAACGCACAGTGTGACACAGTAGGTCTACAGTGTACTTAATCAATGGAAGTAATTAATTAATTAATTAGACGTTCTGGGGAAGTCTGTGATACAAAATGCCGCCCTCTGCGATCAATTTGCAAGACAATCAATAGCAATCGCCAGTTTTTCAGGGACTCCTTTTGGAGGTGATGGGAAACCCTATCGCTAGCTAAAGTAATTAATTGAGGTCGAATGGGTAGGATTTTCTCTCGCTATGATTTATTGCGCAAGGACCCAAATTGACTGTTTTCGGCGCTCGTGCGGTTATGGCCTTTCAGTCTCTCGGCAAATCGTTTCTAATTAACCTGCAAATCTTTCGGCAAAGATCACAGTTCGGTTCACACACATACAGGGTGTGAGAGCAACTTTGTTAAGAAGATGGCTATGAATAGGTGGTTAAAATTGTTCGGTCTCGTAATTTCATGCAATTCGTAACGAGCAATTAATTGGTCTTGATTTTTGGGTTTTACACTGTGCTGGCACACTTGGTTTCGGCGGGAGATATAACTTGCCTCAGACCAGTGATTCAAATTGGCGACTTCCCTGTACAAATCGAAAACAGTCGTTAGCACGTTCCAACTTGCCATAGCTGGTGGACAGCGGGTGTACCGTGCCGGACGGGGGTCCGCTGGCCAATTCTCACATGGGATATGGGCTGACGCCCGGGTGCTCTTGGTGTCGAAAGACACCAGAGAGTAATTGGTTGCCAGAGAATATCTCTACAGGTAGAAGTATTTCCTAAGAGTACACTGTATTTGAATTTCCAAATAGATTTGAGGGAACAGTTAATTGACGCTGGTTGGTTAATCACAGAACTGGCTTAGTAATTTATAAAGCAATAAATTGACCAACAAATTTTACTAAGGTGAATGCCACTTGTGGAGTTTTAATACTCGAATCAAATGTAAATAAAATAGTTTGATTAAACTTATCTAAATGCAATAGTAATACTGAACCTTACAGACTCTTTAGCCACTGATTTATGCAAATTAAATTATTTTTAATCAATTGACGAAGACTACACATACACTTCACGCGCTCTGATTTAGACACACTCGCGACGAGAAACGTACGTATTCGTGGTTTCGTTTAATTGCCCTTTCTATTAACACACTGTATTTAACCGTACCGAAATAAATGATTTAGCTACAAAATGAGATTTGACTGCAAGCACTAAAGAAACGCGCTAAGTCAAAATTAAAATTAAATTCGACCGTTCGCTCGAATCCTGTCTGTCTGTTTTTCGCGCTCCTGCCTTCCCAAATAAAAATTAAACCCACCCCCTCGGACTTCGCAAGATAAATTTTTGAACAACCTCGGCCAATGATAATCGCTGCTTCTAGCTCCAACTCACGCCCCTGCACATTTTCTTGTACACATTTATAAATTACGCAACCCCAATTAGCTTGTCCTACAGCATCGCGGTGTTCTCTCACCATCTGCAACTACTTAACGTTACCGTTACAAGTGCCCCGGCTGAAATTTTAATACATCCTGTGCTTCTTGAAACAAAACAGACTAAAGCGAAACACTTTAACTTGCAACGTCATTTGATCTCTTTCTCTGTAACTGACATGTATCTAAAATTTTAGCGCGACCCAAACGAACACAAAGCTAAACGTTATTCTATGACAGGTTTACTTACGATGTCTGTGAGACTGTAGTGCAATTTGAGTAGTGCCCGACTTATAGAATTCTAAAGACTCGCTGGGTGTTCCATCCTCTTGAAAGGGACAGTGCGGTGCCCTCCGGTCGCATTCTTACTGCGTAAAGTTCGAACACGTGTTTGTTATTTGAAATTAAACACGCAATAACCGATTTTGTTTGAAAACAAATTCCGCGACCGTTTCAGACGAATAACAACCGTGGAAACAATTCATAAAAAATCAATCAACAATTCAGAAAAATCAACTTATTCGTCGAATAAGTTTAATAGGAGATGGATATCTCAGCCCTTAGGTTTCTAAACTTTACAGTAATATTACATAAGCTGTCTGGATCAGAAAACGGTATTCATTTTGAAAATATTCCTATTATTTTGTACAGGGTCATTCAAAACGCGGATGTTTATTTTACTCGGTTATTTAAAATGGAACACCCAATACGCACTATTGGCTCACTCTGTACTGGGGAAATTTTGTTGTATTTCTATGGTGGGATGGCCTTAAGTGCGATTAATTATTTTATTCTAATCACTTGAACTGTTTCTTCAGCGTAAATAAATTTTTCGAAGTATAGTTGATTGTATATGAACTGATTGTGATTTAAAAGTTTTTTTTTTTTAATTCAAAAAGCATGTCTCAGCATGCATAGTCATCGAAAAGCCGTGAGTAAGATTCTAGTCAAATTTTTGAAAGTGTATGTGCGTTTCTACCAAATTGAAGTGTTTATAAAGAAATTCGTTATTAAAACTTTGTAAAAAAAAATTGTTTTTAGAGTGAAACTTCACGGACCTATTCCTCATTGCGTATCTTATTTGACGATTTTCGTTCAAAAGTAGAAAGTATGGATTTTAACTTCATAAGCAGAGCGCGACGTATTTACGCTAGCTTATTTTTATACGAACATATTATACTCATTTAAAAATTGAAATTCAGATTTGATACGACTATAAGGACGATAAGGATTATTTATGCGCATGCAGAAAAAAAATTAAAAACGATTATTTAACTCTGCACTTTGTTAATTAAAGAAAAAACTGTTCTGCTTCTTCTAAATAAAATATGAACTAAATAATTTACATTAAAAAGGAAACAATACGTTTATCAAAAGTCACAATTTCTTCTCAAAATCAATTTTTACACAAAAAAGTAGTAGTAACTTGAACATTTCAAGAAAAAGTAATTGTTAATGCACTCACATGTTCG
Source organism: Dorcus hopei (assembly GCA_033060865.1). Classification (NCBI taxonomy): domain Eukaryota; kingdom Metazoa; phylum Arthropoda; class Insecta; order Coleoptera; family Lucanidae; genus Dorcus; species Dorcus hopei. The sequence continues at coordinate 46,912,212 of CM065419.1, read as the reverse complement.
ATTTATTTAAAACACAGTTAAGTAATTCTTTACGTGGAGCGCAACGACCAGAACGAATATAAAAGTCGTAATTAAGCCTGCACACAAAATGAGAAAATATTCACTGATACGGAATGTTTTCCGCATTTTTTACATTAGCAAACGCTTTGAAACTCGGCGCTTAATACAATTGAGAATACTTTACAGAAATCAAAAACTCGTTGCCGACGCAAATATCAACAAATTAAACCCAAAGAAAATGCACAAATCTGTATTATTCGTGTCAAATTTTTTTTCATTAAGACTTTCACTCGGAGGAAATAACTACTACTTTAATTCGTGTGTTCAATCGGCTCAGAGAAATCGTAGCGTTTGCAAATGAATTTCCTTTTCAACGAAAATCAATCAATTTAAGTTTATGAAAATAATAGTAAAATTCCACCGAAAATACATTGATGCCATAGAACATATACCTACAAGAGAAATTACTAAAAGGAAATATAAATTTTAGAAATATTTGGACGCCTTCCTTCGACGAAAGAATTTGTTATAGGAATAAGAAATCAATTTCATTTCCGTGCTAAATACGTTCGTTCTCAAATACGGATTAAAAAATCGGTAGCGATGTAATCGGTGAAAGTGAAGTTAAATCACATTAGAAACCGAAATAATTGTCTTCTGTTAATAAGAAATTAGTTTAATAGCGAGTATTTAGTTAATAACAAAATTATATTTGCTATGTGCTCTATAAAGGAACACAAAAATACATTAGTTAAAATTCAAACAAACAAATCGAGGGCATTACTACAAGTACGTAGTTTTACGGCCGACTTCCATATAAAAGAAATTGATCTAAATAATTGAAAATAAAACTATGATGTAATTCAACAAAAATTGTTATAAAAATTCTTATAAACTAAGAAAAAAAAGTATACTAATAGAATACGATTCAGTTAAGAGAATTTGGCTGGCATATTATACTTGAACTGTTAACAAAACAGTTCAAAAACATTTCTTATAATCAAAGAGCGGCCAGTCTTAGGTTTTTGATATCAGAAGTAGCCAGTTTGTTTTGAAAAAGTTGTTGAACGATTGCCAATAAGTAAATATAAAATAAATGTACCTACAAGATTATGATTTGGATGACTTTAGGTAAAACCTAAGGTCATCCGCTCTCTGCTTATAATACTAAACATGAAACTTTCAAAGTATCTGGTTTAAAATAGAATTCGTGATCTTAATCGCGGAGAAGTAAGAGAATTTAGGGAAATCTCTGCAAGTACAAGGTGTGGCGGCACTAGAAATGCTTTGCTAAAGCGAGAACGGTTTCTGGTATTCTCGCTTCAAGTGGACGCCGTACGGAGCAAAAATGCGATATAAAACGTTTCAATGTCACCACCGTCACGGATGTATTGCAAGTATTTCTCGTTTCATACAAGAACCGAGCACCGAGTAAAAAGATTGAAAATTTCAATGTCCAAATGCAATTTTAATTTCAATTAATTCACTCGTTCAACTGCGACTTCACACATTGATTTTACTTTGTTAATATCACTTTCTATTTGCACTATTCGTAATCACTATGAAACTGGCAGTACATATCAGATTGAAAATGACATGAATCGTTGAAACAGGAGTCACTGGATGCGCGAATAAAAAGTAACAAAGCAACATCAGCGTGAATTTTAATATCTTTTTCCTGTAGAGCCTTGTACAGGGTGAATGACAATTGTCCCGACAAAAAAAAAACGCATAAGACAATCGATGTCACAGATTACGGGAAAAATGTTTAAAAAATTCTTTTGAACTGGTTATAATTAATTAAAAAATTACCCCAAACTCAAACTGCGGTACTGCGTACAAAATACGACGCCACGTTTTATAAATGCAACCGAATACTTTTTGTCTGCACACAATGCGACCTTGACACATATCTCAATTTCGTTTTATTGCACGTTTAACAGCTGGGAACGGAAGTCTGAGTTGTTTCTTTTAAGCGACGTAATTATTAGTAATTTCTAAAATAACTGGAGTTGCGTATTTCGCAAATAATAATAATTGTTTGTTAATTCGTGCCGATTATTTACTAGAGCTGCTTCGTCCACAGAAAAAATCGCAAGGATTTAAATCTGGTGATCGCAGAGGTCAATGCACGGCTCGACAGGCAGATGATAGTAAAATCTTTCTTCTCATTATCGCACGGAGGCAATAAGGGAGCAGTCACGCTACGACAATTGCGTTCGTGTACAGTTGTACACAATCGAGCACAAACAACTAAAAGTTCAAAGCACCGTCACACTGTATCAAGTGCCAACAAGTTTAAATTAAGTAGAATTTTGTAATATGTAACACGCCGACGTGCCTCCTCGTTTATTGACTTTTATGGACAACTAAATAACCAAACAAAAAACAATTTAAACTTATTGCAAAATTAAATAACTGGACCGAAACTGAACTGAAAAGATTTACTTGCGGAGAACTTCCAAAAAGGTCACTCAAAGGTTTTATTATTTCAATTAGGCATGCGTTACCCTACCCGTCTAGACACTCGTCCTATTCTACCTGGCCTCCGTTTTGATGCGACCCTGGCGGAACCCGCAATAACCTTACAATATTTATACCTCAATGCAACCCCTGGCCTTACGTTGTTGTAACTCAATTCTTTTGGTGCGTCGGTGAATAAACTTGAGAGATTAAGGAACTAAATACGTTTAAATAAAATGCGGAAGTTAGATTTAATTAATTATTTATTGAGAAAAAAAAGGTAAAAACTCCTCGTACCAGCCACTGCGGGATTTGATGTAATGAGCGTTTTAAACCAATACAGAGATACCAAAATTACGGTTAGCAGGAAGTACAGTAGAATTCGCTTAACGGATTTCACTTTCGAATATCATAGCGACCGAACTGACTTCAATCACACAGCTGGTGGCTCGGTGCACACGCAAATAGTTGTTGGGAGCGCTGTTCCTCAATTAAATTAACAATTAATTTAAGTTCAAGTCTTGGTACTAGTGTTTGTCACTTCAGATCGTACTCTAAGGTCCGTATTCATAAACAAAACTTACGCTATGCGTTCCCTAAAAAATTGCGAATATGTGTCTATGTACTGCAAAAAATTCTTTTACAGAAAGTAATTTATAAACTGTACTTAAACTCTTGTTAGTTGTGTGTCCGCTACACCTTGAAATGCGTACAGTTCATGAATAATTAGCGAATTATTATCACACGCATAGCCTAAGTTTTATTTATGAATACGGGCGTATGACACGTTCTGCTCAATGAACCAACGCACAGTGTGACACGGTGTGTACTTATTTCATGGGAGTAATTAATTGATTAATCAGACGTTCTGGAGAAGTATGTGATACAAAATGCAAGATAATCAATAGCAATCGCCGCTAGTTTTTCAGGGACTCCTTTCGGAGGTGATGGGAAACCCTATCGCTAGCTAAACTAATTAATTGAGGTCGCATGGGTAGGATGTTTTCTCAACTACGTCCAATCGTCTTAAGGGTGTGGTACAGTGTACGCTTTTTTTAATCATCCTACGTCGTTCTTTTGTCGGCTAAACCTGTCTAACTAATTTGTTGGCGCAATGGACACAAATGTTTTTCGGCACTCCGCTTTTGCGGTTATGGCACTTTCAGTCTCTCGGCGAATCGCTTCTAATTAATCTGCAAATCTCTCGGCAAAGACCATACTTCGGTTCATACACATGGTGAGAGAAACTCTGTTAAGAAGATGGCTATGAATAGGTGGTTCAAATTGTTCGGCCTCGCAATTTCACGAAATTCGTAACGAACAACAAATTGGCCTTGATTTCTGGGGTTAGATTGTGCTGGCCCACTTGGTTTCGGCGGCAGATATAACTTGCCTTCGATCAGTGATTCAAACTGGCGACTTCCTTGTGCAAATCGAAATACAGCCGCTAGCGTGTTTTCAACTTGGCAGAGAATATCTCCTATTTTCCAAGAGTACACTGTATTTGAATTTCCAAATAGATTTGAGGGAACAGTTAATTGACTCTGGTTGATTAAATCGCAGAATTGGCCTAATAATTTATGCAACAAATGACCAACAAATTTTACTAATGTGAATGCAACTTGTTGAGGTTTAACCTCGACTCAAATGCAAATAAAAATACTTTGACTAAAATTATCCAAAGGCAATACAAATACTGAACTTTACAAATTCTTTAGCCACTGATTAATGCAAATTAAAACGATTCTTAACCAATTTATACCACCAAGTATGCGACGAAGAAATACAAATAAATGTAAATTACCTATCCGCGTACCCGAGATGAACACAATACACGCACACACACTTGTTTAGGTACACCCGCGGCGCGAATCCGTACGTATTCGTGGTTTTGTTTGTTTAATTGCCTTTCTCTTAACGCACTGGATTTTAACCGTACCGAAATAAAATGATTTAGCTAGAAATATGATAAAAATGAGTGCACTAAAGAAACTCGCTAAGTCAAAATTAAAGTATTCAACCGTTCGCTCGAGAGATTGAAACCCTTCTGTTTGTTTCCGGCGCTTCCTTCTTTCCAACTAAACAATTAATCTCCTCCCTCGGACTCCGCAAGCAAATTTTGAAGCAACCCGGGCCAATAATCGCTGCTCTAGCCCCAAAATCACGCCTACTGCATAGTTCCTGCCCCATATCATAAATTAAAACTCCAATTAGCTTGTCAGACCAGGATCGGCGGGTGGTCTTTCGTAATTTGAACCTTTCCTGACCCTCTTCCCATCACTCATGGCCGTATTCAACATTCCTCAGTTACATGTTTAAAGGCCAGTTAAGCTGTTAACAGACTGTCAAACATAAAAGCTGTATTCACCAACCACTGTTAAGAGCTAATGGACTGTCGAACTCACTCTTTTAAGTTAATTATGCATTATTTGGCAGTTAATAGAATTTAACGCTTTGTTATAAGTAATTACAATTTGCTTTTGACTTAACGGAGATTTAAATTTTAACGGTAGCTTAGTAAACCGACTGTTAATTTGTGAATGGTGAATACGGCCGTCAAACTTACAAGTGTCAACTTGACATTTTAATGTATCCGATATTTGCTTGAAACACTAAGCAGACAAAGCGAACTACTTTACACTTGCAATGTAATTGATCCCTTTTCTATAACTCACATGTTCCAAAATTTAGTGTGACCAATTCGTACAAAAATCTGAACCAACACAAAGCTAAAATGTCGAGCTGACTTGTTTATGATGGCAGAGAACCTGGAGTGTTATTTGAGTAAGGGCTAACGTTACAAATCTTTATGACTCGCGCTGGGAGGTTTCACTCTGAAAAGGACCGCGGTGCCCTGGACAGGATCGCATCCGGTGGCAATTCTACTGAGAATCTGAACATCTGTTTGTTATTTACAATTAAACAGCAATAACCGATTTTGTTTTGAAAAACAAATCCGCGACCGTTTCAAATAAAAGTAAATAAAAGTCCAACAGTTTACCGCAAATTTCAAAAGTGCAGGTGCAGATCAGTTGGCACCGAATAATATTATGGTGCGCATGCGCACGCGATTGGTTGCAGCGAGCGTCGACTAAAAATTAGAACATGTTCGAAAATTGAACTGCTGGACATGATACGACTGAATTCGATGGCACTTGCTGCCGGCAGTTTAAAATTTAATCGCTTGCTTGCGATTGTTTGATGTGACTGCTCGCTAAAACTATCAGGATACAGTTGTTTTAAATGTCGCTAGTATTATGCGTAGAATTTTTGATCAAATCGCGTACGTGTCACGAAGTACGAGAAAACATATATGTTCTGTGGAACAGTTTGTAATTAATTAATTATAGATTCACCCAAAAAAGTAGGTAGATTGGAACGCCAAATTAACAGCGTACGCATGTCATAAACGTTTTACGATATTTACTCAGAATAAAGCTTGTAAAACTTGACCTTCCATAGCAGACGTGTTAAACTGCATGCAGATGGCATGCCTCGGGATGCGCAGTGTACGACCTGTCGGTGCGCAGTGTAGATGTAATCTTTTATGTCTAAATTTGATTACAGACTACTTCGAACAACTGGATCAAAGGCGAACACTCTCATACGTCCTCGACTCGGAATTTTTACGAGAGCACAGCGAGGCAATTCGCGTCCTTTATCAAGGCTGTACACAGCTTTAACCAGCTGACGCAATAATGTGAATAAGTGCCCTAAAAACACAGGATATGAAGTTGCAAACGCGTCTTGAATTTGTTAAACTTTTAACAGATTTATGTTAATAATTCATCACATACAAAACGAAATTATAATAACAATCGAAACAGATTACGATTGAGTCTACCGATTAAAATATTTTAAATTCTGGTGATGAAGGACACGTTTCTTTTAGAAATAAACTGATTTACAATACAATTTAAATTGAAATGAAAGAAAAATACTAGGGATTCTTAATACGGAGATTTAAATTGTTTTTCGTTTTAGTGATGTATTTATTTAACTGTCAAAGCAGGTGTTAAAAGTGGAGCCGCTGTTATCCTTGCAGGGAATAATCTGCTTCAGGTGATTTGCATGCGTTTGTGAAGTAAATATCTTGTAGTTCGTATTTCACGGCGGCGGGAGTTGACCTAAAAACGGAGTTGACGTGAAATTCCACTTAAAATCAAGTTCACGATGGATGCTACCCCGCAGTGCCTACCATAAAACTTCTATGGGGGCATTTATTTTCTTCATCTGTTCCTCTATTTTTTAACCAGAGGCCTATCGTTTTGGGGCTAATTTTTGATTAATTATTTCTCGAAAAATAAAGTAGAAATAAGTTTTTTAACATTTTTCCCATACTCTCGGACATTGCTTCTCATCGTGGTTTCATTTTGTCGGGTTAATTAACAGTGACCCTGTATAATAATACGGAATAATTCAGGAAGGTATGACTTGAAGATACTTGAATTATTAGTCATCGTAATTTTTAGTATTGCTGGTATTCATATTGATATTTTATAAAAGCGCATAGTTTGTAAGTTGCTCTGATAGAAAAAAGCTTAGGTCCTCTATCTATTATTATTATTATTTGCAGCTTGTCGTCACACCTCTGTGAAAGGTAACATTCTAGGTACGTCAGCCTGTGCTATTTTGTTATTATTTCTGCAAGAAGCAACTAAAAACTATCACACTTTTAATAGCATGCACGTACAGTTTCGTTTGCGTTCCTTGTTAATAAGTTCAAGGCAAAATTTTGTGCCGACCGCTTAATTAATTTCATTAATACAACAGAAATAAATACATATCTACGTACGTTAATTAGAACAACTCCGAAGGATAAAAAAAAGACATATGTAGCTAGCTATGTGACCTTAGTTTATTGTTACCGAGAAAGCAGACGCAAATGCAAATGCTCTAATGATTTTTCTCAGCGACAGAGGTTAAACATATTTTACAGCCAAGTCAATGCTGACATCGTCGTATGTAAAGGTGAGAGAATGTCAGCGATGGGTTTATGTAATACAATATATTTGAAATTATTTTCTTATGAATTAACACTATCAGCTATTATTATTTTCAAACGTTTCGACATTACATAGCATTGTCAAACTAGATTCTTTCTTGCATTATTTCGATAATGTCTCTTCAAGTATTCTGGTCATTTTGAGCATTTTGGGTTTCTATTATGGTGACTTCCACTTTGTGTGGGGTGATGTCTTGTTTCTGAATAAATAAGCATTAGTTTCTCATCTTCCAAAATTTTCGTATAAGAATATCGGCGCTAAAATCCCATTTTGAGACGTCAGAGAAAATGGAACTCACAATCAGACGCGACACCTAAGAAGATAGATCAAGGACTATAGCATTTATTATCTTTCTTGGTTCGCATCTGGATTAAGAACTTGGTTGATATACATTCTACAGAATAACCTAATTCATTTTAGGTTAGTAAAGTATTCTAACAGACGACTTAAAAACTTTTTACTTTCAAGATAATGAAGCAATCAAATTACACATCACACCTATCCTGTTTAACTTGTAAAGATGTAAGTTGTGGAGATCGTTTGTCTTCAGTACCTACAGGAATTGCATTGAATCTTGATAGAAACGCGTACATAAACGTCCTTTATTTCATAAAATAAAAGTATAACATGAAAGTGACTCGAAATAAAAAAAAGTGCTCTTGTCTTACAAGGCTACATTAGCGATGTTAAAATAAAGTAATGCATAGGAGCCACACCTTTTAAACAAATATGTACCATAAATGAGCTATACTTAGCGAAATCTATATTTATTTAAAACCACTTGCGTTGAAACGTGCGGATACTCTATGGGAGAATTCCGACGGCAGGTTTTGCTTTCAACGCTTCGAGATGAGGATCGTCGTTGATGCACCTGTTTGGCACAATGGAAATGAACATATTCGTACGAAACCTTTAGCGCTTTAGCATTAGCAGGAATTCCCAAATCGTCCAAGAGCGTGATTAGACATAAATCAGGCTCCAGTTCACAGGAGTTAGTCAGGTCGAGTAATCCCCGCCATAGAAATACAACAGTCCGGAACCTGTACGGATACGGTGACCAGTTCTTGTAGTAACTTCGCGTAGAAAAGTAGAAGGAAATAAGTTCTGACAATATTAATAAAATGAAGTGCAAATGAATTAAGTGTGTGTTCAAATTGTGTTTACTTGTCGTTAATTTTACAGAAAATAATGTAAGCCTTATTTTTTCTCCCTTTTTTTTACATAATATGCCCTGATTCTAATTAAATCATAATAATTGCAATGGGGGTTAATTAGTTCGTTTAATTAAATATGATCGACTTAAAGCACTAATAAAATCAAATTTATTTTAAAGAAGAAATATTTTTCAAAATCATAATTTGTATGAGAAAAAAAATTACTCACCAGATCTGTATAATATGTGTAAATAAGTGACGAATAGGTTTTTTAGTACAACAGCTGTGTATTGTTTACTATTGTTTAGCAAAGTAATCACGTAACTATTGTCAAGTTCTGTTGTAAACAGCGCTCTTAATATTTCATTAAAGCTAGCAATAAATTATATTTAAAAATAGCATTTGCTTGCCGATACTGTACCATCAGAGCAATGAAATTTAGTTTCCATAATTTTCAAATGAAAACCAGTGCAGTGTAATAAATATAATAAAATAAATCTATGACACGTGAATGAAAATTAACAATAAGACAAGACATTCATACGCTGTGCCTACGTGGAAAGTGTACTTGTAGCTGTAAATAATTCACAGAGTGGAATGCTTGCAATCTTACTGTAACACCGACCAATCTCACTATTGTAAAATTGTCAAGTTAAAGCAGAATGTGAAGAAGCGCATGAAGCACAATAAAGTGACTTGACCCACTTCGATCTAAGCTAATGGAGGATTTTAGAGTGAAAATAGGATCTGAGAATTTTTATTCCATTGAAGTCTGTTTAATAATACGGCAAGGTTCTCAAGGTTTAACGTTACAATTAACACAAACCGAAATTACGAAAACTATTGTCTAAGCAAACTTTAACCTTGCAGCCGCTTGCAATGCAGTGCCTGTTTGAGAAAAAGAGATAATTTTACACAAGCCTCAAATTCAAAAGAAATTGGCACAATAGAAAATAGGAAAAATAAAATTATGGAAAAACTTAAGGCATCTAGCCAAATGATTGTTATTTTTCTAAACAAGCGATGGGCAAATTCAAATTTAATATTTTAAGATGTACAGATAAAGCAAATTATAAATAATGAAACGAAATCAAATTCGCTTCAGTAAAATTCAAATGAAGCTCCTAACGAAAAGAGAGTTCTCTTCATATTAAACAAACTTTCAAAATTTTGATTTCATTGATGCATAATACATGAATGCATGTATTGTACAACTTTCAAAATTACACGTAAAAACCACAGTAACTTTAGAACGGTAGCTTCAAAACAATTAGTCAGTTGTTCTTATGCTAATGAGTACTTTTGTGTCGCATGTTGAAGAAATTACTCTTTTAAAATATGGTACTAAACAGCATTAATTTGCGTCTATTTTCTAAGAGGTATAAATCATATCTAAATACCTATTGATATCATCAAAACAAAAAAAGAAAATTATCTTAGAAATTGGCCTCATTCCCAGGAACTTCTCTTTTTACATAGAATCGTAGTCGATTGAAATAATTACCAGAACAAAGAACAATACTTCAAATATAAATATAAAACATAAAATGAACAATAAAACATAATTATGTATAATCTACTTTTAATTTAGAAACTAAACAAGTAGCTATCAGATCGTGACATACATATTTTGGTGTTTTCATAACAACACCCGGTCGATAATTTAATGAATATAAAAAAGCTTCCAGAACTACTTCTTAGAACAATGATACAGAACTTAAATTAAAATTAGAAAATTACTTTTATATTTATTTATTCCACTGTGTTTATAAAATATCCGAACATAATTAAAATGTGGGTAAAAATAAAATACGTTTCCAACATTGTAAACCGCATTAACATTTAGTTTATTCTAAAGGATTTTAATGCTCATCTAAAGGAAAAACAAAACATAAGTACTTTCTGGTATATACAGGGTGTAATCGAATAAGTTTCACTTATTAATACTATAAGTTCGTCACATACGCAATTAATTCTGAAGATATCAATGGTTTTGCTCAAAAACTAAAAACTGACCTACCACAAGAACGTATCGCCTCTTGCTTGAAAACCTCTGCCCGTTCGTAAGTGCGTCTGCGGTTTTTATAAACACATCGTAAAACGATAAAGTCGGTCGGACAAAGGTCACGGTCACAGTCTTTTGATTCTGTTATCTCTAGTGCTGAAAATAAGAGTACGGTGATGTGGAAAGTAATTGGGGGTACTACAGGAAACAGAAATCTTCGAAATGAGAAATTTGTCACCAGAGGAAAAGGATCGATACTCCCTGATCATATTCTGGCTAATAAATTCAATTAATTTTTCTCTTCTGCAGCTGAAAACATCGTAGATACAAATAATAAATCCTATGATTCAGATTTTCTGGCAGTCAATGTTCCTATGCAAAGCAGTTCCGTTTTTTCTTCACCTATCTTTGAAAATGAAGTTGTATTAGCTATTAACAATTAAAAAAATTCTCTCTCTCTCTCAGTGGAGATGATGAAGTTTCCAATACCCTTATCAAATCCTGTAAACGTCTTATTGTTAAACTTTTGACTTGTATCATAAACCTGTCATTTCATACCGCCTTTAATTAACCTTTACATAAAAAAAGAGGATATCAATCGGTTTTGCTAATTATAGACTTATTGGTACATATATTGTTGTCCTTCTCAGAGATCTTCGAATTTATAATGAAATCCAGGTTAATTAAATTTTGTTAAAATGAACAATACGCTTATGTACCTTCAACATGGCTTTAGGACAGACTCAGCACTTTTTCAATTTTTAAATAAAATTATCAGCGCTTTGAATCAACAATCAACAATGTGCACTTGGGCTTTTCCTTGATCTCACCAAAGCTTTCGATTATGTCAACCACAATCTTCTTTTGGAAAAACTTTTCAGATATGTATGGAAATAGGGGAAATACTTTAAACCTGTCCACTTCATACTTGACAAAGCATAAACAAAGAGTTAATGACAATACCTTTGAAACCGCTGATTTTAAATTCGGCGTCCCCCAAGGTTCCATTCCTGGCCCACTTTATTTATTATTTTTATTAATGACCCAGGTTACTTTCTGCGCGACACCGATTACTCCTTAGTTTGATACGCTGATGATACCCATATACAGGCTGTTTACGGTCTTCTCTGTATCCCTTCAGGGGGCGATAGTACACCTCAGAAGGAGTCGATAAACCTTAAAACGCCTTAGTAAAAGTCGTCTCATAAGGGAGATAATAAATTAATACAAAAGATGGTCACCCTGTTGTTGTACACAAAGTCTTTCTCGGCGTACACACGACTCCATATACTCTGCAAGGCTCAAACCTTGTTGACGAATTTCTAGTCATACAAAGGTGATAGTAAAACTGAATTACCGGTATCAACTTTACCTGTCAAATAACAAACGGATGAGCATTATTCTTAGAATAACGTGACGTAGATGTGACGTATATATGGAGGAACATTAAAGAATATTCGGCGAACAGTTATTCCGTCCTTATTCCACGACTGTAAAACTGGGCCCGAATGTAAAAAATACAAGAATTATTATCTCGCTTATGAGACGAGTTTACTAAGGCGTTTTAAGGTTTAACGACTCCTTCTGAGGTGTACTATCGCTCCCTAAAAGGATACAGAGAAGATCATAAACACCCCGTACATTGATAGTCTTCCAAATGCAGTACACGCAGCCCAAGATATATTCAGTAGGATGTCCAAAAATAAATTATGTATTAATGATGATAAAGTATCTCCAGTTCTAGTTCTCTCTCTATTTTTGCACAAAATATGTTGGTTCCTCTATCTCAGGTAATTAAGCTTCTTGGTTTAACTGTTGACTGTCATCTGCAATGGTGCTCTCACATAAGCACACTTTCCTCTAAGTTGAGCAGTTCTTGGTTTGCGCTACGATTACTAAATGGTCATTGTAATCATAATCATATTTATTTCTCTATACAAAAAATTATAAAGAAATTGTCATAAAGTTTACAATAAACTATCAGGCAAAATATGGATAAGCAACACTCATCATATGTATAAATAACGGACACAGCATTAAGAATATCACATATTGCATCACATCCGAAGAGACAAAAATATTGACATTTACATATAGGTACATACACAATACAAATGACGATGCGCACTCTATGTTTTGCCAACGTTCATTGTTACTTAAGATACTGGGGTTCTAGTAGTCATATAGGTAGAGTATTTATCTTGCAAAAATATGGTGTTCACATTCTGGCTGGTCTTAAGAGACGAGATTCTTGTAGTCAAGCTTTTACAACCTTTAAAATATTAACGGTTTTTTTTCCATTTACATCTATGAACTCTGTTGTTTCGCCTACAAACATCCTGATCTGTTTATGCTAAATATTACTACTCACTCTTACCCAACTAGGTATAAGCATAATCTTAAACCAAGTCCCCATTCTACCTCCCTGTATCAAAAGGGTGCCTTCTTTAACTGCTGTAAATTTTTCAATGCTCTTCCTAGAATCGTTAAGAATGCTTCTAATATTAATATTTTTAAGAGGAAACTAAAATTATATCTGTTAAGGAACTCGATGACTTTTTCCTGTGATCTTTTTTTCTGATTTTACCGATGTCTATTTGAAATATTTGACGTTTAGCAATATCTTTGCATATTTCTTTGTTTTGCTTGATACTTAATAATAAATAATAATAATTAAAAAAAAGAAAAACTAACGGTATACTTTTCCGGAGTTATTGTTGCCATCTTTCCCAAACTTCGTTTCTTTTCTTGTGTATTAACAGTGGTTAGAGTATGTGAAACTTAACTGATTACACCCTGTATGTACATATTGTTATTAGAAATGTGATAGTAACACTGCTGGTGCTTAACCCTTTCATTTTTGCAGTGGAAAAGTAGTCCTTTTATTTTATTTAACGTACAATTAGAATTAAAATTAATGTCACTTCAATAAAATGTAAATGCGTGGTTTCTTATCCATTCTGATCAGCATAACACGCAGGCGGCCAAGTAAACATCGACAAGAATTCGATGCGTGCCTGTCTGCCTACTCGTCATAGCGATCAGAAGTGATTAGGCCGCAATTTAACTTTTTATTGGGGACACATCACTTTTAATTCTGACTGTACATACACCGAAATTTTTAATTTTAACAATAAACAAAATAATGAGTTAACAATTTGATTATCGCAGACAAAAACAAGTCGGTTTAAACACAGATAATGTAAAAGTTTAAAAATCGAACAGACTTCTAAAAAAAAGTTAAAATTCTTGAACAAAGCGAATTCCCAAAGGTTGTACGTATTTTATTTTAGTGAAAGGGTAGACCAAATAACGTCATTTATTTCTTGCTTTATTCTACGATATATTTTTGGAATAACAGATTATAAAACTTCAAACTATAATAGTGTTTATTTCTGTCACGATTTCGTGTCATAGAAACTGCTGCGTCTATTCACGGTCGTGAATAAATTTTTTTATGTATTTCATTTAGAAAAGAGTGAAATCATTTATCATTAGGAGTTTAAATTGCAACGTAACTTACAATTTTTTTTTCAATTTTATTCAAAAAGGGTATCATCATCAATAACAATAAATGAGAAGGTCAATGAAATTTTCCATTTTGTGTATGCCTTTAATATTTTTGTTATTAGAAATTTTACTTTTAATTATCACTTTGAAAATGTTCTTGTTCGTGAACATTTTAAAAACGCTTTTTGAGAGCAAACTAACGAACGAAACCAATTTAGCCAATATACAGGGTGACCTTTTTCAATAGAAAAGTTTCCATGAATATTTATTGTGAACTGTATACTACAAAGTTAAGAACTATGGATCAGAATTCAATTTTTTTTTTAATCAAATTAAATTCAAATATTGAATGTGATCTTATTTAAGAAAGAGATTTTAAAAAATATTTAATTACATACTGAGCTAATAATCTTTTGAAGCAGTTGTTCAGGTCTGTTAATTCCAATACTGTATGTAAACTAACGAGCGTTCAATTCATAAAGGATTCATAAAGTTGATTTTGATTTTTTGATGAAAGAAGACAGAACGAAAGGGGATGACTGCCTAAACCGATTGACGTTTAATGCATGACAGTTGTCAAACGGGTGGTATGCATAAAGCGAAGTACATGCTAATACTTCAAGCACCTACTTCGAAAGTGAAGTACCTACTATAGTAACGTAGTATTTACTATGCGATCTAGTAGATACTAGAGCACAAGAGCACATAGAAGTTTTTACTTCGCTGTAGAAGCACCTACTGTAGTATCTACTTCAAAGCCTCAAATTCACTATGTGCTGTAGTATAAACTTTGCTTTCGTAGTATATGCTTCAGAGCTGCAGTAGGTACTTTATGTAATAGAACATACTTCGAAGAATATACCAATTTGAGAAGTATTAACATCTACTTCGTTTTGTGCATACCACCCACTGTTTTGCTTAAAATATAACGTGACTTATTAGGGCTTTCGTTTGCTGCATTAGTGCAGAATGTCTTCATTTCGTGTTAATGTATGAGATAAAAACAAGATGCGAATACTTTAAGTGTGCATTAGTGCAGCAAACACAATCGCTAAACGCCAAGTAACATTTCGCGTTTATTTAATTCAAGACCTGCTTCACAATGTTATGAAAAATTTAATAAAGGCTGCTTAGGCCCAGTTATACAGTAACGTACAATAAAATCCGGGCACACCATTTATTCAATGTAGTAAACCTCACTCTAACATTTTTGATATTTAATACATATTATACAAAATGTCACTAGTAATTCTGACGTTTAATATAAATTTTGACACTAATATAACCTCAATAAAAGCCTGATTTACCAAATTTGTGTAAATATGAACGACTTGTCAAATTCTTGCCCGGATTTTATTGTCTGCTACTGTACATTTCCAGTTTAATTTTAACAACTTAACAACTATTGTTGAAATAATCGCTGCTATGGGTTTAAGCTTCAGCTTATTGGCATTGTACAATGAACTTTTTAATGAAAACTTGATACTTCACATACATATTTCCATTCAAAGGCTAGAGGGATTTAAGTTGAGACTCCTCGAAGGATAAGTGACATGTAGGGTAGCAAATTGATACAACATTGTTGAAGACTCTCCTTTCCAATGGTCATTTCATGTTTTAACTAGATTCTTATCCGATGAAAATTTGTACATATATCAGTTTCTTTGAAACTCGTCAAGAGATAACTTAAAAATTGCACAAAACTCAACGTTTCACTATAGCTTGATACACTTCTAAAGAAGCTGTCACTCCTAATAGGGTCCATACACGGTCAAGCAATTTGCGCAAACTTCTGTTGTACAGCAACTTTGTTCTACATTTAACTGCTGCGAAGCAACTCAAACGCGAACATACACGATCAAAATGTTTGCACAATACCCTTTGTTGCGCAAATTGATTGATCGTGTATGGGGCCTATAACAAAACTGTCAAATGTTAGAGTTCTGTGCAATTTTTAAGTTATCTGTTGACGAGTTTTAAAGAAACTGATATACGCAGACGATTATTTCCTCTAAATATTAATAGTATAACGTTGTAGAAATAGTAATTAAATGGTAGCGTGGTCTGGGATTATTGATAGACCATACATGTCTAGTATGTAGTTATAAATTGTACTAAGTTCGTCTCGAATTAAACTAAAATATAAAATATTCGAAATAAAATCGATTTAGGCTGTGCAGTAGAAGTGTGATACTGATAAACGTGTTACTCTCACAAGTTAAACAACGCCACATTGCGGTTCAGTGCGACCGATACTTGACACTGAAAAGGCATTAACGGATAAGAGAAAGAAACAAAGAAAGGGAGAAATCGGAATTTTTAATACCTCGATGCAGCCGAGGCACCGAATTCTACGCGTTGACCTTAATTTCTTGGCTGTAGTGATTGTATGTATTTAATTATGCCGTAATACATCGAGTACTTATTTTGAGATCATCTAATGCTTTGTCGACGACAGTTATTTGCGTTTACAAAAACACCTCCTTTTTGTGCTAACCTTCCTTATTCTTTAGAGCGTCCTAGCAAATGCTTTAAAAGGTGGTTGCCACCTTTGGCTGGAAATCTAGTTGCACATCGTTTATTTCCTTTACGTAAATTGGCCGCATTAAAACCCCTTTCAATTGGTACCTTATTGGCAATAAACCTTAATGTTTTATAGGAACTTGTAGACTCAAAAAGATTTTCCTTTTTCATATAGCCAAGTGCGTTCCGCAGGTTATGAATCACCATGTATACTAGAGAACATATGACTTTAATAGTTTAATAAAAAGTATTTTCAATTTTAAAACGTTACAGAATAAAATGAAAATGTTTCAGCAAATTAATTAGAAACGTCACTTATAGATTGGGTAAACACATGTCGATTTTTATTGACGTGAGCAAACAATTTCAAACAGTAGCATCGTTAACACAAATAGAAATATGTATGTATGCAATTTTCTATTAGACATTGTATAAGCACTTAGGCACACGTTGATGAGCGATGACGAAGAAAACAAATGTTATTGAACTGAGGTTTTAACAAAAAATTGGACTTACGATCATCGAAAAACAGCTACAGGTAGAAAGTCCTTGCGTATTGTAAGTAAATAAAAAGAAAAAGCTACTATTACATTAAATTCGGAAAACAAAAGGTCTCCTTAAAGTGAATAACAAGGTCTTGTTTACGTTTACACGTGGATGATTAGATTATTGAAAGTAAACGGAAAATAATTTGCAAGGAACAAATAAACAAAGTGTTTAATACAATATCTCCATTAATGAATGAGAGGTAAACATCTCCAAATATGAAACATATCTGAAACAAGACATTTATTTCTTAATTTGTTATTTTTATGGACGAGTACAAGCTGCGAAATGTTGCTCCTAACTTGCCCAACTTCACCACAAAAAATTAAAACCGATTCTGACGTACCTACAGTTTTAAGGCCAACTTCCACATAAAAGAAATTGAAGTAAATAAATTGATATGACATAATTCGACAAAAATTGTTATTATAAAAAATTCTAATAAATTAAGAAAGAAAAGTACACTAATAGAATTCGATTCAGTTAAGAGAATTTGGCTGGGACTTGAGAGCTAAGACTAAATATGTATGTTATAAGCAGACATTGCAAAGCACAACAAAGGTATTGTTGTAATAGGTTTGAACTCCAGAGAATGTAGGTGGTCTTGTATTTGCAGTAAGGTGCGCGCTCGATATTATGCAACAAAGTGAAACAGAAACTTAATCGGCTCGAGCGCTTGTCCGATCGGTCACACTCGAAGAGAATTATTATTTAACGGAAATATGCAAGAAACAGAAAAAACTACATTGCTTCAGTTTTCGCGTTGGACTGTAAAATCAGTCGGTCGAAAAATTCTAATCTATTATGAACCATACGTTATGAACAGGCCCACGTCGCATTTAAACATACTTATTGAAAATTTGCTATGGGCCACGCGATCGCAGTAAATAATTAAATAAAGTTTAACATAAATCAGAAAAGTATGTAAGACGATATTTACTACCTGCCGCGTTGTGCGAAGCTGGGAAATTTACAATCCAATATGTTCGAAGTGGGCCGAAATCGTAAGCCTGGTTATGAATTATACAATGCGATCGAATAAAGAAATACATAGTTAAAGTTGGCCACGAACCTAGGTTAAATACGCATGTGTTTCATCTCAAGATTTAATTGAGGTACACTGAAATGTGCATCTGTGTTAAGGTCGCATATTGAGTCATTGAGTATATTGGTCAATATTTGAGTCTATTTCTATAATAAATATTTAGAACAAGAAATTTCTGGGCTGCAGATATGGTTTGGAGATATTTTTTCAGAGTTTTTAATTCAATCTAATTTGTGATTCAATTTACTATATAGGATGTTTCATAAGTGGCGGCGAAGAATGAAAGGGGTTGTTGAAAATGGAATTTTAAACAATTCTTTTCATATAAACGTTGGTCTGATAATGTCTCCTTTACTAGTTAATAACGCTTGAAGTTCTTAGGTGGAAATGACTTTATTGCATTAAATAAATGTCAATTTGACAGTTATTTATTGTTTAATGTCAGTTTGAATTAACCAACAATAAATAATAAACAAGTTTAGTTCTTCTGAATACCCATATTTCTGTGTACGAGTTTTGCGATCTCCCAATAAACAGCAACCTTCCGATATAGTTTTCAGTAAAACTTTTAAAAAATTGCGAAAAACAGAAAGCATCAAGGTCTCCCGATTTAAATCCCTTGAATTTCCATTTATGGACAGCCTTAAAGGGAATCGTTTATGCTGTCGGAATTCATATACAGAAGAACAGCTTTTGGAAAGAATGAATTTAGTTTTCGATGTCAAGCAGCTGTATTACGTGCTTTTGAACATCTACTTTAAACAAACCCAAAAGTAACACAATTCATACGAGGGACACTAGAAAAATTATCTACCCGGCCATGATAAAAATAATTGACGAACCTGTACAATTAATGTCAGATAGTGTCAAAAGTTTTTCAAAGATTGTCAGAAAGTTTGAATCAAATCCACGAATTAATTTTCATTCTGTAAAGTAAAAAGTGAAGTAAAATGAGTGTAGTAAAATTGGAACATCGTAGTGTGATAAAAGAAGCAAAAATATTCATCAGCGGATGTCTGTTGTCTACGGAAATTAAGCCCCTTCATATTACGTCGTCAAATTTTCGCCTAAACAGTTTCGCTTAGGAAGGGAGTCCATTGAGGATGATGCCAGAAGTGGACGACCTGCAGCAGCGACAAATCCAGAGGTTTGCAAGAAAGTGGAGGCTATGGTTGTCGAAGATCGCCGTCGCTACAACATTGCAAATATCTGAGCCTAACGTTATGAACATATTACATGAAAAATTGGGCATGAGTAAGGTGTCAGCAAGATGGGTTCCCAGGTTGTCGTCTCTTGAACAGAAACTGAAAAGGCGTGATATCTCGCAAAACCATTTGGATACTCTGGTAACTGATCCTGACTTTTTAAGTTACCTTGTGACAGGTGATGAAACTTGGGTAAAACCACTGGGATCCCGAGACAAAGCAAGAGTCCATGCAATGGGTCCATAAAGGTTCGCCACCCCCGAAGAAAGCTCCATCTTCAGCTGGAAAACTCAAGGCAACCATTTTCTGGGATATTGAAGGCGTTCTTTTGATTGAATATACATACGTTGAAAGGAACTACAATTAATGCAGAGATCTACGGTAATACTCTGAAGAGATTGCGTGAAGCCATAGACAAGAAACGTCCCAATTTGTGCCAATCGAATGTGTTTCTTCTCCATGGTGCATAAAGCTGCCAAAGTTCGGCCAATTTTGGCAGAATGCGACTTTACTGAGCTAGACCATCCACCATATAGCCCAGATATGGCACCATCGGATTATTATTTGTTCAGAAACTTAAAAAAATTTCTAAGAGGACGGCGTCTTCAAACGGATGAACACTTGAAAGATGTTATAGAAGATTATTTTGATACTCAAGAGAAAACATTTTTTCTACTAACAAAGAGTCCCTTCCGAACAAATGGCAAAAGTGTGTTAATGTTAATGGAGATTATATCGAAAAATAAAAATGTGTCTTTTGTTTCTGGGTTAGGTAGATAACTTTTCTAGTTTCCCTCGTAGCAACCAACAATAATAAAATTCATGTGTAACAAATTTACACCCTTGTAACAAGCAAATGCGTAGACATCGGACAACACCCTGTATAATTTAAATTGTTAAGGAAATTGAACCGAATCTTGTATGTACAAGAAATGGGGTAGTGTAAAACGGCCTTTACTCAAAATATGAAGCGTCGTGTACAATTACACAATTTCAAATTTAATGTCAAATTTAAAGAGCTAAGAAATGGCTTGCAGCTTTCTGTTCTTTCGTTAATTTTTTATTTGATCGTATTGCATCACTGATACTCAAGTATGTTTGTAATAACACGGTTGGCTACTACAATAATCAACAAACGTAAACTTGCAAACGTAGTAGGTACAGGGTGTCATGAATCTTGGCGATACTTTTTATATAGAACGACAGTAGAGGTGAATGACACTCGATTTACAAAAAGAAAATAAAATAAAAAAGGTTTTTTTTCTTTAATAAGAGAGATATGAATGCAGAGGTCAAACACGTGTCTGCAATAATTGAATTGCCCGTCATAAATCTCTCGTAAAAGTTGTAAACACAGGCGTTTTAGAATTTTATTCGAGGGCAAATGATTTTGTGAGTTAGGTCAGTTATTCCAGTGCCAACTAACCTATTTACATGAGCATCTTCAATTAATTTTATCTTAAAAACTATGCACCTAAGACTCCCCCTATTCATATAAACTTTTCGCTTTTCGTTCATGTACTACGTGGGGTTAACCGGTCGGACACTTATTATGAATCACGCTGTATAAAATTAGGGGCAAAATACGATCAGTTATTCTTTCGAATTACCGTTGGAGTAGAAAAATGTGCAGTTAGATGCTTTATGGCTAATTTTAAAATATTATTTAATAATTCTATAACACTTTAAAAGATTAAAGAAATAAGTGAAGAAAAATTAATATTTTTAATATTATTAGTGTGGGTTTACAGAAAGGAAATCAACTATTTAATTACGATTAACTATTTGATCGATTAACTATTTGATTGAGATTAAAATTAGCGTTGCCTTAGTTTAACAATTTGATTTTTTGATTTCCTTTCTGTAAACCCACCCTAAGTGATTGATTCATAAATAAATTATACTAATGGCCATTTGCACCGAACAAAATAAGCTCAGCTTAAATTTAAGTGGTGTTTATAATGTGACATTTCAGGTTACACGACATTGAACAAGTCACATTCTAAGTGACGCTTAAACTTAAGCTGAGCTTATTTTGTTCGGTGCAAACCAGGGTAAGTGTAGCAAACTCTTTTAGGTAAGGTGAAAGATATGTCTGGCTACAATTGTTGAAATTCTTTATTGAACACGACCGCGGTTTCGTCGTTACGACGACATTTTCAAGTGTTACATCAAAGGAATGTGCTCCAAAGCATGTGGTTTGAAGATCTGTGGTCTCGGTGTGACTTCTGACCGAGACCACAGGTCTTCAAACCACGTGCTTTGGAGCACATTCTTTTGTGTAACACTTGACGAAACCGCGGTCGTGTTGAATAAAGAATTTCAACAATAATTGTAGCCAGACATATCTTTCACCTTACCTAAATAAATTATATACAAAGGTATAATGTAACCTCGGGACACAATTTTGGATCACCCTGTATAGTATTTCACCTGCCCTTTATTCAACTTTAATTTATTTCAGATTGAAAGTCAACTTTTCTGCTTGCCTAAATGATTATATTTGTTTACTTTTTATATTTCGTTAAATCGTTGTAACATTGATGTAAAAAAATATTTTGAAAGATTACAATCACATTTAGAGCCAGTTGTACATACAATGCCAGCGTAAACTAAAGCTGAAGCTTAAACCCCTAACAATTATTTCGACAATTGTAGTCAAGGGCTTAAGCTTTGGCTTAAGGTTAAGCTAGAGTTGTACAACTGGGCCTTAAGAATATTTTATTTGGAGTAGAGTTGATATGGACCCTTGAGGGTCGGTTAAAATTTGAAAAAGAAAGATGAACATTTAGGGGTCCTTCGATTTTCGAATCAAATTTATATTTGTATTGGTAATATGAAAATCACGGAACTTGAGCTCTGCGTAATCAATCGCCGAAGTTACAACCGACAATTATTTCAGTACTATTTCTTTGTTGACGGTGAACGAAAAAAAAGGACGGAGTTATAATGCTTAAGTCTGATGATGCAACATCAGACGCGTTTTATTTATGACGCAGAGTTCTTCTCTTATGAAAACAACTATATATTTATTTTTTTATACGTTACAGAAGAACCCTGTTTGTTTCCGTTGAAATTAATTGAAAGTTAAAAAAAAGATGAAAATTCTACTCGTATATAGAAGGTGGTTCAAAAGTAATGGGACACAGAGCAACAGGGGGTTACAATCAAAATTTCTACTTCAATTCTCTTCAATGATTCCTAAAGTTTTAAACATATTGCCTTAAAAATTTACATATGGGGGTTTCTTGGGACGAGAAATAATAATAAGGCCTTAATTTGGATGTAAGTGCTAGAGGGCGCTATGTACGGTATCATCTTAGCTTTTAAAATGCCATAAATTTTTTTGTCAGTAGACTTACAGAACTTTTAAGAATAAATTATTATTCTCCCATCTTTTCTAAACCAACTAATGGAGCGATTCTGCTCATATCTGCAGCAACCGTAAGATCTGAATCTAATCAATTATTAAAAGGTGGAATTTTGAAATTCTCAGTATGATACTATTTCTTGTAAGTCCTATAAGATAATACCACAGTGAATTACTAGTACGAGTAATCTTAGGTACCCAGCAAGAATCAATCCTTCCAAACAACTTCTTCTTAAAAGAAAAATGAAAATAAATCTACATTCTTCGCAGTGATTTGTAACGAAGTTGTATTGTTTACGAAATACCTGAACATACTTTTTATGACCAATACTTACTTACCTATTATGTACTTCTCGGACGGAACAAAATCGAACAAAAACTACCGTAAAAACCGCACGTTCCATTCAAGCTAACACAGCAAATATCTCGAAAACGATTAACTTTAGCGCTATTGAGCAGGTATACCTAATTAATTTAGACAGGATGGGGGAATAACCATTTTTTGTTAAAAGTTCCTTAAGTCTACTCACAAAAAGGTTAGAGGCGACCTCTATCTACTACATCAAAATTATGGCCATTTTAATATTTCTCGTCCCAGAAAACCCTCATATATGAAATTTTTAAGGCAATATGCCAACCTCTGTGTCTCCTTTATTATTAACTATTGGACTAGGAGAGTTTAGCTGAATTGCAATATTTAGATGTCAGGAATCCACTGTTGCTCTGTGTCCCATTACTTTTGGACCACCTTGTAGATTGCCCTTGCATACAATTTATACATATAAAGAGTGTTTTTTCTTTTAAATCCGGCGTCGAAGTTGGTTGGTTGAAAATTTTTTGTTCTAGCGAGAAAACCATTTTATTCGAAAAAAAAAAAAAACAATTTTAATTTAAACTCGAAGAAATTAATAGATAATAGATATATAAAAAAATTTGGTGGGTCCACAGTAAACACCTTGTCACCGCCAACTTCGACGACAAATTTACTAAATCCCCCGAAGTGAAAAATTATACAGGGTGATCTATGCCATGTGTGCCAAACGGCAACCAGCGATAGGGTGGGTCACCTTGAGTAGAAAAGTCTATATCAACATATGTCCTCCGCGTCTCTTATTTTCCGTAAGGATGCTACTGGAAGACATGTACAGTCGCGGTCAAAAAAAGTAGACACCTTTTTTTACGTCAATTTTAGATACTAATGGCCATACCTACATGAGAGAATTTCATATATATATAAATATAAGAAATAAAAGTTTGTTTTCCTGGTCAATAGATCATTATTATTATTTGTACCAAACACTTAAGCAGAGCTTAAATTTAAGTGGTGCTTATAATGTGACATTTTTATGTTGCACAGCATTGTATATTCTAAGGGCCGGTATTATAGCATTAGTTTAAACTGCAGTTTGACAGTTAAACTTCAGATTTTAAGATATTCCCGTTTTATACCTGCCGATGACAACAGCTTCTAAGTTTAAAAGCCAATCGGTGGTTGAAGAGAAGCTTAAACTTACTGTCAATATAAGTGAGGTTAGTTTGATCGAATTTTTTTCATTTCATTGTCTAATTTGTGTTTAATTTCATACTCATTAGTCTGAAAATGTTATACTGATCTGAAGTTTTATCTTTAGATTAAACTGCCATTTTAAACTCATGCTATAATACCGGCCCTAAGTAAGTGACGCTTAAAGTTAAGTTGAGCTTAAGTGTTTGGTGCAACTGGGCATAAAACTCTTGCTGAGTGTTTGTAATTATGAGCCGATACTTATGGGTGATATTTATTGTTTGTCATCCGTAAGTATCAGCTCATAATTACAACCGTATAGCAAAAGTTTTAGTATCTAAAATTGACATAAAAAGTGTTTTTTTTTGGCCGCAACTGTAATAGGGCAATACGAAAAGGTTTAAATTAAGTACTGTTCAATTAATACCTACAGCCACCGAAGAGAAACACAAGAAGTACTAAATAAAAAAAAAATATTGCAAGGCAAAGACGAATAAGTGAGTCAGTAATTCTAAACACATCATTATTTATGTCAGTTAGTTAATCCTTTGAATTAATTGTTCTTGCGAACTAAAGTCTTCTGCTATAGTTAATACTGCTTCTACAAGCACCTAATTATTGAATCTGTCATCCTGTAGATTCCTCAAGTACTTCTTGTTTTTACTTCTCAAAAGTTTAAACTTGTTATAACTCAGAAAAAAAAGCAGATAGGATATATATTTGTATTTCCTTTTTTGTTCAAATTAACATCCCCTATCACCAGCTATCGTTTGGCACACATGTCACAGATCACCCTGTATTTTAGAATTATTCTTGATACAGTCTCGACTAGGATTTTACTAAATATTTTGATGTTTCTTAGGAATTAGAAAATGTAAGTTTGGGCTTTATTATATTGTAACAAAAATTATATGAAAGGGTCTAATTTAGTGTTAAATTCCCAACTATCGCACGTACAAGAAATTTTATGAAAACTATTAATTCTATTTCTGGGGCCCAAGGATGTATGTATTTGGTTTTGGTACAACCCCAATACTCTACAATTGTATCAAATAATAGAAAATGAACCAATTCTTGCTGTACAAGCAAAAGATCCAACAATAAACAATTTATCAGTTTTAAGAAAAGCATTTAACAATTCTCTTTTTTAAGATAAATTGCTTGGGAAAAAATTATTATGATAATTTACACAAATAAAATTCAGTAAACGAAATATGCCAAGTCTTTGACCTTGGACTAACGATGCTTTAACTTGCATGAATTATAAAAGCACTTGAAGTTAAAGTTTTAAATGCTTTAATCGAACATTTTTTTTAAATTAAATTTGATTTGAGTACGGTACTCATTAAAAAGCAAATTCCTCCGAGGTAAAGAAATTCAAGTCGAAGTGTTTAACTACATTTACAGTAACGTTGACATGCAGCAGTAACAAAATTTAACAACCTTGCATCGTCGTTTTCTATACTTTAAACAAAGTACCTACAACGGCTTCGCGGGGGTATTCAAATGTCAAATGAGACTTCTACTTTCAAAGCAACGGTATTGCGGAGACACAACAATTATTTCTGCATAAATTGGAAAGCGTATTGGAAATGCTAACTCGATTTTATGATTTTTCCAGTAGAATTGTTTTACCTCTCGGTAATTTATTATGCGCAACGGAAAGTACCTTCTCCAGGATGAATATTAAACAAATTAAAATTAGAAATTCTGATGCTATTATTATTATTAATGTAGTATAAATAATAGTTTTCTGAATTTGCATTTTTGTGAATTATGCAAATCAAAAGTGATTGGTGCATCAAGCATATGTTGTGCTAAATATAGCTTTTAGAAAGATGCAAATTCTTCACAATTAAAAAAATTGATAATTTTCGATAATCAAACGAAAATATTTATTTGAATACACGAGCACATTGCTGGGGTATTTTAAAAGCGATCCAGTTTCTATTCAAATGAAAGAACGAAGCATTTCGTGTATGACCCAGTCGAAATATGAAAGGCCTCCGCCCGAGTCTCTTAACCTTGGTTTTCGAGAGTAATTTTCTAGCCTTTGACCTGGGACCCCTCCTTTACACGTAACTTGCGCTAGTCGCCAATGAAATAACAGCGACATTTGTCAATAATGTGCTAAATATTTGAAATTATATCACACATAAGAGTACTAACTACATGACAGTGGGCCAGTGAAAGTTAGTAAATAACAGCAACTCAGATATATATCAGGAGCAAACTAAAGCGTTACTTATTTATGCATCTTAAAATTATAACAGGAATAATAATATTTTATTATTATTATTTTCAGATGTCTACAAAACTACTGCGATACATTTTGGGAATAATCTACCTAACTCAAGTGGTCAGTATTAACAGTCAAGAGAAAGGTGAACTCCGAGTGGCACACAAACTAATAGGTGGTCACTTAGCAGTCTACGATACAAAAGATAACACAGAACTCTCAACATCCAGTGCAGGAGCTGGTCGGGACTCGAAGAAGAAGAAAAGCGAAGATGAAAAGAAGACTCTATCTCAACAGGTAGCCGATGGAAAATACGGCCTCATCCAAACGGAACTGTTTTCGAAACCGGTGAAAAGGCCGGGGATAATAAGCTATAAGGACAACAACGAAGTGCCCAACGACAACATCAAAAATTTGGGCGGTTTAAACAAAAACGACATTTGGTTATCTGAGAATCACTTGCTAGTGATTAGGGGTGGTACGTACCCGGCCCATACCGATCGGCCATCTATAAACACGAGCACGGTGTGGCCCCCGATCGATGACTACCGAGCACCGCAACGCCAAGTGAAAATTCCCAAACATCCGAAAGTGCCGCCGCCCTTTCCCGTCCAACTTACAGAAAATGGACCACTTTTGCTCCTGGGCACAAATACTTCGACAACGCTTAATGGTACGTTCGGATCGCAACTATACCCCTTATACCCCCCCGAAAACTACATCTCGGAAGACGGCGAGCCACAACGTCCATATCCGCCCAACGTTGCTCCCGGGGAAACTCCGTTCTCAATACCTCCTTACCCTCCCGACGGTTTGGGGGAGCACAATTCAACAGATGCACTCCCACAGTCGCTGAACGGCACCGTTCCGCCGCTGCTTTCTTTTTTCGGACCTGGGGCGCTTCTGCCCCCCCTGGACAACATAACGAACCTGTACGACGAAGACGATACTTCAATTTACTATCCACCGCCTTACAGTTTTTATTATCAAAAGGATAACACGTCGAAAGTTCCACCGGGGCCGCTCGTACCAGGAATCGTGTTACCACCGCCGCCAGATTTCTTTGCACCAATCGAAGATACAACCAAAGAAACATACAATAACCAAATTAATAAGACGGTAGAACGAAAGCCAAACATCACAATAATAACACCTACCCCTATTACGAGGAAACCTTACACCACAGAGCAAGTACCTAGGAAAATTACTGTGTTACAACCAGTAACTACTTCGCCTAATTACGATGACAATAATCTACAAGATCAATTTAAAACTTACTCTCCCCCCAATACGACGCAAGCTCCATACTACACCACGACAACATACAAACTCACCCCCGTAATAGTGGCGCAAAAACCTAACAGGACTTACTTGCCAAGTGGTGTGTTTAACGCCCAATTTTTAAAAACAACAACAAAACCACCTGCACCACAATATTATTTATATGAAGAGAATGATGTGAATACGACGCCGAAACAACCGCGGTACTACAACGATCCCGGTGTTCCTCTGCAACGACCATATTCCGACGGGCAAAACACCCAGTACTACTTTATCAATGGTGAGAACATCTTCGAGAACTACCAAACGAGACCGCCGATTCGCACGACAAAGAAACCGGACACGTTTAGCATTCACATAGCACGTTTGAAGGACCAAATCCATTCGCACCACGTAATCCAACAAAATCGAAATTACTACAGGCCGCAAGCCCCACCCTCATCAAAACCAGTTTACCAGTACAGTTTCCAAGCGGCTAATTACCCAAGCCAGCGTAATACATATCAAAGCCCCCTACAACATTATCAAGTACAAATCGAAGAAGCCATAGAAGTGACGACGCCAGTTTATGAAACCTCCCAGGAGAACTTCTACTATCAAAGTTCCGTGACGCAAAACCCCATCAAGTATCATAAAGAAGAGGAAACGGGCGGCAAATTTAATTACGGAGTTCCCAAAACGATCTCTCAGTATTCCTTTGAGGCCACGCCAAACCCAATATATCAACAGTTCTATACGAAACACGATGAGAAATACATCGATGATGTTACAAAGCAACACTTCACGGTGTTTGGCCAAAAATTACCCCCAGCGACCACACCGATTCCGCCGCCTTCAGAGTTTATTCAATCGAACCCCGTCGAGCTTCAGCAAGACACGATAATAAACTACTTACGTCCGCAACGACCGATAAACCCTCACGCTGAGTACGTCGATTCAAAATATTACAACGTCGATTACAGACCGGTACAACCCGTTTATAATAACTACAACGTGCCTCAACAGCGACCGGTGCAGCAGGCGAACAGATTTTCGGAACCGCAATATGCAAACGAAGAGCGAAAACCTTACGTAACGTACAAGCTTCCTGGTGACCGTGGAACCCATTTTTATTTCATAACGCCCCAACTGGCCAAGAAAAGAGAACAAAACTCTAGCTTCTACTTTTCACGGTCCAACGCTTCGAGTTTAAGAGACAACGAAAACGCTAGATATAAATAATGAACACTTAAAATTCACTAGTGAGAGTTCTCCTGTTATGTTATCTATAAGTTTCTGTGATTTTGAAAGTGTATTGCAAGTGCACCAAAGAAGTTTTCGGAACACGCACTTATGACTTACGTGATTTACTAATTGTGTAATTAAGTCCCAGTGAACAAAGTGCAAGGCAATACAATGTAGGTACTTTAAAATGCATATCAGATATGCAAGTGTGTATATATTTATTTTATAGCAATAAATAGATATTTTGTTTGGTGGTCATATTTCACAGATACTCTTAAGATATGCAAAATACATCTCTGTTAATTTATATAAATTTTATACCATATGACTGAACATTGGTAACTAATATAACACTGTAACTACGTAAGTACCTAGCTTGCAGTCAGAGTATCTTCGTCTCGTTTATTATATGAGGATAAAACAAAATGCAAATACTCTGGCTACAACCAGTGCAGAAAAAGAATTTCTGTTATACAAATGTTATTGTTTACATACCACCTAAATTAAAATTATAAAAGTTGCATCAAATGAAGCTCTTAAATTGTAGATATTCGTGTATGTGCTTTAAACACGTAATATGCTAAAGTGCTTTCAACTTCTCCCAGGCGGCTATGCCATTACGTAATCGGAACAACGTATGTCTTTGCCAATACGTACGCGTTGGTGTTGTCAGTTGTCAGCTGACATTTCACTCCAAAATGTAATGGCTGTTAATTAGAACCAGAACGTTGCTTTCAAACTGGTAATGAACAATTTTTGCACCTTTTATAAATAAAATGTTCAATTATGTAAAGCGTTTTATTTCTTGTAAAGTGAGGTTATCCGTTAGACGTTACAAGAGTGGACGTACGTTTTATACATTACATTTTCCAAGGCATGCCATAGAGAAGTTTTTTTTTATTTTATTTGAAAGCCGGTTATTATTATCAGTTACAGGAAGTTAATTGAAAACAAATATTACTTGGTTCTTTACCAAAAAAAGAACCTTAAAAAAATTAACAAACTATAGAAAAATAATTTTCTTATCTGTTAACGTTTTTAATAAAGACTTGTCTTGGGTTACCTTCTGTAAAAAGACATTCGTACGGCATTGTATAAAAAGACGGTATACGACGTACTCTCTCTTAACGGGCATTCCTCAAAAGCGAACACCTCTCTTAACCGGACAGTTTTTAATTCCCCATTTTTGTTATTTACATGTACTTGCACCTCCATTAGGCGGACATCTCTAATAAGCGGACAGTTTTCTGGTTTCGGAGGTGTCCGCTTAAGAGGAGGATATAAGGTAGTATGTTTCATCAAGCAAAGAGAATAATAATATCAAGTAAATATGAATAATGCGAGATGAAATATTGCAAGGCAGAAAAAGATTGATAGGAAATTGTCAATCATCTGTCAAAGAATCATAAAAAAAGTAAGTGCAAAAAGTCACAAGGTCACAGCCTAAAAGAAAGAAATGTTCTGGTTCGCTCTGCGGTGAAATATAATTTTAAATAGAAAAAGACAGCATTTTATTTTGTTACTGTGTGGAATAGTTTAGATTTGGACACCGAAATCGCCTGATAAAAAGTTTCGAAAAGACTTCTTCAGTCAAGAGATTCTGCAATGAAAAATAGGCTGTTTCGTCTAAAAAATTGAAGGTGTCCCATGGTTGCCACCCGTCCCGGATTCACCGGGATTACACCGGAATGTGATAACCTGTCCAGCCGAGAAAATATTCGACCCGGGATCCGGGATTGTCCCGAAATTCCCAATAGCAGACTTTGCGCTATCTGATAAGATAACGAGGAATCAGCCGTGTAACGTTATTATTGAGAAAATCTTTTGGTAAAACCCGGAGTTGAATGGGTGTTGGTAATTTCGCCACCAAAGTTCATCAATGCAATAAACCTACAGGTAAATTCGCCACCAACGTTTAAACTCATGGTAATTTTACCAGTAATTTCGCCACTGCACTTCTAAGAATTGATCTCTACTGCTGAGGCCACAGTGCAAGATAGTCGGCTGGAGAGTTGTTGATATACAGGTTGAGTCTAAAAAATGCCTACGCGAATAGCGTTAGTGTTTATTGTCGTATTTGAGCGGTCAAAAAATCAAATAAAATGGCAGAAAAAATTCTACAATATACCATATCTTGGGTCTTTAATGCATTTAAGTACTGACTGAAATAATAATCAACGAAAATAAAGAACCTGTTTGTTTACCCCTGAATCATTAGCACCCTCATTAAAATACATGGAAAATATTGGTGGCGAAATTACCCGTAGGATTAAGATCAGAGAAATAGGTCAAAGGATCAAAATACTTACTGGTGGCGACATTACCTGTCCCCAATTGAATCAGAGTTCTCAGGTTCATTGGGCTCATTCAGGGACGCTCAGCGGCTTAGCTAAGCTGTAATTCAGTCAGCGTTTTCTAAGTGTCAGCACATAGCGATTCCCTGAACGAATTTCTGAATGGCAGCTGTCTCACATGCTTGACTTACTATATGGGCGAGTTAAATAAATCTGCACAAAATCGTCAAGTCAACGGTCAGAGTAAACTACCTGACCAATCATCGAATACTGACTCAACCAATAAATTTAAATTACGCTCCCAATACTTTTTTTGATAGCGGTGAGGAACTCAGCCTACAATTTATGCGCTGAGTAAATATCTCAGCAGCTTTCTTTCAGCGGTCTGTCAGCTTATCCATTCAGGGAAACTGCTTACTTAGCCTCTCAGCCGCTGAGCGTCCCTGAATGCGCCCATAGCGTTTGTCTGCTGCGTTCGAAAATTATACGTCGGATGTATCTGGAGCGTATGATCTCATCTTTCTCACTCACGATTTTTAATCTATTTTGTATCTCGCTCATCCGTTTAAAAAAATCTTGTGTTTATAGTATTTCCATGACAACAAGCGATCTCTCACATCCCACATTTAAGTAGGGTGTGAAAAGAGTCATAAAAATATAGCAATTGTCACAACAGTACAAATTGTCTCATTTGTAAAAATAGTGATTTTTTTTAAATCTAGTGCGGTAATGCTCCAAAGGAGATTTGACCGAGCATTTTACTTGTCATAGAAAGTCTTGTGTACAAAGTTTAGTGCAGTGTTGCCAATAGAATTTGCAAAAAGTCTAAACATTTAGATTAAGGCTCACGACTTGCAGATATAAAGTTTCTGAGGGGTTAAAGAGTGAGGGGAAGGAACAGTCAGTAGGCGTGTCGCTAATGAACCCCTACTAAAAAATTTCATTCAGTGTTGCTGACTATGGACCAAAGAGTTAAGAATAACAGGAGAGAGTCATACTAACAGTAGTTTCTCGTCTGGTCACTAAATATGGCTGCTGTATGTCACAGTCGTTTAACGTGTGTAAAAGGACTGTCGTTTTACAAAATTCTGTTTTATCTGTCCTAACCGACCAAACTGAACGCAATGAATCTAATGTGCAGAATACATAAGGTTCATTACAGTCAGTTCTAGTGATCAGATCAGTTGAAACACAGCTAAAACGAATACGCCTATTGAAAACCCGTTACTAAGTACCAGGGTTTCATTTTTTTCTGTGTACGCAGCAAAAGTCAGAATATTTACTACCACGTTATAATACGTGGTTATACTAAATGCAATTTCATAATTCTCTGCTACAATTATTGCATTATTTTTTCTGAAATATATGGAGCTTTTCGATTCGCTTATGGTCTCTATTACCAAATAGTTACAATAAACAAATAATTCACGGCGCTTATTATTTCTTTCGCAGTAAAATAATATAATTAAATAATTAGGTAATACCTACTCCTAGGGAGCACGACATTTGGGTGAATGACAAATGGGTGAACGACAAATGGGTGAAGTCATTTGGGTGAACGACATTTGGGTGCAAACGACAAATAGGTGAATGCGACATTTGAGTGAACGACAATTGGGTGAATGCGACATTTGGGTGAACGACAATTGAGTGAATGACATTTAGGTGAACGATAGTTGGGTGAACAACAATTGGGTGAATGCGACATTTGGGTAAACGATAATTTTGGATAAACAATAAGTTTGTTTATATGAAATATGAAAGATCTGTTATTTCATTTAATTATAATTGCATACTTTCAACAAAGTAATAGATAGTTATTTATTATACTGGGGGCCGAGATATCAATCTGCTAATAAATTTATTTGATGAATAACTTTACCAATCACCGTGAATACCATTCATAAAAATCGAGTTATTTGCCAAATAGCTGTAGTTGTAACAGTGTTGTAAAATTATATCCTTAATTTCTTTCCCGTCTATAATTTGATTCTATTGCAATTTGAGATTTTTTTAATTTAACCTATTCCGTTTCTCTAAAATTTTTGATCATATGAAAAACAATTTCTGTAATTTTGTCTTAATTTTACTCTCTTTCTAAGTCTTCAAGTACGGTAGATCACCACATATACAAATTCATAGCGAGGCATCCTATAGAAATGCATTTCTAATTACTATTACTCATATCTAGAATTGAAGCAAACGTATTACATATTACAATGTATTTGCTGGTTCTTCAAAGTTTATCTTATACCCGTTTAAGACGGTCACATTTATTGTAACAATTTGTTACAAAGTGAGAGAGATAAGCTACCATAGTGAATGTTGATAGGTTGAATTGGCACTTCTCACCCACTTCGTAACAAATTTGTTACAAGAAATGTGACCCTCTAAAACGGGCTTCACGTATTTAGGAGCCGCAAAAGTACTTGAAATTTAAATTAAATACAAGCATCTCAACGAAGAGTGCATTCTAAAGGCTACAAGACTAAAATCAAGTTTTACCTGCTTTTGGGGATATTTTGTTTGTGGTTACAAGACAACATACACAGCAGACACCTTTTTATTTTCATGTCGACAAAAAAAAAGACTTTATTAGCAAACTAGCATCTATTTCATCTTGGTTTTAAAAATGATTGGTCGGCATACGCCACGCAAAATATCCTTAAAGCCAGACAATAGGTGACGATAGTGTTTCTCTACACGGTGACACAGAATTGTCTCTCGATATTTTCAGGGTGAATAGGAAATCATAAAATAAAGTGACCTTTTTATATAATTTTTTTTCCAAAAGTTAATAATAAGGGAGTTATTAGCCCTGAAAGAGGGATGAAACGTGTTGTTTGTTTGGCAATATTTTCTGTAACCTTTAAGTTATCAAACTAATATTTTAAACTCAGATATAGGGCATCTAACTGCGTATTTGCAATGTATTTGTTAGGTCCTCCCTCCTTTTTAAAGGGTAGTTTTAGAGGGTGATTTTTTAGTATTTTATCTCTAATTTTTTATCTTTTACATATTTCATAAAAAAATTGTGGAGAAAATGTTTTTTAGATTATTTAGCACAAAACGGCTCTCTTGTTGCATTTCGATAAATCGAGTAATTGAGGTTTAAAAGTCAGCATACACCTATTGCATTTTGTTACTATTAAGTACAGAAAGTCCTCCCTCAAACTACCCCTTAAAAAGGAGGGAGGATCTGACAGATACGATGTAAATACTCAGTTAGGTGCCTTATACCTGAGTATCAAATATTAGTTTGATAACTTAAAGGACCCAGAAGATATTGCCAAAAGAAAAATACGTTTCATCCCTCTTTCAAGAGATTATAACTCCTTTATTATTCACTTTTGGAAAAAAAATTATATAAAAAGGTGACTTTATTTTTTTATGTTCTATTCGCACTGAAGATATCGGGAGACAATTCTGAATCACCATGTATATGACATATCTCTGGTTGAAGTTGTATCTTTAGTTTAGTCTACTCTTTCTGTTGTCACTTGACTGTTACATTACATTAATTAAAAAAAAATATATAAGAAAATATATTTATGTGGGCGCAGCAATTAATTTAGTCAATACGTTTTTTTTTCGTTTCAGTTTCTTCTAAACTGCAGTTAAACGTACTCATGAATAAGATGTGCAAAAACTTACCGATATTAAGTTCCTGTTCCGCACTCTCATCCTTCAAAGGTTCATCGAATAGATGAAGGTAAACTTCGATGGCACAACGAGCAGCTTTAAAATAGAACGGATGTCCCCTCAAGACGTCTTCAAGTCTCAGCAAGTCCACGTACGATCTCAACGTCATCTTTCGCATGCAGTACGTGTGAAAGTCGAACTGATCTTCAATAATTTCTGAGAAGTGCTAACATAAAATCATATCAATAATTCAGAAGAAACAATCAAGATACAAAAAAAAATTTACTCACAACTTAAGGTTGGTCATGAACATATATTACCACAGCATGTCTTTGGCGCATTCATAAATTGAATGAGAAACTCAGTTCGACAAATTTTCATGGCCAATCTTTAGAATTTATATTTTTAAACGGTTTCATAAACTTACCCTATCTATTTCATGACATTTTTTCAGGGCTTCGCCGTATTTACTTAGTCTCTGATAGGCCAATGCGCATTCTGTTTGAAACCACATGCATTGCATTTCGTTAAGGTTTTCCATCGCTGATACCCCTTCCCTAGTGAACTTAGCGCAAGTTTCTTCTGCCTCTTTCACTCGATTCCCTCTCAGCATGTACTTAGCGCATTTGGAATTAATATATCTGTCAGCAGTGTCGAGACCTTGCGCTTCATCCAACCACTTATACGCTTCTTGGGGATCCCCTGCGTGCTGAGATAAATTTGAGCATAAGGAAAACCAAATTTTGAGAAATTCCAAAAACATTTACCTTGTATATTCGTCCTTTGGTAACGTAAAGTTCTATAAGCGTCGGAGTGTGTTCGATTGCGGCATCAATATAACTTAACGCTTTATCGGTTTGCTTTAAAAAATCATAATGTTGAGCAAGGTAGTAATAAACCCACAGAAGTGCAGACGCCGGTTCTTTAGGCCCATTGTTTACTTCAGCCTCGTTAAATTTTCCTATTTTTTTTAAGGCATCCACATATTGTAACATTAAACCCTCTATTATACTGACTTTTTTTATATTAGAGTACAGAGATCGTAAGTCAATGAAAAGCGGAGGGACGCCTTTTCTCAGCCCCTTTCGCAAATACTTATCGACCAAAGCTTTGAAATGGTCACCCACCGCGATGTTCAAGGGTAACCGCTGAGGTGGCACGGCTCTCGGGAATAACTCTACGTAATCGAAGTAGAATTTTAATATATCTTCCGGTTCAGTCAGCTGTTTCGCGTCGATCAGTTTCTTGTAATAGATTGTGTTCTCTGGATTTCGTTTGATCAGCTCCTCGTAGTATCTTGTCGCCACTTCATAGCGTCTCAGTTTTAGATTTAAATCCGCTAGATTTTCTTTCAGTGTTAGTTTATCGACTATTTGGTCTTGCGAGTTCTCTAAGTGTGTTAAAGCCTGTTGGAGTTCTCCAGATTCTTGTATGACCATATTCTGATAAAGAAGTAATTCACTATGTTCATAGTCATAGTTATTTCCTTTCTGTAAACAAAAATAATTACAATAAATCCGGAACGTTCGTTGCGCCCTCTTATGCAAGAGTAAGTTAGCCCTAAAGTATGTTGCACATAATACAGTCTACACTCGAGGAACTCTATTACGTAGTATGTACATAATACTGATGATATTTATCTGCAGGGTGATTCACGTAACTCGTTCATTAGAAGTTTAGGCACTTGCCTTCATTATACTCGTAAGTATTTCTTTGAAAATGTGTACATACTCATAGCTGCCATGTATTTCTGGTTGTATACATATTAGGCGTAGAATAAAAAATGCAAACAGGGTCAGACTAGCCTTAATGAATCAGTTAAAAATAGGCAACCCATTTTACTTTTTATGCACTAAAGTTTGTAAGGAACTCTTTATGCGCTGCTTTTTAAAAAGTGACACTTTATAAACTAAAGTTAACAGCTCTGTGAGCTGGGCGAATTAGTTGGGGAAAAAATGTATCTACTTTAGACACGATTGTAGAAAAATATATTATAGTCGCGACCTAATTGTCAACGCGAGAGGTCTCTGTTAATTGCAACATGGCCGATAAAAGGGTGAACAACATCACAATTGCGTTAAATGTGAAAGTCTGATTGGTGCCTGTTTTCAATATTAAACCAATCCGTGAAATGTTGTTTATTGACCACCAGATGTCGCCCACTTTGTTTGATTTCGCGAATTGCATAATTAAACCAACGCCGACAGCGCCACTTGTGAGTATTTGATCGTAGTGGTAACTTATTCGTTGTGATTTGTTATGCATTTTTAATTACTTATAGTTTACAATTAATTAAAAATTTATCCAAAAAGTATGTTACATCAGTGTGTGTAGAATATTTGTAACATAATTTAAATTAAAATTAAAGAAAAATACTAGCAATTTTTAACACGGAGATTTGAATTGTTTTCGTGTTGTAGTGCCCGCCTCACGAAATCTCCAATCTAATTTTTCCAAAATCCAAAAATTTGTTGTTTGTTTGCCTGTCAAAGTAGATGTTCAAAATTGGGCCGTTGTTATCCTTATTTTATACAGTGTGAGCAAGTGGAAATCAAAGTCGCCACCTGATTTGTCCGTATAGGCAACACATCGTGCACGGTTGGCTACGCCGTTTGCAATCAGCTGTTATGCGTACGATTTATTTTTCCAATGGTGTAACACGAAATTAGCCTGAACATTTTAGTCTAGATATAAATTTACCTAGATATAAATTACCTTGATCTAAAATTGACAGCAATTGAGCTCAAAAAAATAACTGATTTTAAAATAAGTGTACGAAATGGAATAGAAGAAATACTAAACACAGCAAACACACCCGCATGCTACTAATTATAAAGAAGTCATTTAATATTTTGCTCAATGTTGCCTATGCTAGAAACCAGAAACGCATACGTAACTGATTTTCATATGCTCACATTGTACAATTTGTACGGAATAATTTACTTCAGGTGATTCGTCAAAATATAATTTCGTAAATATTTTTGTATTTCAACGAGTCACGGTCAAGTTAACGTCCAACGCCACAACAATTATAAAACTAAAAAACATTTTTATTGCTATAGGTCTTGTAAACTTCCAACCAACTTTCGTTATTAATGACGTTAAACCAGTACCAACTGAACTCAAGATGTAACGTACGATGTATTCGTTGAAATTTAGTAACATTTTGTTTGTACAAGTTTTTGAAAATGACAATGTTGCCACCGCTTCAATTATCACTAACGTCAGATGTGTTTCCTGTGAATATACAACACGTACAAAACCTATACGCCATCCAAGGTTACTAAAGAGAGAAGGTGGCCTGGAAACTCGTGGAGTGACGCGTCATGCAGTAGGCCATCTATTTGTGTAAATGCATTAAATGGGCCTACTGATTGTGAGTGACGTTGTGGTGACGTTGAAAGTTACCAGGCAACCTTGTCTCTTTAGTAACCTTGTACGCCATCAACCACCGATCATATGTAAACAATTCAATACTTGGCAACATTGTTATAGCATTACGTCATAAACATGAATGACTAAAGTTGGCTGGAAGTTTACAAGAACTGTATATTTCTTCGTTTATGTGCTTAACAAGGGACATATCGTCACTTTGAGTATAATTTTGGATTAATTATTTTTCGAAAACTAAAGTACCTACATACACCATACACGTAGAACTTTGTCAGTGCAACAACGTTGTCATTTTAAAGCAATGTTGCCAGTGGCAGTACATTTGTTTTGTTTAATTCGTTCGTGTCAGTGTCACTGTTGATGTCAACGTGACAGCGGTTAACTGAAAGTGACGAAGTTCTGATTCCTTCTACCTACAGTCAACACAGACTGGATTCAAACATCATAATTTACTAAAAGCAAATAATGTTTAAAGATAATAGATATTTTATTTTGTTAAATACTCTGAAATTCTAGTTTTAAAATTCTCATTTTTATTGTCAAATATAACCTGTTTAAAAAAATCATTAACGTAACTATTGGCGTAGCGAAATACACGGGAAACGAACCCTCCAATGGCATTGACGTGACGCAAGGCGTGGCGTAGTTTTCACCAATCAGATTGTCTGCCTATTGTCGTTCATAATATCATTAGAATCATTAATTATTCCATTTTCAATCAATCTCCCAAAAATCTTTTCTATAATAAAATTCCCTTATCAGAAACTTGAAAATGATAGCTAATTTATTTTCGTCATTGACCCATCAACATCCCTATATTTCCCCCTGTTGACTACTGGGGAACAAAGCTCTACAATCATCTTCCGGAAAAAGTTAAAAAAAACTGGACAAACGCAAATTTCACACTGCAGTGAAAAAAAGTGCCTTTAGACAATACAGTGTATTCCATAAATGAGTTTCTTTGCTTTGCTTAAGCTTTTAATTGTCACTTAATTTTAAGCTGGGCTTACTAGTAAATTTAAGTAGGACCAGTGCTCACCGACGTCCGCTTGCCAGCCCTCTTTGGCTTTAGTGGACACACTTTTACCACAGCATAAATACATACAGCAGGTTCACTCTCCTTGGCGGGAAAATTTCCCGCGCAAACTGAGCCGCCATATTCCGGATGGAAAATCTGTCATGTGATTTGTTAGAGCGCATTCGACTGGACGCACGGAGTGTTTCTTTTTCTCACTCTTACATGCACTGACACGCAGTCGCTCTCCCTCACACTTCTGCTCATTGCGTGCATCGAGCATTATGTCGAATGCGCCCTTCAATTGCACGAATACGATCAGTGGTGTCTCGTGTAATTAGCAGCATAATAGGTGCTTTCGATTATGCATGCTGGGGTGCACTGAGTAAACTTAAAACTCTAGGCTTTCAAGTAGTGATCGGATAATTCAAATTAAAAATAATCTGTCATCCGATTATCAAAATAACCTAAATAATTCGATTATCAAAAATATTTTTATTGCGGCACTGATTTATACATTCGCAAAATGGCGCCAAGGTCAAAAAATTTTGCCCCGCCAGATCAAAGGTGCCGACAAACAGTTTCCATGCTGGTTATGCTGTGCTTTTACTATGTAAATATTTGTTCCTTTGTACATCTGTTTTACAATGTTATTGACATGTCATTTAATTTTTTTGATGATGACAAATATACTACTACTACTACTAAATAATAGGGGTTCTCGTTCCATAAGTGATCCCCAACTGATCTGAACTTGAAGTTAATGTGATCCTGAACTGATCTAATTCCTTTGATCCCATGATGATATAAAAACAACTCTCTTTTTGTACGGATCAGATCTGTTCTACTCAGTGCTGCTTATGGCCGTATGCACCGAACGAATTAACTCAGCTTTACTTTAAAAGCCCGTTCACAATGACTTAACGTAACAAAATTAAATTAAGGAAATTAGAGTGTTAATTTATGTGTTCACAATGAAGGAATTTTTTGTTCTTTGCTTGCGGAAGTATTTGCAAATTGTTAGTGGTTGTCTAGGTTAATAAAGGATAAAATTCTTTTGCTCAACTCCAAGACTCAAAGACTACACTCACTATATTGTTTTAGACTGTTTTAGACTGTTGATTGAATATACTTAACAGAGTTAACCTAAAAATGGAAGTTGTCAACTTAGGAAAAGTAAATTAATAGAATTATCCAATTAGTACGCTTACATTTCTAAGAGTGTTTCCAACTTTTATTAAGTGATTAATTTTGTTACGTTAAGTCATTGTGAACGGGGTTTTAGTGTCACTAAGGCCCAATTGTACAATTCGAGTTTAACTTTAAGCGAAGCTTAAACCCATAGCAACGTCCATTACAACCATGTTATTGTGAGCTTGGTTTAACGTTAAACTCGAATTGTACAACTGGGCCTTAGAATGTGACTTACACAATGTTACGAAACTTCAAATGTCATAATATAAACGTGACTCAAATTTAAGCTCGATTAAAGTGTTTGGTGCATATGGCCCTTAGAGCTACTCCACTCGAAACGAAAACGACTACTCACTCGCTCGATAAAACACGGAAGGACATTTAAATTAAATTAAATGTTTGATTTTTCTTGAATACGCATGAACAATTATATTATTTTCGAATTTATTTTGTTTTGTAAATTTTGTGAAACATTGATTTAATGGGGGCCTTCGCTCATCTCCTCAGGACTGATCCTAGGACAGACATCTTTCGCCCCCTATCGCCCCATGTCGTTTTTCATGCGGGACTTCCTTGGGTACTCTAAAAGCCGAAACATGTCGAAAAAAGTCCAAACTGTGGTAACCCTGCCCACAGAATAAATTTCATGCAACTTGTACGCTAAGCCCTAACAACTAAATATTCGGACACAGTTATTTTGAAAATAACTGTTAATTCTTCTGGTTACAATTATAGAAAAAAATATTGCGTAGATTTAGTTGAAGATATATATTTTCTAATTAATATTTCGTCTATTAATTTTTAAATTGTTTATGTTAGGGGCATTCAACAAACAAATCGATTTACTACGATCAGATTGAATCGATTTAAATCGATTCATGAAAACACTGAACGGTGGCGTGACCGGTATAACTCTATTTTCTATATTTGGTTTTTAACTTTTCAACAAAACAATATCACAATATATTTATTAGCAGTGCGGTTAAGTTATTTCTCAAATTAATCCCTAAAATAAACAATACACTGTTATAAACAACTCGCACACATTTAATCGCAGCTAAATCGTAAAATTTTTACGATGGACAATTTCACGATCGATGTTGCATCGATTCAGATGCGTTGAACGTTAAACCGTATGCAAACATAAATCGATTGTGAATCGATTGTGTTCGTTGAATGCCCCTATTGTATCTACCTAATACAATTAATTTTATTGATTCATAAAATTTGCTGGCAACTAATTGTTCGGACTTGTACCTTTTTACGCTTTAAAAACAAGAAAATCTTGAAAACAAAAACCATAAATCGTTGTCAACACAAGTTAATTGTTGATTTTGATACTAAAACAAAATGTTTAGGAAAAATATGACCCTTAGCGTAGGTACCAATTCATAAAGAAGTACATACGTGAAATTATAATTCGACAATAGTTGCTTTCGATCGTGCCAGTGATTACTAATCATAAATACTGGATTCACTTCGTGTACATTTATTCGTAACTTTTATATATTGATTCTATAAAAAACGAAGGAATGAAACCCATATTTCATAAAATGAACGGAAGAAAGTTACAAATAAAGTGAATCCAGTATTTATTATTAGTAATCATTGGCACGAACGAAAGCAGCTTGTATGTCGCAGATAAAACCATAAAAAAAATTGTCAATGAATTTAACTTATCGAAATTGACAATTTGGGGATATAATAAAAAAAAGTGTGGAGACACGGCAGATATTGATATTTCTAGCAAAACCAAGCACTGTAATAGAAAGACAACGAAGAATTCACACTAAAATTAGCTAACGGCAAAGGCAGTGTTACTTTCAGAGAAATTCAGTACAATCGAGGGGTAGGACATTTCTTAAATAGGTGTATGAAGAGTTAAATGTATATTTAAAAATAAATTTAAATCTACTTAATTATTTCTGCAATTTAAAATACGTTAGTTTCGGTATAAATGTGTATAAATACCTTAAATTAAATTAATTAACTGTAAATACGAATAAATACCATTCAAATAATAATAAATAATTTTAAGTTTTTGTTAAAGCGTCCCAGCTAAGATTTTAACCCCTTATACCTTCATTGTTTATGGATAGAAAAAAGCAAAATTTCGTAAGAATACGTATTGATTACTGATGAATCTTTCTGCTACGCTATTTCTTGTGAATGCAAAATGTTATTTTTAAACAGCTTTCTGTTGTTACGGAGTTGATCTTAAAATACACACAAACACGAGTATAAAAGAATCTGACTTGTGAAAGAACAGCAGCAGAAATTCATTCATCTTCGGTAATATTAAAGGTAAAAGTGTTCAAAATCTTAACATTTGTTCACATTTTTTTTTGCAATTCATAAAGAAAAAAGCCGTTTAAAAATAATACATATTTTTTATTGCAATGATGTTTGATGATGCTGAATGAATATTTAGTTTCTTAGCTTTTAATAAAGATACCTGCCAAAATTTAGTAAAATTCATCAATAAATAACAAAGATATTAGGGCTGAAATATTTATCAGTGATTTTCCGTAATTCTATTTTTCTTTCAAGGATGTTGGAATTTGGTATATCTCCCTAATTTTAAATGGAAAACATTTTACTAACTAAAATTTTCTCCTAAATTTAAGAAGAAGAATTTTGCCTGCACAGATTTATTTTTTCTTGCATTAATTCCAGCTTGAACACCCTGGACATCAAATTTGGCACAAATTCATTTCGCGCCAAGCACCGCAAATTCAATTCGGGGACACAGTGTAGGTACAAAGATATATGTATCTAAAACAATAAAAATGTATTTTTTCTCTTTTTATATCGTTGCACTTTATTTTTTTTTTAAGTTTTCGCATTAAACGGTACAGTTTTCTTTCAAAGGAATGCATTATGTTCATTAAGTGTTATAGTACTTATTTATAATTTTTAAACACAGCTAAATATTTTTGAATACGTTTAAATAAATGTAAGTTAATACAGGGTGTTAATAAAAAAACTGTACACCGTTTGGCAGGTGATAGTAGACATCAAAACAAGAAAAAAATTCTAATAAACCTATATTCAATTCTCAATACAGGGTGTCCACGCCATGTGTTCACTCTTCTAGAATTTTTATTTTTTACATAAAATTCGGGAGTGATAAATTAAATAAAAAGCGGAATTTTCCGACATACCACTGGCCACCGTAGAACTTCCGGTTTCGCTGGAAGTGATATCAACTTTCTTATTTTAAATGAAACGCCCTGTAAATTTTTACATATTTGGAATCTACAGATCATTGTGAGTCGGAATATGTATAACTTGGTAATTTTGGTTTCCATGAAAACGAACAAAATTTTTTTTGTTTTTTAGTATGCAAAGCTATGTATGGTGTATTCTCGTTCTAATG
The DNA here is from genome assembly GCA_033060865.1 of Dorcus hopei. NCBI lineage: Eukaryota > Metazoa > Arthropoda > Insecta > Coleoptera > Lucanidae > Dorcus > Dorcus hopei. The sequence goes on along the minus strand of CM065419.1, from coordinate 46,868,220 downwards.
CGATCAAGTAATTCGAGAAAGCAACTTCTTTGGTTGCACTTTGGTTTATTAACATTTTTACAGCATGTGAAATTTTCATTAGGTCCTAAATTTTTTTTAACGGAATTTCTTGCGTTTTTAGCATAGTTTAATAAAACATTTTTTTAATACGCTGATACTAAATAGAGGGTTATTTTTTTAATTCTTTATCAACTTTTGCAAAGTTGGGATGGCATGTTGCAGCTTAACTGAAAAATAAGCCATCGCCGGTATACAAGTGTTAATATAAAAACTTTACATACTTTAGCACGTGATAGCAGAGAATAAAACAAAAAAAAATGTAATAAACCCAGGTTCAATATTCAATGGTATTTGAAGTATGGTTTAATTAAAAAAGAATCAAACAATCAATAGCGAATTTAACACCCTAAAATTATCACAAAAGATAATCGAACTGTCGTCCTTACTGTTGTAAACAAAGTTGCAGTCGCCATCGAAGAGACTCGCGTACTTGATTGAAAGCAACTTGATTTTTCAGTTGCTGACAAACGTTTACAACTCTCTGCCAAAGTTCATCTTCTTTATTAATTTCTCTGGCATAAACAGTGTCTTTTAAATAAGTTCCGTTAAAAAAAAAAATAATTTACGACCTAATGAAAATTTCACATGCTGTAAAAATGTTAATAAACCAAAGTGCAACCAAAGAATTAGCTTTCTCGAATTACTTGGTCGCATTAGAATGAAAATACACCATACATAGCTTTGCATACTAAAAAACAAAAAAAAATTTTGTTCGTTGTCATGGAAACCAAAATTACCAAATGATACATATTCGAACTCACAATGATCTATAGATTCCAAATATGTAAAAATATACAGGGCGTTCCATTTAAAATAAGAAAGTTGATATCACTTCCGGCGAAACCGGAAGTTCTACGGTGGCCAGTGGTATGTCGGAAAATTCAGCTTTTTATTTAATTTATCCCTCCCGAATTTTATGTAAAAAATAAAAATTCTAGAAGAGTGAACACATGGCGTGGACACCCTGTATTGAGAATTGGATATGGATTTATTAGAATTTTTTTCTTGTTCTGACTTCTACTATCACCTGTCAAGCGGTGTACAGTTTATTTATTAACACCCTGTATAATTCTTAAAATACAATCAAATAAATGCATAAATACTTCGAAATTATGTTACATGCTTAATAAATAGTTTTAAATATACTGAAATATTTTAAATATGACAAAATATTTTAAATAAAATGAAATATTTTAAATGCAATTAAATCTTGTGTATTTATAAATAATAGGTGCACAAAAACCGAACGATGTCCTTCCCCTCGGTCCCAATAGAATGAAGAAACTGATCTAATTGTATCTAGGGAATGGTTACACAAATCTGACTATGGTTCTTATAAAGTAAATATCATGTATTGGACTTAATATTCACTGAAATTTAAGAATCTGAATTTTAATACATTTTATTTTTAAAGAGGTTAAATAAGAACCACTGCTTACCGAAGCAGAGAAAAAACGTCTGGACTGGGCAAAATCTAAAGTTACATGGACCGAAGAAGTGTGAAGCCAAATAATTTTTAGTGATGAATCAAGGTTTGATGTTTGGTGATTAAAAACTATTTTAACGAACCATAAAATCCCACAAGGGGTTGTGATTTGGAGATGCATGCCCAGCAAAGGTTTAGGTAAACTGGAGTTTACTGATGGTGTCATAAACGCAGAAAAATATTAAGATATTTTAGAAAGAAACCTCCTGCAAATTGCTAGGTTGTAGTTCGGAATAGAAAACTTCATTTCATTTCAGGACGAGACTTGGTGTTACACGGCCAAATCTACAAAAAAAAATTGTTCAAGGACAATGATATTACTGTTGGCTTGGCCCTCAAATAGCCCTAACTTAAACGTCATCGAAACCCTGCAACATGAAATGAAAAAGATCTTGCGAAAAAGTCCCCAACCAACAATTACCGGACTACAGGCTAAAATACAAGAAATATGAGATTCTTTCACTCCGCAATATATCAATCCTTAGTGGACATTGTACCAGAAAAAATCCAGGGCGCAATAAAAGTCAAAAGTGGCATTTATCCGAATATTAAATTGTAGGCATAATTTATAGTTTCTCTTTAAAAATCTGCTTTCTATTTTTATTATTAGAATAAAACTTGTTTTGAATAAATTATTAGTTACTGTTAATCGATCTTATTGTTTATTTTTTTATATATTATTAAAAGTTTTAAACATTTTCTTTATGAGTTAGAGAACAATTTTTATAAAACCAGTACTCGCCCGAATATTTAGTTATTAGGGCTCGTATTATTTTGGAATTTATTTTGCTTTTAAATTTAGCAAAATATATTGATTTAGTGATGGCCTTCGGTCATCCCCCTTGATTTATCCTAGGACAGGCATCCTTTCGCCCTCCAGCAAGATTCTGATTTCCCGTATCATTAGGTTCTATGCATTTTTCAGCCGGACTTCCTTGGGTATTCTCAAAGCCGAAAAATGTCCAAAGAAGCCCAACACAATACATGGAATAAATCTCGTGCAACTTGCATGTAGATACTATACAAGTTAGCTACGCTACAGCTACATCATCCTTGAAGTCCGGCATCCGAGCACAGTAATTAATTAACTACAGATTTAAACGTCCTTTTTATACTTCATCCCTACATAAGAATAAAGTAAACACGTATTTGGAACAACAAGACAATCACATCTTGCTTTATGCAGAAGTTTAACCTAATCTCAAAATCACACTTAACTTGCTTCCCTTTAATAACATTGTTTAATGTAAATGCAGATTTAATTTGAACCAAGTTCTCTTTTAAACTTACAAAAAAGTGAAAATGGCAAAATAATTCCAAATTAGTTACCTGCTGTTGGTCCAGGAAAGTTTCTAAAATATTTAAAGCATTTTTATAATCTTCTAGTAAATGGAAGGACATCGCATATCCAATCCAGGAAGCCCTTTGTGTTGGTCTTAACATAAGCAATTGATACCGAGTATCCTAAAAGAATGAACTTTAAAAATCACAAGGCGGACGACACAATCGGCTTTGCTTTACTCTGTATCCCTCCAAATCCCTCATTTGTATCTGCAGCAAGGACAAATCTCTGAGAATCTGTATGTTATCCTTTTCCCACTTGAGTGCATTTCGATAACACTTGATTGCCTCGTCGTACTTTTTGTCGGACCTCTGTAACAAGCCGTAAACGTGCCAGCAAACGTGAGAACACAAGTCTTTCCTCAACCCCTTGCGCACATATTCGTACGCTTCGTCTTTACGTCCTAGACAGTTCAGGGTCAAGCCTTTCATCGCCAGCGTTTCTACAGAAAGAAAAAAGTTACATCAAACGTGAACGCATTATAACCTGATTACATACCACCGTGGTCTGTAAATTTAGGATTTGAGAGGATTTGCTTTGCAAATTTCAACCCATTCTTATATTGTTTTTGTTCATAACATCTCTAAAACATATACAAAAAAAAAAGGCATTGTAGTATTTTTAACAAGTCGAATCATATGCAAAGTCATAATGTGACACGGCGCAAAATTACAGTTCTAGCTTTTCCACCACCGGATATTCAGTGGGCAGCTCCACGTTGTTATTATTATTGTTATTATTAACGCAGCAGGATTATTCGCTCGCGGACAATTTAGATTTTTGGTAGATGATAAACAAGGCGAAAATACTTGCCAAGATTCGTTTAAATAAAGCGTTTTCTTTTGGTGGCAAGGGATTACTAGAAGGCATTTTCCGATTCTCACTTAAAATAAGAACTTTCTTCAGCCGGCTAAATAATTTTCTAGCTAAAATCAAAACCTCGTGGCCTCAAACCTCTTCTGAAGTCGATCGCGATCACGTGACCCAGGTACGTTCAATGATCAGGTTGGTAATGCAGAAAATGCGACGTCCTGATTGACAGTTTCTTTCACGTACGCTAAAAATTAAATACCGTCAATATTGGATGTATACGTTTTCAATTATTTCGTTTTTCTTGAAATTCTAGATGTATCCGTTAATTAAGTTAATTCTAAATCGTAACTCGAGTTATTCATCAATTAACATAAGCTAATGCAATTCCGAAATCGGTAGATCTTTACGTAAATTAGAAAAAAAAAATTAATTAACGGTATTCAATAACATATTAGGTTCCTTTGAAATTAGCCTCCTTAAAGGTCGCGCCATACCTTCCGTTCTGTTATCGTCAATTTCGCATTGGGCGCGTTCAGATAAGCGCAGGGCTGCAGCTCTTTAATAAAGCGTAAGCTGGCGTAAGGCAACTTAGCGTTGAACGACTTAAACTTTACTATATAACCTGTGAGCAAATAAAAATCAAATTAGAGCAGGCGGTGCAAAGAAAATGTATGTCTGTGATTAAATAAAAAGTCAATAAGTTTGACAGTCCATGAATGTATTACATTAATTAATTCAGTTAATCACAGACATACATTTTCTTTGCGCCGCCTACTCTAATCTGATTTTTATTTGCTCACTTTTTACTTAAAGAAGTGTTGCAAAAAGGGACGTCACATGAATACGCGTCGCACGGAGGCAGGCTTTGAGCGCGTTCAGCCAGAAGAGCGCTGAGACAGCAATTGCTTTTTGCTACGTTACAGCTGTGAGCGACTGAATTATCTAGTCTCTCTAATTGACAGCTTGACAGATGTAGCGTCAGAAACAGCCAATGGCTTCGTTTAGATAACGGAAAATATCACGTTTTTTCATCTGAACATTTACGCTCCAAGTATCACGATGAAACATGTTTAAGTAGGGGACGCCATTTTGTGGAGCGATTCGATTTTACACTACCCTAGCGAAAACGTTTTTAAAAACATGGCGTCTACAAAATCTGATGTGTTTGGTGATAGAGAAGTTCATGAACGATTAAGCAGTTTATTAATTCTCATTTAGAGGTCGTTTATTTCTGCTCTGGAAATTTTGCATGGGTTCCCAGAGGCTTATTATGTCCAAAATAATTATTGTTAGATTCATTTTTATTTAATTTAGCTCGAAATGCTTCTTAGACAAGACTTACACACTAGGCACTAGAATATCTATATTTAATAAAATGGAGTACGCTACCGATCGTTCTACTGAAAACTGTATATGCAGCGTAAACTGTTTACGATATTTTCTTCATCTGAACGAAGTCATTGTTTGTTGCCTATGTTTACAAACAAAAGCGACAAAAGTGCGTTGTCTTTAACAATTTGTGTTTTTGTGTTTTTCTCTAACATGATGGAACAAATTTGTTACGGTTGAAAAATTCGTTTAGGTTATTCATAGTATTTTTCGAACGCTCTGTATTGGCGTGAGAATCTAACGGCCAGGCATGGCCTACGTGCCGGTCGTCATATTTCACAAAATTTCATAACCAAATTGTTATTTAGTCTTACAGTATAGGTTCGTTCGTAGTGCAGTTTGTAACTAGTTTAGAACCGTCAGAACGAGTCGCCCATCGAAGTAATCATCAATTTGGTTAGTTGCGTTAGATGCAAAACGTTGATTGGTGCATACTTCCAACGGTTGCAAACTAGTCAGAACTGCACTACGAACAGACCTTATATCTCCATTTCACTCTGTCGCCACTCAGAATCTACGTTCATTCGTAACAACTTCTGTCTCAGCACTCTCAGCGCATAGTGAAAGGAACGCCGCGCTCATCTGGCAGTGATATTTGCATCAGCGCTCACGTCGTGTGCTTCGTTTATTTGTGTCTTCAATCTTTGTGTTTCTCTCATGGAATTTGTGATTGCAACCTGAAACGGAGTTTCTCCGAGGTTTGCTAAAACACGTTGATGCCCGTATGCACAGACAAATCTTAGGCTTAAGCCAAAGTAAACCTTTACTTTGAACAATGTAACTATAGGGCGCACAATTTGATATGAAGTTAGCGTTAAGTATCAAGTCTACCTTGAGATTTGTCTGTGCATACGGGCTGAGTGACTTACAAGCTCGTTAAACAGTTTTCCGAAGGCCTGCCTTTATGAAAAGGAACAGGTATGTTTTGTTGGCCATTTTGTGTCCCTGTTGAAGTGTAACGCGTATTTTTCTTCCATTAGGCTTCCAGTTCGAGTTCGAGCATCAAGTTCTAGCTTGTAGTGGTAGTTTTTACCTTGGGTGGGAAATTCGCCATTCCTTGGGCGGAGAGAAAGGGCGGAATTGGAGTTTGAAACGTAATAAAACCCCCGGCATCCCGGCCCACCCTTCGTACGTGAAAGTGGACTCGACCAACCTGCAGAAGCGACGCCGCTTGATGACGTAACACCTACGTCAAAATAAGTCATTGATTGACTGCACTTACCGTCGTTGGAGGGCGCTCTCTCACCGTCGACAGCTGATTGTCATTCCTCCGGATCCTGATTACAAGGTCGGATTTACTCTAATTATTCTTTTCTTAATTACCCTACTGTAAACGAAGAACAGATCTGTCTGTGGGAAAAATTCTAATTTGACAAATTATTTATTTACGTGCATGTTCGTTTCACTGGGCCCCGTCTGGATCATATTTAACTTTGTAAATAGAGCACCTGTTTATTATTTTTACTAAATCTTTGAGCATTTCAAATGAAAGCAAGTGTGCTCAGCTAGTGTATTTTTATTTTGTTCACTTTGCCCACCTTTTACTTTAGGGTTACGTCCAACCTCCCTTCCTCAAGAGCTTAGCCGAGCAGTGCTGGAGAAACGTTAGTCACTTGCACAATTTGCTGGCCTTCAGGTAGGTAGCGAATTATTCATCGCTTAATACTGGAGATGTAATTAAAATTCATCCAGTAATAGATGTATTTCCACTAACAAAAAACAACGAAGATGTTTCGCAGTTGCTTAATTTGGACGTAGGAGTTTCAGTATCCATAACCATTGAAAAGATTCGAACTTTCTGACTCCTGTACGATTTCAAAATCATCACGTTCGTTGAGTAATCAAGCGGACGTGCAGCGCTAATAATTTTGCTAAGAAAAATGACGATCGCTGTCATAGCAAAGCCACAGCGCTATAAGTCAGCAAGGCGTTCAAAGCGATCGCTGTCCCGGCTGAACGCACCCAAAATTAAAGCATTGCAGCGCTGCGGTTGTTTGAACGTTCTTGTTCTTTTTTCTTTCTTTCCTTCCTTCTTTTTGCTTTGCGCAGCAATGCTGCTTGTCTTACGGCCGTGTGCCATCCCATACAATTACGAAGTGTTTAGCTGAGCCCAAGTCCTTTAGAGTAGCACAAACATTCATGGCTAATGATGGAATTCGAACCCACGCCGCTGAGCGACACGACTTTCCAAGTCGCCTAGGCTAGACCGCTAAGCCACTCGGCGACCCAACTTTCTTGTTCTTCTTCTTCTTCTATTTTGCTTTGCGCAGCAATGCCGCTTGTCTTTCGGCCATTAGCCATTCCAGACAATTACGATGTGTTTTTCAAGCTGGGTCTAAATCATTAGACTGTACAAACATCCATGGCTAATGGTGAGATTCGAACCCACACCGCCGAGCGACACGACTTTCCAAGTTGGCTAGGCTAGACCGCTAAGCCACTCGGCGACCCAACTTTCTTGTTCAGTTTACAAAACACGAGCTAGACGCAGTGTTGCCAACCCATTGACAACGATTTCCCCCATCTGAAGTTTAAAAATCCCCCGAATAAAAGACTTACTCCCCTAACATTTATTCTTATTGACTAATTTGAAAGTGTATCTATTATATTTAAGAGTTGTCAAAAAAAAAATCCCATTTCAACATAGAAAATTCCTTAATCTGTTACTAGATTCAGGAATAAATTTAAAAAAAGAAACGTAAAGATTCATTAAAAAAAAATACGTAAAGGCGAAAAAAGACGGCCGATTTTACAGCGCAGTTCAGTTGATTAATAATAAATTTAAAAGAAAAACACAATTTTATAGAGTGAGAGGACAATACACAAAAAAGAAACAATTTGAAGCAAACAATGACAAAAAAAACAATTATTTTCCTTGCAGAAGATCAACAGGTCATACAAGGCTGCAATAGATGGCGCTGTTTAATATCTCACACAAATACGTCCTTTATTGACTATAAGTGACATTTTCTTATTTTCTTACCCCCGTAAAAAGAAACGGAAGAGAAATTTTCGTCATGTCTCAACAAATCGCGTTGTTCAATAACAATACCTGACAACAACGCGAGTTATTTTTTTGTTACCATCCAGAAACAACTGTCAGTTGAAACATTGCTCACTAGATAGTGGTTTTTTAATGTAAGTGGGTTTCCTTCGACAGAAGGAATGTTCGTGTATAAAGGAACAATTTTGAGCTGTCTAGGGCTCGTCAGCTTCTAGCTTTTTTTAAGAAATAAAATTTGAAAATCCTTTTTTTAGAAAAAATCCCTTATACCTAATGATTAGAAAAAAAATTCTTAAAAAGGGATTTATTACATCTTACATTGGCAACACTGATATGTCAAGGAGTACAAAAGTTAGTCATAATATTCATTTCCGTGAGCAAAAATTATAAAATTCATTTACTTAATGTAAATAGAAAATTAGTTCTAAGTTTTGATCTTTTCTTTAGTGTTAATTTATCCCCTAAATTTCACTTAATCCCCTAAGTTGTCAAGACTGGTTAGACGTTATAGACATGAGTGATAGTATCATGCGCTGGTTGTACCGTAAAATAATTGCGCTTCCTCAAACAAGCAAGGTTGCGTTCATAAAATACACCTTGGAGTGCGCCTTGGGCGTGTAATCGTATCTCTCTTAATCACGATTATTTGCTTATTTTGCGTCTCGCTCATCTGTTTCAAGAAGTCTTGTGTTTATATTACTACCATGACAACGGACGCACTTTTTACATCCCACTTTTAAGTAGGGTGTAGAAAATGTGTTTGTTGCTATGGAAACCACGCTTAATTTAGTTTTTTTATGATTCTTAGATGAGAAACAAAATACATAAACTCATTTATACGAGAGAGGCTGCAATATTAGCCGAGAGTAACTCTAGAGTGTCTTTTATGAACACATCCCAACAGTTGAGCACAGTGTTGCCAGGTCTAGGGATTTTTCCCGATTCTAGGGATTTTTGATGAATTTGATGGATTTTTTCTTGAATTTTCCTGCAAATCTGGGGAAAATTTCAAGAATTCTGAAAAAATATAGTAAATAAATTGCTGTTTAATCTAATTTCGAAATAATTTCATATAAATTCTTCTTGAAGAATATGTTGCAAGAATAAGGCGACCAGATTTTGATTTTGATAAGGCGGGACAAGATCAACCGGGGGTGGAGGTATCATGAATAAAAGCAAAAAAAAAACATATGTAAGTAGTTCAAAAAATTATGTGATGCAGTGTGACTGGTTTGTGCACCGTAATGTGAATAACAATACAAAATGAGTGTTCCAATATTTCATTTGGCTTTGACTGAACAGTGACTGAATCATGACTGTAGATACTTTTGGACAAAGTAAACGATAAATTAATCAATATGGTTATTGCCATTGACCAAAAGCAAAAACTTAAACTGCAATTTCAGTAAAAATACACAACGTGGTCCAAAAGTAATAGGACACAGAGCAATAGTGGGATTCCTGATTTTGAGTTGAAAAGAGTCTAATTTTGACAAAAAAATCTAATCAGTGGTGCCATCTATATTTTTTTTCGCGAATTGGTTGTATTTAATGTTTTATACAAGTATAGCAGTTTTTTTTTTTAAATAGCGTCTTTCAAATGCAGTTAATCCAACAGTTTTCGCCGTTGACCAAAAGATGGCGCCCTACGACATTCTCCTGACAAAAAAATGTGAACTGATGGAGAAACAAAATCGCAACGATACTGACAGCAACAACTCTTTTGTTGTAACGTTTCTTGAAATCTCAAAGATCTGTTGATTTTGAGTCGAAAGGAGTCTTATTTTGACAAAAATCTAATCATTGGCGCCATCTATAATTTTTTTCGCGAATTAGTTGTGTTCAATGTTTTGTTGAAAAGCAGTAGTTTCTTTAAAACATCAAAGCATCTTTGAAACGCAATAAGTGCAACGCTATTGACCAAAAGATGACGCCGTGCAACATTCTCCAGAGTTCCGGACAAAGAGAAGCGATACGATGATGATCTTTTACAAACTAATTTTTTTTATGTTTTATTAGAAAGGACGATTTATTAACAAGAGCAGTGTGTTTGAAACGCAGAAGATTTTGATAGCTCTCGCCGTTGGCCAAGAGATGGCGTCCTAAGACATTCGTCCTCGTGCAACGACACTAACAGAAAATATTTTGGAGACATAATTAATTTCACATCCTGATCGCGATAGAATTTAAAAAAAGTGTACTACTCTATTAAAAGTTAAAAACAAATGAAAATTTCGAAAACCTGCTTCACTTGCTTTCCCGATGTTGCCATAAAATCGAGAAGGAAAAGCCCCGAAACGTTTCTACGCCCTGTATAATTTGTTTACTTTTTTATTTAGTGTCAAATCTTAATTCATTTATTTACGTTTTTCATTCAGTTATCACGTGCTGGTTAACGACGTAACGGCATTCCATCTATTATGTGTCACGGTCAAGTTTTACAGCTTTGGGGTATCATCAAAGAAAAAAGTCGACCGTGTTCTAGATTAAGTGCAGAAGAGGGCCACAAGTACCTACAGACCCCTAAGGAACACAAAATAATGCAATTTAGCTAAACTTACTTAGTCCAAAAGTTGATAATAAAGGTATGTGCAGGGCGTTTAAATGAAAATTTTCATTTTTGACATATTCCCTTAATTTTTGATGTAGCACAGGGCCGGGCACGGTAGGAGAACAGTACCACCACCCCTTATAGGTACTTTCCCGCAAGTGCTTTGCGTTTATTTCAGTTTAAATTGAAATGTGCACGCCTAGAACCAACGACGCGCAATGTAATGTCTCGATGAGTGGCGAATATTTTCGACTGTCGCCGATTACAGTTGTTGCTTGTGGAGAGGATGACTCACCGGAACTCCCGTGCCCAGCACTGATGCAGCAGATGGAAGAATAATACCATGATGGTACCGTATGTAGCGTCCTCTTTCTGCTACTTCAAAGATTAAGACCTCATTAATATTTCTCGTCTCAAGGAATCTTAAATACTCACAATGTGACCTCTATTGAATTAATTATGATTCAGTTTTTACTTATTGTTAAGTACGATTCATGATTACTGTTTAAAAATTTAATTCCGCTAGGAAGTAAATTAATATTATTTTGTGAAAAATCTGCATTTCTATTAGTTAAATGATAAGCACTAATATAAACTAGAATATGAGAAGTGTTTCATCATTATTTCTTTATTGCTTACGTATCACTAAACGCTAATCTCCGTATTCTTTCGTACGAAAGTCCTGCCTCGACGTTTGGTGTATTACAGCAGTTTTCGCTAAAATCTGTAACTTACCTGTTGTCTTTGCTGCAGGTAATGACAGTCTAGAAGTTCAAAGTATGTATAATGTCTTTCAGCTTTAGAACTCGTGCAGTATTTTCCTTATTTATAAGCAATGCGCAGCTAAGAGACAGAGGGTGAGGAGAATCTTTTCCTTGGGCACAGCGTTACCGCTCCTGACATTTCTTAAACAACTCTTGTGTTTTCAAAATATAGAAAAATAAGTGGATTACTCGTAAAGTTTGCAAACGGCGAATTTGCTCGAAAAATAAATTGGCTGACTCCCATTCTGTTGGAGAGTTGAAGCGTGTCACGTATTAATCTAAGTTCGGGAATACCTTGTAACCGAAAATTTTCGATAAAAATCCTGAACTTTTATATGTAGGTAGGTATAGCTATCTCCTTTTAACTTTGGTGAAACATCCTTGCCGCTTGTAGACGGAAATCACGTTGTATTCTTAACTCGGACTGATTCGATCAGCATACAATAAAAAGAACTTACTTTATGCTGATCTTCTATTACCAGAGAGTCCACATTTTGTGTACTCTACCTCGAGATCATGTATTTCCATGATCGCAAGAGGAGTAGGTATGCACTTTCCGCTTGACCAACTAGCACACGTTACTAAATTGTATAAAATGTAGATCCTCTCGGAAATTTTAGATTTTTTTTGCTTTCTTACATTGAAGTAATTCTAAGCAAACATGTATCTATTACCTACGTATTAAAAATACCATACCTCATACCTTTATAATCGTTAGTTTTTAAGCAGCATCTTTAAAGTGGTATAATCAAGGAGAGCATAAAACTGAAAGTGATGAGCAGGCAAAGAACAGATTAAAAACGATTCATTCCTCTTGTTGTGGGTCTATTATACAATATGTCCCAGATAACTTTTCCAGCATGGGGATTTCGCTTATTCTAAGAGATATAAATTCTGTTAAGTAGGATAAATTATTCCTTCCTAAGTATTAGGGTAGTCATAAACAATTTTGAAATTTAAAAAATTCCCTGTGCTTCAGGAGTTATAGTCAAAAACAAATTTCACTTCTTTATTGTATCACAAAATCTTTATTATTGTAGTCGATACGTTTTCGTTATTTGTACTTTCTTAGGGTACTTTTTTATGCAGAGTTTAAATGTGCTTTCAGATTTTTGTTTTCAAGTTCTTGAACCACATGGAACTTCTCAAATTTCGAAATAGTTTAGGACTACCTCAGTACTTAGGAATAATTCATCCCAGTTAACCGAATTAATATTTCTTATAATAAGCGAGATCCTCATGCTGGAAGTTATTTGGGACATATTGTATATTAATACAGGGTGTCCCAGAAATGTATATAAAGCTTCAGGTATTTCTTTTCTACATTCCCTAAGCGTCCCAAAAATGCAAAAATTAATTCTCAGGGTTTGTTAGTTTCAGCACACGAGACAAAGTACGAGGTAAAAAAAATTGGTAAACTTGACAACGTTGCTTAATTCGATTTACAGAAGAGCTTCAGACTAAATAAATTTCAAGTATGTAGTTGCAAAGGCAACGTCTTAATTTAAATATTTATTTTACTGTTCTCCGCGCTGCTGTGTTTAACAGTAACCCAAAAAGCAGTCGTAGGTGGGTGAAGTGCGTTTTAATTATTTTCTGTTAATGATAAAGTCTTCCTTACTGATTCATAACATTTTCCGTTCCATTTTCAGCTGTTTGCTTCGCAGTTTTCTGTTAAAAGTGCTCCATTTGGAGGGTTCGTACAAGAAAATTACACTACCCTGGGAACCGTTTTTGCTGTTTTAGATATCTGAAGCTTTATGTGCATTTCTCGGACACGCGGTATACATAATTACATACAGAAGAAAAAACAGTTACCTACCATTATATGGCATTCAACTACTTTGTAAGTTCATCTGCAAAAATAAGTAAGATAACCAACAACTTAGGGAAGGCAAAGGTTTCTCTCGATTGCACTGCCGAAGATTATGCGACATGCTAAGAAGTGTTAGCTCATGGTTGTATCTAAAACTAAAGCCAAATTTATTGTGGTTCGACATATTTTTTGCAGTAGTCAAAACAAGATTGTCTACTGAAATGCTTTGGCCCCCAGAAATTCGAAGAAAACTCTCAGTCCATCTTGCAAGGGTACCTAGCGCCTAGCCCCATCAACACCAAGGCATGACCGTTCTTGGGACGCACGATGCAATCCACGAGGTCAGGAGTACAGCTAAGAAAACTCCCAGTCCATCTTGCAAGAGTACCTAGTGCTATTAGAGAGTATTTGGTCCGAGCCCAATCAACACCAAGTCATGACCGTTCTTGGGACGCACGATGCAATCCACGAGGTCAGGTGTACAACTAAGAAAACTCCATGTCCGTCTTGCAAGAGTACCTAGAGAGTATTTGGTCCGAGCCCAATCAACACCAAGTCATGGCCGTTCTTGGGACGCACGTTGCAATCCACGAGGTCAGGTAGGTATACAACTAAGAAAACTCCTTGTCCGTCTTGCAAGAGTACCTAGTGCTATCAGAGACTACAGAGTATAGTTGGCCCAAGCCCAATCAACACCAAGTCATGACCGTTCTTGGGACGCACGATGCAATCCACGAGGTCAGGTATACAGAGCTAAGAAAATTCCACGTCCGTGTTGCAAGAGTACCTAGTGCTATCGGAGACTTGAGAGTATTTATTAACAAAAAAATTGAAAAATAGACAACAAATCAAGCAAACAAAATGCTTTATTAAGATACACCACTGCATAATACACGCTTGTAACAAACTGATATGATTTGTAATCATTTAATATTGTACTCACAAATAAATGACATTACTTAGTGGATTGAAAACAGTAAATACTCGCAACATGCAATGAGTTCTCCAGATGTGTGTTAAAAGACACCCGTCCGGGAGACGCTTGATCAAATACAGGCATGTATGTACCACTCAAAATACAAATCAAGTGAAAGAAGAGTCTCAAAGTAATACCTAATAAACGTAAGGGAACTTCTTAATTTATTAATATTGGTGGAACTGCGTATCATTAATGTTAATTACTTCATAAAATTGACCTGAACTCTATTGACTAGGCACACTTAGTTTATATAATAACAAGAAACTGTTCTATGAAAAATAGATACTTCCGACAATTAAAGAAAACACGAATAAATTAACTCCGGCAATTTTCCGGATGACAACGGTTCATTTTTTTCGATTTTTAAAAATACTTTATCATTACAACATATAAATAATCAAGATATTCTCATATTGTAACAGGACCAACAGTGTATACATGGAATGCTTAGCCGGATAATGTGCTCCATTATAATAAAGTGTCATTCACACCATCAATGTAACATCGTCATATCAAAATAAAATCTGTCGGAACGCCATATGATTTCCGAAGGAAAACTTTAACCGAAAACACACTTCAAATTTCATAACATTTTGATTTAACAACTTTGAAAATACAGCAGTTGCCAACGAGTGGAGATAACATTATTTTATTGTCCACTGCTGGGATAAACGAGTGAGGTGCACTCGGTCTAGAAGTGCGGAGGCGCATGCAAAGACTAGGCCGAGCGGCGGAGGAGCCGCCGCTGCATTAACAACCAAACACCACTCAACCACTTGTTGATTAAGTCGATTATGTAACAAATATAGCTCAAAAATATATTGCCTTGATTTAATTCCGCAAATATAGAGAGACAATACATCAGTCTTACAGTTGAGAGAAGTAAGCTTAGGCGGCAGGTCACCTACACTAGTTAGTTAGTTAGTTAAACTATACAAAACCCTAAGGCGGCACATTACAAGCAAGCACAAAGAAGCACATTATCGGGAACATGATATAGCTTACGATATGTCAGCTAACACATGTGTGTACATAAATAACACGCACTATTGCTATCAAATATAGAATTTGCGATTTGTCTGCGTTATCTGTGGCAGGAAAGATGACGGACAAAGCGACTATGCTAAATAAGTTAAAGGCGTTCATGAGACCGGAAAGATGCAGTACCCCGATAAGTTGGTAGACGAATCCTGCCGGCCACAACAACACAAACGCCTGGAATGTGCTGCCTCACAACAAGAAAACACTTATCGTTAAAATCGATCAGTTCTAACAAATACCTATGCTACGTTGGACATATACGGTAGAAACCGGCAAATATAAGGACGTACAAAGCACATAAAAATACATGATTTGATATAAAACGACTAGACTAGTTACAAGTAAGCAGCTATTTTGGTCGGTGGCGCGGGCCGCGCTAGCTTTGGTCCGCGATTTCCAGCCTACAAGCAAAAGAATTGGTGTAATCAGTACAGTCAGTACAACACGTACATGTATTGGTGTTCGTACCTCAAAGATGCAGATTGGAAGAGCTACGGATACGCACACTTCAAACTTAATAGTTGCACTAATTTAGAATCCGAGTGTGACAAATTACCAACAGGTTACCAGAATGTGCAAGAAAGATAACATTAGGGACCGGGGAAGGCATTTCTGATAATCACAGTCTGTTAAGAGGTTCTGTCGAGCGCAACATAAGGAAAAGGTGCTCGGAAGTGTGATGAACTGACGCATTTTTAACTTATGCCTACAACATGAGCAAATTTTTTTTTCTTTTACATTTTCAAACACTTGCATGCATCAAATAACAAGAACTTGTGCGACGAGAACGTGTCATCCACCGAAGACATGGACTAGAACCGCATCTACAACGCCAATAAAAACTACTACAATGCTGCAGCAAATACCAAGTAGATAGGAAAGTATTTACAATTCGTAAGGATTCAATAGTATGTTCCCTAGAGTAATTGACATGAAGGTTAACGTAACATATCCAAATGACATGCCCCGGTTCATATACGAGCGGGCAACCCTAAATTGCCTACTACACACTGATGTACTTTGGGGGAATATTGCAACTGCTTATCACTATATTCGTTACCAGAAAAACGTGTTGTTGAATCAGTCTTACCGAAATCTTTTTTTTTTTTTTTCTTTTTAGCTCAAAGTGCGGATGGTCCGCACCCTCTTTTTGTTTTTACTATACTGCTTACTACATACGTCAACTACAAACGCTACAAACTAATGACTATTATGATACCATAAAATCACACATGCGTTTATCTAGAATAGGATCTGCTTATAATTGGGCCCAGAAAGATTGTTCAAATAATTACAGAAGCTGCTGCATTCGCAGGATTATCATCACTTATCTTACAGATATACAGGAAAAACAGGCTGCATTACAGCCGTGCCGTGCACTTAGCGGCTATCCTCTATAAATAAAAATGAAAAGAAAAAAAACCCAGGGTCCACCACAACTACCGCAAGAATAAATAATAATAATAAAAAAAACAAACAAAAGTAATGAAAACTGCAGACTGGTATTATTAATTAAAAAAGCATTTACAACAAAAAATCAAAAAAGAAAAACAAAACAATGTACATTTAATTTAAGAACAATTTTACCATTAAAATTAATATAATAACAACAAATATTAAAAAAAATGTAGACAGGATACAAAAATGGGCAGACCTGGCGCTCGGCGGTTCCAAGACGTCCTTCCGAAATCTATCTACAGGAACAATTATTACAAAAAATAGAATGTACTTGGTTCGATATCAAACTAAAACATCGTTTCATTCGGAGGGGCGTCCTCGAAGGCGCGGAAAACCAAACTGTCGCCTTCTAAAGCAGATAGAGGACTGCTTGTTGTAGAATGAGATCGCTCAGTCCTCGAGTTTTGCGATCGATATTCGAGCAATAACAATGATCAATATAAATATTATAAATAAAAATGGTAAGTGACAAAAAAATAGGCACAAAACAAACAGCGCTCAAACAGATTCATCGTTCATTTCGTGCTGTAACTGAATTAAAAATTCTACAAATAGTCTTGGTCGATAGTGGTGTCTGTCGCAAGACATGCATGGTGTGAACACGTACTTCGATATCTTAAACTTGGCAGCATTAACAAACAAATATATTACTACTTACTACAACTAATAATAATAAGATGGTGAAAATATTGCATGCACCATACAAAATTTTTCTTCTTAAATAGATAAAAGTAAATAACAAAACTAAAAAAATACAAAACCTAGATAACTTTGAGAGCACGGCACGTATTGTCATACAGAATGTGATACAATTACAAACATACAAAGACAAAGAGTTACAATACAGTTTTTTGTGTGACTAGGGTTGCTAACAACGCGGCTTCCCGCAAAACAACAACGCGCTATATTTAAAAGGGACATTCACGACGACATCATACACGCATATTAAAATAGTTATATTATAGAAATTGATGCACAATTTAAATACAACAAGGCCCAGGCACCGCTATGCTTGGTTAACATCTCTATGTGATAATATCCCTGTTTCAAAATAGATTGGTCATACAATGGGCCGCTTCTCCTTCTCGGAGAGAGCTAATCAAACTTATCGTCAAAATTACTTATTAAAAATATCAACACGTTACAGTAGAAAACTATAATCATAAAAGTTGTTGCTTTCTCGAACGAAAAATTCTATATGGGATAATACATCAACAACTTAGCAGCTATCCACTCCTTGTAAAATTGCATTAACAAAAGGTGTATGGAGTGGTTAAAGACCTTGTCTCTTAGAAGGGGGCCTTTATAGGCCTATCGGCGGCACCTGCACGTAACGATAAATGTATAAACGATAGTCTTTGCTCGCCAAAACGACAGATCCGTCATCCATGAGAGCCACATCGAAACATTGTGCATGCTTTACTTTACTCTCCAAAGCCGACACGAGTTGGCCATCTTGCGTGAAAATCGTGAGATTGAAGTTATTATGATTATCAGCGATCAAGATCTCACCCGCCGCATTAATGCCCACACCGATCGGATAATTTGTGATACCTTCACCTCCAATCTGTCGCAAGTATACTCCCTCATAACTGAAGACTTTCACACAGTGTGCGCGATTGTCACTTATAAAAATCTCCTGCTTATCATTAACAACTACCCCGTTGGGAAATTCTAGGTGTTTGGAGCACCCAAACTTTTGCAAGACTGCGCCCGCCTGATCGAAAATAATGACACGCATGACCTTGCATTCCACCACAATTATTCGACCTTTATTATCGACGGTCACCCCTCGGGGGTGCTGTAAAATGTTGGCGCCGAATTTCCTGACGAACTGCCCGTACTGATTGTAAATCTGAATTTGGTGTGTCGGGGACCTTTCCGTGACGATAATGTCGCCGGAAGTGCGAACCACCGCGACTCTGTTGGGGTACAACAGTTGCCCGTCGCGTTTTCCACATTCCCCGAATTGGAACTTGAAACGCCCCTCCTTGTCGAAAATCTGAATTCGATGGTTGTTGGTGTCCGCCACGATGATATCGTTTTGCGCGTTCACCGCCACCCCACTGGGCTCCGTGAACTGGCCTTCCATAACGCCGAATTCCCCGAACTTGCAGTGGTAAATCATCTTTTGCCGCTTGATCTGCGATTTCGGCGGAAATATTGTGGTCGACATCAACTTGTTCGTGAGATCGAGCATGGGGTCTGAGTGTGTTCCGTTGCTTAGGGTGTACGGGTCCGCAACTCCGTTCTGGAATATGTTTTCCGTGCCTCCGTTCGACCACTTTTCGTACGGATTGATTCCGTTGAGGTTCAAATCGCCGATGGTCGTGGAGAAAGGCCCGAGGCTGTTGGCACTGCTGAATCGTTTTGATATAATATTCGATTCGAACGGCGAGGTGGATTGGCTAGAACCTGATATGGAGAATGGACAGTTGATGCCACCGTTGAGACTTCCTGAGCTTCCGTTAACGCTACTACCGCTGGAACTCGAACCTCCCCCCGTTGGTCTGGCAATCGGAGGTTGCTTGCTGGGTCCGATTATGGCGGCCTCGGAATTCGATCTGACATAACCGAACGTGTTGCGAACACCTACTTGTATTGCTTGATAATTTGATACGAATTCTAACTCACAGGCTGATTGAACACTTTGATCAATATTATAACTAAGTAAGCTCTGTAACTTCCCGTCTAACAGTTTTCTGAACATCAGTATTTCCACGACGGTAGTGCATTTGTTGAGTTTCTCCACGAACTCGCACGTTTTGTAAATTTGTTCGATCGTTTCCTGTCCTTTCTGAGTGGCTACGCCTAGAGATATCTGTTTGGCGGAGAAGACACTCTCTAATTCCTTGAGCAACTCTTGCTTTCTTTCGTCTAGCATTGATCGGTAGAAGAGGAAGGTGTCGTTTATCTCATTTTGTGCTTTGTGGTACTGCACTTGCAACCTGCTGGAGATATGCTCGACGTTCTTCAGGACATTCCTGATGTCGGTGGCCTTGGTTTTGGCCTCTTGGACTGCGTGACTTATGGCTTCCAACTGCTTCGGAGCCGCATCGCTGATGTGCTCACACTCGTGAAGTCCGGTTGGGTGTTCCATGGTAATACATTCTTTGCAGATGGGTATGGCGCAAGTGCGGCAGAAATATTTTAGGAATTCGTTTTTGTGGCGCGGGCAGACTATGCTCTTCTCGCCGTTGGTGACCGTTCCATTGGTCACGCCGTTTTTTTGTTCTTCCTTCACGTCGTTGAGGTTGAGGACTCGATGTCCTTCAAAGCAGTGCATGAATTGATGAGCCATAACACAATTGGAGCACAAATAATTGGCACAATCGACGCAGCGAGCTACGGCGTCTAATTTTTTTGTCTTACAACCTGTGCAGCGTACCGCTGGCGAAACGTAGATGTCGTTATTATCGGTGGATGTGAAGAGTAACGAGTTGAGGATGCCCTCGATGGATTCGGACTGGCAGCGTGGACACAGGAATTTATTCTTTTCTAAGCAGCCGTTGCAAACACTGTGGAAGCAGGCCAACAGTTTGCATTCAGTGAACGACTCTCGGCACTGCAGGCACTGCGACTCGGTTTGGTCACTGTCTCGGTCCACAGAATCACTAACTGGAGGAGACGAGCCGCTCACGGTCAATGGAGAATCAACCGAAGGCGACAGTGATAAGTAATCAGCGTGATCCCCAAACGATCCAATAGAATTTGCTCTTGGCAATGAATCAATGGATGGAGTTGGTGATGCCATTTTCAATTAACCGTCATCCCTAAAAATTAAAAAAAAAATATATTAATCACACGAGGATTAGATTATATGAAAAAAAAAAAATTGTAGCATATGGACCGTGCGCGTGTATTCACTATAATCAACTTTCATTTTTCAATGCAATGTCAATCAATGATCAGAAATTGAGAAGGCCGGAGTTGCCCAATAGTTAATTGATTATCCAAAACCGAAAAGTTTTCGATTTCCGGCGCTTTTTTATACGTGTACAACGCAGGTTTAATGCGAAAGGTGAGAATACAGTCATCGGTTGTCAATTTAGGGGGAAGCTTTCGAAATAGCTGGTGGGGCAAGGCGATCGATGTGCAGAGCAAGGGGACCAATACCGATGTCATAGCAACCACGGAGGGCTGCAACCCCAACTTGAATTATAGCTGCAACAAGGTGGCTGCGCCGCTATATTCAGTCACGCCGCTATTGTTTTGCCTTGCATGTAAAACATTGTTGCAGTTTTTGCTCCAGTCGGCAATGCAGTCCATCTTCGTGTTCGATAAATTCTAGTAAGACGGCTTTGCGTCACTTCCTACCTGTTGCCAAGAATCCACCCGATCAAATATTTTATTATTAGTTTTGTACAAACACACAGCCCGCCATTTTATATGACAAATTACATTCGGCCTCTTACATCTATGATTTAAAAACAAGTTGGCGCAAGACTGTGACCGTCCGAACAAAGGAACACCGATGTTTACATGTTGCCATGCAACATTTTGATTAAATTTAAAATATTTATTACAAAGAGAATTGTTTACAATGTAGTCCGCATTTGCTCAGGATTGATTTTAAATTCATAACTTCGCCTTTCAACACAAAAACGTACCTACTCGCATTCGTACCATATGTTATTAATTACACTTAAAATAATCTCTATATGAGAGAATTCAAATACTTCACGACCACGTTCTGAATTCATGCGGCAATATACTGGTCAAGTTAAGCAAACGTTTATAAATGTGCCATTAATTAACAATAATTAATACATAAACAGTATAACAAGCGGCGATAATTAATTAAGCAGATATAAACTTACTTGTTTCGTCTGTAAATGTTAACAAACAAAAGGAGGAAAAAAGCACAAGCGTTGAACTACCTCTACGTACCATGCACTGTTCAATACTAAGCTCTCTGTTAGTTTTCTCAAACCAGACCTCCCGCTTTTGTGGCAGCTGCTAAATGCGTACTAGCCCGAGAATTATGGAGGGATGTTGTCAAACGCGTCGTTCTAAGAGGGTTTAAAAAATTATCCGTCGAACGCCGCCCGCGTTTAATTTAAAACGGCGCGCGGGTCGCGTTCTGTGTGTGTGTGCAATTTAGAGGTTCGTTACCGGCGGAGTAAAAGTCACGAAATTTCGGAGTTTCGGGAGAAAGAAAACGACGGCGTCAGGGCGACCGTGCGCGCGCGACCCGAGACGAAATTCCACGCCGTAAAATTACCTGAGCGTTCTTACCTTGAGCCACTTTAATGTGAAAATGTTTCACTTGATATGAACGGAACGAAATCCCGCCAAATCTCTTTGTCTCGAGAGAGGAAGGAAGGACGTGTAAACAATAATCAGACTGAGGATACCTAATATCTAAAAAGCACCTAGAAATATATGTAACTCGAAGTCACTGTGGAAGTTCCGTCAGAAAAACAATTAATTCTCGAAATAAAACTTTGGTGATATTCTCATAGATGGGAATAGTAGTCTTATTGGTGGGAAATTCAAAAGGTCGTTGCTGTAAATGATTGGCTTCATGCGAAAAGGGTCCTTCTATCTCTTGGTGATTTTTTTTCGTGTTTTTCGTGTTCGTCAACAGAGGGTGTATCAAAAACGCCATTGCTTTTGGTTCTGTTTTCTGTAGTCTGTTTCCAGAAAAGAAAACTACAGAACACTAATACATATCACGCCCAAAATAAAAGGAAAATTTTAGAAAAAAAAAAGGAGATTGAGATGACGATGAAGACTATAGTTAATAATGTAGTAGTCCCAAATTTATTGATTATTATTAAACACCAAGTCTAACTCGAAGCAGCGGAAATTAAGTATTCCAGAATTGCAAAAAAAAAACAGACTAAGAAATGAGAAGATAAAGAAAACAACCAAACAAGAATCAATAACATCAAAGTTAGACGAGAATAGGCAACTAAATTGACCAATAAGTTGACAAGAAAAATATTAGAAATTGACAAAGAAAGGAAACCCAAAGACCTGGAGGAAGAGAATAGAAGAGATAAGCAAGGTAAAACCCTGATAGAACTGAAACGAGTAGTGTAGGATCGAAAAGAATGGAAGAGTTCCAATTCAACGACTTAAGGGGGGCGTGAGGTTAATCAAGAAGAAGAAAGAGATAAATCAAAAAGTTGATTTTTATTTAAGGGAAGCACTGACGGCTATCTAATCTATAATTAGTAATAAGTCAATTTTATTTTTCAATTTTAGGAGTATATTTTCAGCGGCCATTTGAAAATGATCATCACGACCCTTTTTATATACGTAATAATAAAAATGGGGACATCACATTAACTAGTGCGCTTGTAAAATATATCGCTCATTGAATGCAGAATTAGCCTATGTCCATTTTTGTCGAATTTGCACTCACAATACTATTTAGTACCTACTATTAAGCATGCTGAATTTGGGTCAGAACTAGCCTATCTCAATCTCATCCTATCCCCCCAATCGAAATTACTAACACACTAGCCTAAGTGAGAACGCGTACGTCAGTTCATTGCAAAAGTATCCTTCAAAATTCTCTCCTGTTAAATTAGCATTTTGTGACTTAGGATAGTTCTGCATTCAATGAGTGATATGCAAGAATTCTGGAGGGGAGGCTGAGACAACAAATAGAAAGAAAGCTTGATAGAAGATAGCCAATTCGGATTTAGAGCAAACTGCGAAGTGAATCATCGTCAGACAGATAGAGGAGGAAGCAATGAGGGATGGAAGAAGAGTGCATATCTGCTTCGTCGATCTGGAGAAGGATTTTGACCAAGTCAGGAGATAGGTCCTATGGGTAACTTTAGAAAAGAGAAACGTATCGAAAGGTCTAATTACAGGAATAAATCTCTATATACGAAGACGAAGAGTTATGAGACATGAACAATCAGAACTGTTTGAAAGTGTCCGTGGGGCATTCTGAGCCCATCATTGTTCACTCTGATACTGGATGAAATCGCAAAGGAAATTAAAAAGTAGTAATATGAAGTCGGATACTGGAATTCGCAAAAACGGAAACTTCGAAATATAAGTACAGAAAACAACCTCAGACAATCTCAAACATACTTTCTTATGGAAAAAAAAAGAAATATCGAAAGAAGTAAAAGTAGAAGTACATAAAAAAAAGGTAGTGAGCTCGACGCTGACATATCTATGCTTCAGAAACTTGGACAATAACAGAGAAGCACAGAAAGAAACTGGAAGCCATCAAGATGAGATTCTTAAGAAAAATAGAAAATAAAACGAGAATGGACGAAATAGAAAATATAACATACCGGGAAAACTTAAAAGTGAAATCAATAGATAACAAAACAGAAGAAGGAATATTAAGATGGCTTGGGTACGTAAAACCGACAAGACAAGATTAACAAGAATGGTGTTCGAAGGAAGAAGTACCAGAAAGAAGATAAGAGGCAGGCCAAGGAACAGGAAGCAAGGTGTTAAACTAGCGTTGGACAAAATAGAAATTTAAATTGAAAAAGATGGATAATATGGTACGAGACAAGCCAATGCAGGCACCTACGAGAGTCAACCCAACTCCACTCAACGCCTTATAACCATGAGGATAGATAGGCTTATGGGTTAAGTAAGTACGTAATAATAAAAATCTTTTCTTAAAAATTCTCAGAAGATTCTCAAAGAGTTCATCTGACAACTCCATCAGAATATTTACGTTTTATTTAAAATATATACACTGGGTGATTTATTAGCGCACCAACAAGCCTTGTCATGTAATTTGAAAAAAAAAATCATTTGGACATATTGCGGTGTTTATGAGCAGCACGTATTTTTTTTTTAAATAATAAAGTAAATTGAGAGTAATGTATTAAATGTGTTTTACGGGAATTGTTTGTGAAATTATTGAATTCAAGTGTGTTTTTTGAATATTTTAAGTTTACGTAAATATTTTTAGAAATAGGCGACTTAAAATTAAATGTTTATTGTAAATAAGTTATTTAGAATCTTTGAAATATAAATACGTAGGATTTAAGCTTAGAATTATATACCTCTATAACTCGAACCTCCACAACTCGAAACTTTCTGTAAGTCGAAATATACAGATGTCCCTGTACAATGTGTGTAACTGAAATCTCTTTCTTTAACTCGAAATTTCTATGACTCGAAGTAATTTTCCGGTCCCTTGAGATTCGAGTTATGGAGGTTCGACTGTAATTAGAAAAATGTATTTAAGAATGTCATGACAATTCCGGATGTTAGAAGGAAACTGTAGGTAGTAAGGAGTTCGGAAAATGAACAAGTGAGGGCGCCATGTAGCTAGCGTAAGTGAAAGCTCCCGGTCGCGCTTCATAACCCGCAAGGTCCGCTGTACGGGGGAGTCAAGCACGCGGTTCGGGGCCTGATGTAAGGTATAAGAGCGGTTTTGTGAAAAACCGTCCAAACGTATCAAGCTTTTTCTCTTTAAAACTCCGAACTTCTTTACGGGATAAATTTGTTTGTGCAACTCTTTTAAATTGGACCAATAAATTGTCGTTTTTACGTTTTATTCTACGAAAAATCTTCTTTACTATCCACCCACACACACACTGACACAGATAATTTTGAATGTGAAGGCTCGCGAGTGCCATCTACATACATCCAAAATTTATCACACAACAAATACACTCTACAAGCAAGATACACTGCAAAATCCACCATCGCAGTAGGAGACCATGCAAGTAAACAACGAAGTAAGAAAGAAAATAAGAACAACAATAAACAAATAAGATTTAGAAAAAAATTGCACAATACCCTGAGATACCGCAACGTGCAACGTGGGACCAAAAAGAGAAAATTTGCAATAAAAGCTGAAGACTGAAAGGGTCCAGATAATACAGCAAAAAACTTGGCGCCCGACGTGGGGCATAACACTGCAATATGTCCAAATCGGACTTATGTCCGATTTCATTTATTTAAGGAAATAGAAGACTTCAAAGTCGTTGTGAAGCATGCATTGAAGCGGGAGGAGCACATTTTGAGAATTTATTATAATTATGCATTTACTGTGTTTCTCCTGACTTATTGATGTTTGTTCAAGTTTTTTATTCGTCTCTTCTTTTAATAATAATAATAATAATAAGGCATCCCATTCTTTAAGAATATAGCCACTTAATACAGACTCAGTTATAACTAAAGTCTTCAACAAATAGGTTTGAAGAATGTGTAGGCGTTTCGAAGCGTACATGACATCGATCGAACTACGGAGCTCCAAGCATTATTTCTCTGATATAATGGGAATATTTTGATCAACTTTGTATTATGTTATTCGTTGTATTTTTGACGATACGATAGGAAAAAAAAAAACGAAAAACTTTGCTTAGATAAAACACGTTATACCTATGTATCGTATAGGATACTTGGTCAGTCGACCGGTTAATATTTACAAGGCATCAACGCAAGCAATGAGTATAATACAACTGGGCGGGCAAACGGACCTATTATTTGGAGTCTTTAGTTATAAGAAATTAATTTTCTTGTCCCTAGAAGTCTATTATAAAGGGATTATATTACAGATTAAATTTTACTTGTTTGATTGCATCTATAGAGCGTTCCACGTCGTTCGTGGTGCAGTGAAATCTCTTATGTACTATATCTTACCTATTCTCTTCAAGGAATAGTATAGCGCCATCTGCCTCTACCACCCGCGTTGTTGACCAAGTTATATTCATTT
This sequence comes from Dorcus hopei, assembly GCA_033060865.1. Classification (NCBI taxonomy): domain Eukaryota; kingdom Metazoa; phylum Arthropoda; class Insecta; order Coleoptera; family Lucanidae; genus Dorcus; species Dorcus hopei. The sequence continues at coordinate 46,841,859 of CM065419.1, read as the reverse complement.
TTAATGATGATATTTCATTCTTAAATATAACCAAATTGTTATATATAACAGGCAAACGTCAAATTGTTTTCGTCCTGTATTACTTACACCTACTTGTTTGTTACTTCGTAGTCTCTTTTTGGTTTTTCTTTTGTATATAAGTTTCACGACTTGGCAACTTTGTAAGCTCTCTCCAGTGAACGAGTGGACGAGGAACTCTCTATGGTGTCGATGTTATAAATTATAAAGAAGGTTCGTAGACTCATAAGCCTTAACAACACGTGCATGCGAAAACGCACCGGGTGTTAAAGTTCGAATGAATGCTTCCTTCTAAAAATTTATTAATTAAAGTCATCATCTTAAACTCAGAAAAGTTATTGCTGTGGTAACCCTGCTTTTCATACTAGCTGTCTACTCCAAATTACTAAAACCATCTGAAAATTTGACTTACCTTCCAGTGGGCACTCATACTAAATATCATACAAAGTGGCCAAGCGTTCTTAAATTATAAGAATTTTCTTTTCAACAATTTTGAAGCAGAATGCTGACTTAACGAAGCAATTTTGGATATAGATAAGTTGGGTTAAATCATCTTATTTATAGATAAGTTGTGTTAAGCCATGTCCACAGAATTTAGCGACACGCTGTATGTAAATAACAAGAGTTATGCTGTGAGGTGTTTTTTTTTATCTCACACCCGGTATAACAGATGAAAATATAATTATGTATTACAATTTCCCTTTGTGATTCATAATTAAAGTCATACATGCTGTTCGGTCTAACATTTAGGTTAATTCAATAGTCATTCATGCAAAGTTATTTTATATTCTGTTTGATTTTATTGTAAATTGAAACGTTACACCAGCCCATTAAACTTTTACTTTTTGCTTTAATGAAATAAACATTCGAAGACACAAATCCGAAATGAATACGTGCAGCTTTATGTAACGACACAAATCAAGGTAAATTTACTTTCACTGAAAAGTTACGAGTAATTGCATAACAATACCTAGCGGAAACAATGCCCCTGTGAAGCGTACTGCCTCTTTGTTCGGCGAGGTATCGTCCGAAAAATCTCACACGTTAGTAGAATACATGCACAGTTGAAATTATACTTTTCGAAAGAGCGTATTCGTTCGGTTATATACGCTCGTTTACAACAGTTGTTCAAGTTCAACAACATATTCGGGCGTGATTACTCACGCTGTGTCATCGGCCGCGGAATGTGGCTGCTGTTGAAATTAAAGTGGCGGCGGCGGCGGCGGGGCTGTCGAATTTCAGAAAAAAAATAATCATCGGAGGCCGCGCGCGGATCCGCTTCGGCCAGGAATTCGTGTTTACGTAACCTAAGAGCACGCACGGTAACACAAATGAAACTGAGATTAATCGCGGGAGTTACTTTCAAAAGTGAAAGTACACAACATACATATATCAGATATAACGCATACCGTATTGGTTTGCTTGCAACGGTGCTTCGAAATGCTACTCGCAACCATAGGGTATTGGATCATTCTTTTCAAAGACCTTGCTTTCATAATTGCGGCGTTGTGAGTAAATTGAATATTGGCAACTCGGGGACAAGTACAGTATCTTTCAAAAAGCTTGCAACAAATGAGATCTCTCTTTATTATCGATTTCATGAAATTTGCAGGACGCTTCTGCATTCTGCAGACGTCATTTAATGATAAAAATAAAGAGGCAGATTCATCAGTAGGCCTGTTACGTGGTGACTGGTGAAGCTCCCACGAAGTGCTTTCGCAGATTTTCGAAACACAATGTCCGTTAGTGGAAGCGGAAACCGAGAGCACTTAAAGAAGTGAGCGTCTGCGTTTTATGTCGGTGAAAACGATAGAGCTAAGGTTGAAACAATTGAACTATATGGCATTTGGAGACGATTGGAAGAGAGAACGGAGCAGCTGCGTTGTTTATTACAATTCGTACGTGAGAACATCTTATACTCAAATAATAAAAGTATGATCCATTCCTTCACTATTTGTTATCGTGGTATGCCGTGAAAGTCTAGTGAGAATGTGGTACTCATGTATGTAACTAAATTTTGACAATTAATGTCAAGTCGATTTATATGTATTTTAAATTTCCCGCAGCTTTGTATTTGAGCCAATAGAATCGTGTAGAATTTTTTAAGACAACGCAAAACGTCTAGCAATGAATCTAGCCTTAAGATTACTCCGAATTAAGCAATGTTGCAATATTTTCTTTGCATCACGAGTTGTATCACAGATAATAGATCTCTCTCTATGCAAAGAGGTTTTCGGAAAAGGTTACGGAATTGTAACGAGGAAATGCGGGAACCCGAGTAACGGCTTGAATGTAGAAACAAAGATCCAACTGGCCAAGGAGCGATTCCCGAGGGGAATAGAGACGATCCTGAAGAGTCCCAACCGGAAACTCCTAGAACATCTGATGGCAACAAGGATCAAGGGCGAAATGGAAGAGAGGAGGACCGACCTATCGGATTCAGGCAGGGCAGATCCACCATAATGGCAGTGAAGAGAGTGGTAGAGATTGCAGACAGGGAAAGGAAGAGGAACCTCAAGACTAGGAATCTACGCGTCCTCCTAACAGTTGACGTTAAGAATGCTTTCAATACGGCGACAAGAATCAAGGACGAAATGGAAGAGGAAGGCCGACCTATCGGATTCAGGCAGGACCGGTCGATCCACCATAATGGCAATGAAGAGGATGGTAGAGATTGCGGACAGGGAAAGGAAGAGGAACCTCAAAACTAGGAATTTGTGCGTCCTCCTAACAGTTGACGTTAAGAATGCCTTCAACACGGCCACATCTGATGGCAACAAGGATCAAGGGCGAAATGGAAAAGAGGAGGACCGACCTATCGGATTCAGGCAGAACAGATCCACCATAATGGCAATTAAGAGGGTGGTAGAGATTGCGGACAGGGTAAGGAAGAGGGTCCTCAAGACTAGAAATCTATGCGTTCTCCTAACAGTTGACGTCAAGAATGCCTTCAATACGACCAGTTGGCAGTTGATCAAAGTCGAGCTAGCGAAACGCAACAGTAACTTCGAAATATGGTCGCGAGCTAATTGAAGGAAAGATCCGTGGAAATTGAAGACTGGGTAAAACTAGAGGTCTTTTGCGGTGTCCCGGAGGGGTCAGTACTCGGCCCACTCTACGACGACGTTTTGAACGAGGGGGTGAACCTGTTGTCTTCTTTCGGATGATCTGGAAATTGTGGTCACCGCCAAAACTGAGGAAGATCTAGAATATAAGGCGAACTACGGACCAAGTCAAATATCCGATTGGATGGAGGCGAATCTGCTTGAACTAGCGCCGCGCCGGGGAAATCTGAGGCACTGATGATCTCTGGAAGAAAGAGGCACAGACCGGTGAGTTTTATCCTCAGGAACGAGGTCATGGTCCCGAAGCCGGCGGTGAAATACTTGGGAGTTGTATTCGACGGGAACCTCTCGTCTGGCAGGCACTTAGACCACGTCGTAGTAAGGACGCAAGCGATGGTTGCGGAGATGGCAAGGATTATGCCCCGCACTCATGGTAGTTCGGAAGAGGAGAACGAGGTCATCGTCCCGAAACCAGCGGTGAAATACCTGGGAATTGTATTCGACGGGAACCTCTCGTTTGGCAGGCATATAGACCACGTCGTGGGAAGGGCGCAGGCGATGGCTGCGGCGATTGCAAGGATCATGCCCCGGACTCATGGTAGTTCGGAAGCGAAGAACGAGGTCATCGTCCCGAGGTCATCGGTGAAATACCTGGGAGTTGTATTCGATGGGAATCTCTCGTTTGGCAGGCATATAGACCACGTCGTGGTAAGAGCGCAGGCGATGGCTGAGTCGGTCGCAGGAATCATGCCTCGGACTCATGGTAGTTCGGAAACGAAGAGGAGAGTCCTCGGATCGGTGGTGGAGTCTGACACCAGTATGGGCGCAGGCTTGCTTGACGCAGAAGTACAGGCAGAAACTTCTCGGCTGCCAGAGGATATATGCACTGCGTATTAGTAGGGCATACAGGAGATCCTCCACGGAAGCGACACTAATAATCTCAAGGATAATTCCGAATGACCTGTTGGCAATGGAAATGGCTAAGTGTATGGGAGCTACTTTGTCAAAGAAAAAGGAGTTGAGGAAAGAAACCCAGACGTGCTGGAACACGAGGTGGAAGGAAGCAGAAGCGGCCCGCAGTGGACGAGGCGCTTGATACCGGAGCTAGGCCGACGGTACGAAAGGAAGCATAGGGAGGTTACGTACCGGTTAACACAACTTTTAATGGGGCACGACTCCTTTGAATCATACAGATACCGGATTAAGAAAGCTGAGACGCCAAGGTGCAGATACTGCCAAGAGCATGATAAGGCCGAGCACACTTTCATTGAGGGCGATCGCTAAAGGAACGGGACGGACTACGGCCGAAGAGATTGTTGGCAGCAAGATCTCCCCAGACAATCTTGTCGAAACGGTGCTCGACGAGGAGGCAAAATGGAAGGCGAGGACATTCTGATAGTGAAGGAAAGAGAGGAAGATAATATAGACCGAGTGTGAGACCAGGCCACTGCTGCGAAGAAATATCGGAAGGTGGTACCGTAGCAGGAAACAGGGCCAAAGAGGAACGCAGTTTAGTTGGTAGGCGCCCTGGATGACCCGGGTGAATCCAACACTGCCCTCGCCATTGCACTTCCCCCTGTATTAGCGTGAGAATCTATCGGCTAGGCTGATGTACGTCTCAATATTACGCCATTAGACCATACACTGTTCTACAGTATATCTCCACTTCACTCTGTCGTCCGGTTAAAACCTGATTACATTCCGTAACGACCGCCGTCGTAGCAATAGTTGGAGAGAACACCGCCCTCGGTCTCGCGGTCATTGTTCCGTCGGCGCTCGTGGCGTGCTGTCCCTTTCTTTGTGTTGGTGATTAAAAGCCTTTGTGTTTCTCTCATGTGGTTTTTGATGTGATTGAAACTTGAAACGGGATCGTCCCCGAGATTTGTTGAAAGCACGCCGAGCGAATTCAAGCTCATCTTTAAGCTTCTCTAAAGCCTGCTTCCGACATAAGAAACGGGTATGTCTTGTTGGCCACTTTGTGCGAATGTTCTGTGGGTAACGCGTATCTCTTTCTTCTACTAGGCTTTTAGTGGTGGTGGTTTTACCTCCGTGGTCTAATTGACATCCCTGTGGGTGAAAGAAAAGCGGGCCGGAATCAGGTTGTGAAACGAATCAGTTTCAACACAACGACGCCACTTGATGACGCAACTCTTGCCGAATTTGTCATTGGCAAACTTGACCGCCGTTGGAGGGCGCTCCGTCATTGTTGACAGCTGCCTGACATTACGCTGGATTCTTGGGTTACCAGGTCGGAATAATTTCAATTAATTCCGTTGATTTATTTTGACTCACTCTAACGCGGCGTTATTATTCAGATTATTTATTTATTTGCTTTATGGCGCAGTGGAAACGAGGGGCAGATCTGCTTGTCGGTTAGTTCATAACTTGATTGTCTCCTGACATCAAAGTTTATTTAATTTATACATTTCGAGTCTTTATCATTGGGACCCCTTCTGGGTCGCACTCGATATTTGTAAATTATTTTCCTTTTCGTTAACTATTTTTGAGCATTTTTTTAAAAATAAAAACAAGTGTGTTCAGCTGGTGATTTTTATTTTATTCACTTTGCCCACCTTTTGCTTTGTTGGAGTTTCGTCGAAGCCTCCCATCTCCAAGAGCTTAGCCGGGCGTTGCTGGAGAAACGTTAGTCACTCGCACAATTTGCTGGCCTTCAGGTAGGTAGCAGGTTGTCTTTAGAAGATTCTGTAAACCTCTATAAAAAATTTTAAAAAATAGATCTCTCCAGATAGCCAATGAGATAGGAAGGAATAGACACTCTAAAAGTAGTTTGCGCAAACAAGTGACACGTATTGAGTATTTGACAACATTTGCTAATTCCGAAGCTCAGTTGGCCTACTTACCGCCAGATGTCTCTTTTAAACAACAGAAAAATAAGTGTAGAGTGGAGTTAGGATGCGATGACGTGACGTACGGTTACAAAATGCTGTTAGTTCTCCTTTTAAACTCTGCATTGCACCATTTAGTTATAGAATCCGTTTACATGTTACTTACTTATACATGTTTACAGGTTTCGTCTTTCCACTCTGCTATTATAACTGTGGCGCCACCACGTCTTTGGTGAGCTAGCTCTAAACCAACGCCGAGTTTGGCTCCAAACTGGGGCGTCAAATTTAAAATATTTGTTGAGGCATCTGCTAAGACCTATCATCTGTGGTTGAATTGTCACAATTTAACATGACTTAACATGATAGCCAACCTATTAACTTAAAACCACGGCCTACTGCGATAACAAATAATGAAGGAATGAATTAAAAATAGTAGCAAAATATTAACTGATGAAATAATTTTTATTAATGACATATTGCGGTGTTTATTAGCAGAAGGTAATATTTCTTTTATTTTCATAAAGAAATAATTTTGTAAATAATAGAGTAAAATGCAGAGTAATGTATTATTTATGTTTTACAGGAATTTATTTGTTTATAATGATTAAACTCAAGTGTTTATCAGATATATTAAGTTTATGTGAATATTTTAAAAAAATAGGCGAGTTAAAATTAAACGTGTATTATAGATAAATTATTTAGAATTTTTCAAATGCAAATACGTAAGATTTAAGCTCAGAATTTTAATATTTAAATAATTGATTTAATAATGTCAATGACGACCCGACCCGACGTTTGAAGGAGACTGTAAGCGGTAGTTAGGAATTCGGATATTGAACCAATGAGGGCGCCGCGTGAGCTAATGTAAACTCGTGTAGCCGGTTCGACTGTATTTACCGCTTGCGTCGCGTTGCGAGATGAAGATTCGGATACGCTAGAGCAGTCTTTCTCAAAGTGGGCGATAACGCCCCCTTGTGGGCGCTAGTGGCCTACAGGGGGGCGGTAAAAGGCACAGAGAAAATTGGGGGGTCTCATTTAAAATGTAAGTTTGAACTCAGAAATAAGATAAGACTCATACATGGCAGGCTATAATTTAACTAAAGCTATTAAAGTAATAATTGCGATTGTGATTTTTAAGATGTGGTAAAGTTAAAAATTTTAGGGGGCGCTAGAAAATAGTTGAAATAATAGAAATTAGTTTGAGAACCTATGCGCTAGAGGATCCAAGATAAGGAACCTTAAGTAAGTACGCAATAAGGGCGGGTTTTGCGAAAAACCCAGCTCCACCCAATAAATCTTCGATTCCATAAACCCTTCGAACTTTCAACGATTTTGATGATTCTTATTTGCTTGTGCGATTCTTCAATAAATTAATAAACCATTGTTTCTATCTTATTCTACGAGTATTCTTCTTTATTTACACACACACACACGGTACGTATACTGACGCAAATGAATTTTGAACGTGAAGGCTCGCGAGTGCCATCTACATCCACAATTCATCACATAACAAATACACTGCACGAGGAAGAATCCAGCCTTCGAGATACACTGCAAAATACATCAGAGGAGCAGGATATCAACAAAATAAGAATAGCAATAAACAAATAAGATTTTAACTATAAACAAAACAAAGATTTAGAAAATATTGACAGAAATTACCCTGAGAAAAGCAACGGACGCTAAAATTTGCAAAAGATACCAAATGACACAGCATAAAATTGGCACCCAACAACTTGGGGCATATCAGAAAAATATCCCATATCACTGCATATAAAATTGGCGCCCAACGTGGGGCTATAACACTGCAATATATTTTATTTTGATTTCATAGTAAAAGTTTAAAAATTGTGTTATTTTACACTCATATTGCACCTACGCCAATGGTGCGTACAGTTATAAGCACTTCGTGGAATTAATTAATTTAACATTGTGCTAATGAAAAGTAAGTGTTAGTCAATGTTGTAAATTAGCGCTTCGAATGTTTTTTGTAAAAATTGTTACCTTCTATTTTTTCGGAATAATAAACTTTGGTTTTTAAATTATAATGTCGATCAATGATATGCGTGGAATATATTAAATTATAAAGTCCTCATAATATTTCGCGTTTTCAATCGTACGTTAATGAATTTGAAATTGATTTTTACTCAAAATTAACAACGATTAGAACTTAAAAAAATATATTATACGTACTTAGTTTTAAAAGATTTCCGATTCTTCTGTTCGTGCATTTAGGGTTTTTCTATTACATTTTAAAAGTCTCTAACGTTTATATGATATTTACGTCAAATGTGATACGGTGCACGCGCTCCCTTATCATTAGGAGACGTCCTCTAATTGAATATTATCAGTCAACCGGAAGTTCTGGTAAAACCGGCTTCGTCGTTTTTAACTGAAAAACGATTCGACCGACGCGACGTGTATGAAATTCGAAACTCCAAAGCTTTTTAGACACAGATGGCCGTCAGACACAAACCTTAACGTAAATATTTACTAATATGTAATTTAGCATACCTACATGTTTCACCCTAAGTTCAACTTCTAAACTTTTAATATCACCGAATCAGAATATAACTTATTATAGTAACCATAACTTAAAACGTTGAGAAGAGAGCTTGGGCACATTTGCTCACTAGGTGGTCTTCGAAGGGTAAGAGAAAAGGATGACCTTGAAGCTTCTGGCGTGCTCGAGAAAAGAAACCCTAAACTTGAAAACAACTGGAAGCTGCTCTTTTAAGTAAAAGGAGAACGACGACTAAAGAAGTCATATGTGCAACTAACTACTATTTGTTATGTTTGTTTGAGCAATTCTAGACTGTGTAACGTAAAGATAACAAACAATAACAAAATACTGCCAATAAATTAATTCTACAAAGTGTCCGATCAACTATAAAATTAATAGTTTTAATAAAACATTTAAACTGATACGAAACTACACGTGTCGAAGCGATTTAACGACAGTAGAAAACCAGAAGCGATGTTTGTGTAATTCAAAAAAGGCACGTCGTAGACACAAGCACATGTATTCATGTTTTAAGTGGTACAGCTCGAGTGTTTCTACAAAACCATATCGGAAGCTTCTTTATCCAGATGAGTAAACAAACAGGCCTCAGAAAAACATCTGAACTATTTTAAAGGTCGCTCATATGGCGGGCGATATTAAACAAATTCTTGAGTTTCCAGAAAATTTTACGTTTATGCACATGTGCCTCTTCGTTTGGCGGACTTTACCTTAAAATTAAATGCGTTACAATGTAGGAATTTATTTGTGGGAGTAAAAAAAAAACTTAGTTTAGCGAAAAAATATTGCCAGTGCACGGAATCACTTTCATTTTCGACGCCAGTAAAAGTTGTAAAACTTTCATTTACCATCCGGTAAGCAAGCGAATAACATTTATGACCGGTTGTGTAAATGTACAGTACTTCACGAGTTGTTGGCATTAAAACAATTAATTGTTATTTCACAGTCACGCACTGAACTGTCAAATGTGTCGAATTCAAATTTGATAACATCGACATTGTTGTCAAGTGAGACAGTCTTACCAATTTAATTAACGTAAAGAAAGGTATGACCTTTCCCACCTTCAGAGTTTGCGACTCATTTTATGGCAACGTCTAAAAAACTAAGTATCCATAAATTTGTGTAATCTAATAACTTAGCAGACACAAGACAAAGTATTGCAATACTTTTTTTAAATTTCACTTGATGCTATAGTCGTCCCAGTTTGCTAGCGGTTTTATGGCCTTGCCAAAAAAAGCGACAGAAAGGCGACCGCAGGCCGGTCTCTTTGAAACTGTTTCTTATAGCAAGATCATAAAACCGATACAGAACTTGGACGACTATACACCATGAAGTATGAATAAAAAAATCAAGGATTAACATATCAATGCATCTTATTCAATTTACTGTTATGTACTTTTATTACGAACAATAGTTATCTCACGTTCATAATTCTTCACGACATTTTGAGTTAATGACTAAAAAATACGAGTTAGATACTCTTGAAGCAAATGAAATAATCTAGATATTAAAGCAAAGAGTTTCACGTTACGTAGATGACACATTTAACTAACCGCATGTATTCATTCTTCTGAACTGCACAAACAAAGAATGGTTACAAGCGTTAAAAAGGTTTAATTCATCAAATTATATGTCTGTCGCAAGTAATTACATTCTGAGAAATGTGATACATTTAGAAGATGATTCTGCTGATTTTCTTTCGGTTGTCGTCAGATTTTTATCTAGAATGACGTACGAGGTATAATTTCACTGTATTATAGTTAGCATTAGCATGCCTTTAAGGTACAAAAAAAATAAGGCAAATGTACAGTCGGAATTAAGAATCATGTCTCTCGGACAAGCATGTCGATGTTTGCTTGACCGCCTGCTTGTTATGGTGAGCAGAATGGATAAGACCACGTTTTTACACTTCATTGGGGAAATTATAATTTTAATCGGACTGTACTTTCTCAAATCCTAAATAAAATTAGCTTGAATTACGAGGGACGATCGAAAGAAAGATTACAATGTCTGTGTATGAACAGTAAATCTTTAAACAGTTGAAACCTCTTATACAATAAATGACCAACTAATGATATTAGTTGTAACTGAGTTTTAATTTAGCTGACCGATTTCGATCCTCTTAAAATTATATGTACCTAAATCATCGTACGAAAAGTTGTTTACTTTTAACGTATTATTATTTTTTATATACGTATGTGTTTGTGTTGTCAGTGTGTCTGTATATTTCAAATATACGAAAACACTGTTACATTTCAAAAGAGAAAAAAAATCTAACAGCGATACCAACTCATTTTCTTATATAAACACTTAATCAATTCATTAATTAGTATTCGTATAAAACTTAAAATTCAAGAGAGACAAAATGTAAATCATTTGGAATAACGAAACGAGAGTTATTCATGGAACTCGATTAGTATTTATCGACAGGACAACTGAATGGGGGAAAACGTAAAGTAACAGATAACATACATATAACTGTCATTTAAAATCGATAGGACCATTGATACTATGCGCGCACTTCAGAATTAAGATTATATAATCTCAACTGGCGTGATAAAAACCGATTATATTCTACCACACAAAGAAATACGCACTTCTTTTTTAATATGAAGATGTAAAATCTAGAACCACGAAGCATTTAGTGTTTGAATTAATATTTAGGATGTTTTCTTAGCAATTAAAAAAAAAACAACATAAATTATTCATAATGTACTGCTTCTATGACTGATTGTTAATATGTAATAACATAGTATTGTAGTATTTATAAAAAAAAATACACTTCACCTGCCAAATTAATTTTAAACTATGCACATCAAAGATATCGGTTGTTTCACTTGAACTTGGAAAGCGTTAGAGATAGGACGGACTGTATTATAAATCGAATCATTCGTTTGAATACTATGACACGTCTACTTTTCTGTTCAATTATAGATGATACAAGTTTCATAGAAAATCAAAGGTATTTAAGACAGAAGAGCGCAACTTAAAACGAAACATGTGGTATGTAAGTTAATATTGTATAAATGGTCCAGCCGGTCTAATAACAATAATAAGAAAGCTATGTAACTTTTTTTTTTGGATGCCTTAAATTATGAGCTTTAGGAAGTACATACAGATAAATGTAATAGTGTAATTTTGTGGTAGTAAAAATTTCTTCAAAATGAACTTTCTCAAATTAGTGATTTAATTTGCGAAAGTAAAACACGTTATTTTCACTCGGTAACGTTTACTACTACCGCTCTATGTTATATAGCCTGCGTTCAGCCTAGCAAAAAGCTACGTAGCGCTTTGCGTGCGCCACGTAGCGTGACGTCATATATGTGTTCAAGCCGAAGCTAAACTTCTGCTAAGGGAGAGCGATAAACCTAGCGGCCGCCATGTTTTAAATCGCTTTACGGAGTGAAACAAAGAATCCGTTCAGCCAGTTTTGAATTAGCTAATACGCTACAAATTAGCGCTCCGCTACGTAGCAATAGCGAAATGTAAGCGCTATCTTTGGCGGAACGCAGCCATAGCTACATGGATGCGCTAATAACTTTTACGTAAGCACTTAATTGGTTGAATGTATTTCTCGATTTTGCAATATTTTTTTAAGCAATCGAAACGAACAATTACATGTGGGTACATCCCGGTATTTTGTTGTAGGTTTTAATATTAAGATAAGTACATTCTGTTTCAAACTTTCACCTAACACAAAAAACTTATAAACAATAATGCTATTTGAGGTATTTCATCTGCCGGCAATTATATTTAATTATACTTTTATTACCATATAATTTTACAGCGCACACTATTTCCTAAGGCCCGATTTTACAATCGTCGGATAAGCATTATTATTGGTACAACGTGGGTATAACGTGACGTAGATATGGAGGAACATTAAAGGATATTTGGCGAACAGTTATTCCGTTCTTATTCCACGATTGTAAAACTGGGCCTAAGACTAATTTAATCACGAATAAAAATTAAGCGGCTTCAATGTTGCATTAAAATACAAGACTATATGACTAAAGGCGAACCAACATTCGGTTAAAAGGTAATAATACTAATAATACTGCATCCCTAATGTACGAGGGGAGTTTTTTATCTTATCTACCTAGCTATGAAAACAATAGTCGAGTTTCTGTGACATTTTATAGTGTCTGGTTCCAATCGCTTACCAACTGCCATTTTTATGTCAATTTAAAGAAGTGAACATGACTGATTTGAAACTTGATCACAGAAGCGTCATGAAATTTCTATCGAAAAAAGGCAGTGGCCCGAGAATATTCATGGCTGTGTATGGAGCAAACAGCCCGTCCTATTCCCAAGTCAAATATTGGTGCAGGCAGTTCATTCAAATGGGGCAAGGAATCCATTCATGATGACCCAAAGTGTGGAAGACCTTTGGAACCACGAACTCAAGAAATCATCAACAAAGTTGAAGATTTGGTGTTGACTGACCGCCGAGTAAAACTTTCAGTTATTGCTAGAGAAATAGGAATGTCAGAAACGAGTGTTTTAAAAAATTCTACACGAAGATTTGGGAATGGCCAAAGTGTCCGCACGATGGATTCCCAAGCTGCTCAGTCCTGAACAAAAACTTTGCAGGCGACAAATTTGCGAGGAGAATTTGACTGCTTTATCCCAAGATGAAGACTTCTTCTATAGAATTGTAACTGGAGTTGAGATCTGGGTACACTACTTGGACCCTCCCACGAAACAAGAATCCATGCAATGGGTTCATAAGGGCTTTCCTCCACCTAAGAAGGCAAAGACGCAAATTTCTGCGGGAAAAGTGATGGCCACAGTTTTCTGGGACGTGGAGGAGACTCTGTTAATTGAGTATATGCCAAAAGGGACTACAATAACGGGGAATGTCTACAAAGACACAACTAAGAACTTGAAAGCGGCTATACGCGAAAAAAGACACCACAATCATACTCAGGAAACTCTGCTTCTGCACGACAATTGCAGAGTGCATAAAGCACAAATTGTTCAAGCAGTAATCAATGAACTCGGCTTTGAGGAATTACAACATCCACCTTACAGTCCCGACCTCGCCCCCTGTGACTATTCTCTCTTTCCAAAACTCAAAAAACACTTGAGAGGGAGTCGCTTTGAACTCAATGATAACCTGGAAAACGCTGTGGAGTCTTATTTTGCAGAATTACCAAAAGAATCTTTTTTTTTTCGAAGGCAGAGCGTTACTAGAATAATGGCCATTTGCACCAAAATCTTAAGCCGAGCTTAAATTTAAGTGGTGTTTCAAAACTCAAACGTATGTTCAACTCCACGTAACAATAAGACTATTTTTTTCTACCCCACTACGGAATCAGAATACGGAACTTAATCCAAAATCTTAAAAATAATAAAAGCACAGGTCATGACAATATTTAGTTCTTCCTCTTGTGAAAATTATAAATTTATCCTTAACTGAAGGTGTATTTCCCGAATATTTGAAAATCACAGTAGTTAGACCAATTCTAAAAAAAGGAGACCCGAGTATTGTCTCTAACTATAGACCGATAAGTCTATCATCGGTCTTTTCAAAATTTTTTGAGAAACTCGTATATATAAAAATCTATGACTTTAAGGCCCGATTTATTCACCTCCAAGTAAATTTATCTGGTCATTTATTCCCATAGTAACAATTGTGATCACAATTGTGATCACAATTGTGATCACAATTGTTACTATGGGAATAAATGACCAGATAAATTTACTTGGAGGTGAATAAATCGGGCCTAAAACTGACTACAATTTGTGGAGTGACGCCCAACATGGGTTCCTAAAAGGGGCGAAGTACAGAAACTGCAGTATTTCAACTGACGAACACAGTTATGAAATCTTGGGAAGACGAGGAAGTATGCTGCGGTTTTTTCTTAAACTTAACTAAAGCCTTCGATGTTCTTGAGCTTTTCTATACTTCTAAAAAAAGCTAGGAACTTGTGGAATCCGTGGAGTCGAGTTAAAATGGATAAATTGATACCTCTCTAATAGATGCCAAAAAGTAGTTACCCAAAGAGATGGTAAGGTCAGTGAATCGCTGCCAAGGAAGATCACTACTGGAATCCCTCAGGGGAGTGCACTTGGAGCATTGTTATTAGTCTTGTTAATGAATGATCTACCAAAATCATTGAGTTCGCCCCCGTGAGCCGTACATATAACTACGCCGATGATATCTGCTTCATTATACATAATGGCAATCTAATGACTCTGCGAGAGGATGCTTGTAAAGTTATTGAAAACTCAGAAGAATGGTTCAGTAATAATAAGTTAATTTTAAATCACAGACAAATCTTTAGACTTAAGCCAAAGTAAACCTTTACTTTGAACTATACGGTGCACAATTTGATATGAAGTTAGCTTTAAGTATCAAGTCCACCTTGAGATTTGAGTGTCAATGCGTCCAATATCTTCACTTTACAGAACACTTTACAGAATATTTTTTTGTTAAATAAGTATACAGGTTGATTCTTAAAAAACTAAAACCAACAAGTTTGATTTTCATGAAAATTTCTCATAGAACATGCCATACATATTTTAAACTCAACTGCTAAGTTATACCGAGTTAGGCACATTCAGTTACAAATATTTTGTTAAAATTTAAATGTCATTGAATTTAATTTACATACCTCCTGGTAATTACACGAACTGATTAATTTATGTGCAATTTTATTTTAATTATAACATGGTAACTTAAGGAACTTAAATAAATAAATATTATAAGTTTATCAATTAGATAAATAACTACTATAAACAAATGGTAATTTTTTTCGTGGTAAATGAATCACCACACTAAAAAGAAAAAAACATTGGACTGGATTTAAAAACTAAAAAACCACAATCTTTATCGTGCTCGGTTATTCCTGCTAAGAAATGTAAGAATTAAACGAAAACGTTTATTGCTCTGATTAGGTTAACTGGACGGTGTAATTCACAGAGAGTTTGAAACGGTTAAAGTTTTGGTTCATTTCGGAAGTCGGCAAGGCAGTGAGTGGTCTGTCTGTAAACTCTGTCTTTGCTGTTACACCAATTAATACATGGCATACGGGTCAATTAAATTATAACTTATAAAAGCTGGTACAGTCTACAAGTGAAATGAACTTCTTTAAATACACATTTCTAGTTTCTAAATACAGCGTGTCGCTAAATTCCGTGGACAGGGCTTAACCACAAATTCTTGGGCTCGATACAAAACGATTTAACTCAACTTATCTATGTATATCCAAAAGGACTTCGTTAAAGCTGGGTTTACACGATCCAAGTGTACTTTGATGTTTGATCCAATGCATTTTGATGCTGCACACGCATTACTTGGATCCTACTTGGATCATGTCAACCCAGCTTTTTAATGCGTGAGCAGCATCAAAGTGCATTGGATCAAAGTACACTTGGATCGTGTCAACCCAGCTTAATCCACCCAGTAATCTGCTTCAAAGTTGTTGAAAAAGAGTTAATTTTTTTTGTAACAAAGAAACTCTTGAATTAATTTGGATGATATTTGGTATGATGATCAATAGTAAGGTAAGACACATTTTCAGATGGTTTAAGTAATTTACATTGGATCGCTAGTGTGAGGAACAGGGTTGCCACCGTACAAATATTGCAATAACTTATTTGAGGTTAGGAAGCTAACATTAATTGTTTAATTTTTAGAAAGAAGCATTCATTTTTTATCTTTGTAGTTTTTGATATTTCTTAAGATTTAGTCACGAAATGGAGAAAACCTAAGAGGCTGCAGCGTTTCTTATTAGATACACTATAATAGGCTGTATAGAAAAACAAATACCTGCTACATGCATGAATTATTTTTTTTTCAGATAGAGGCATTCATTAGTGAATTTCTTTGGTCTTTGCAACTTTTGATACGTGTTACAATTTTGGTCACAAAACAGAGAAATCTTTTTTCAAAAATGAAATAACTTAGTGCAATTATACACGACAAACAGATGCTTACTACGTGCATAACGAACATATTTTCAGAAAGAGATGTTCTTTAATAATCCTTTTTATATCTTTGCCTCTTTTGATATTTGTTACAGTTCAGTTACAAGATAGAAAAACCTAAGACGCAACGGCGCACTTTATCAAAAACGAGCTCTTTCCGAAGAAACGGAAAAGTTAATTTTATTAAGTTTATTAAGTATATTTTATTCTTGTTAGAGTTCCTATGTCCTGCCCTGCCTGTAATCGTTCGGTTACTTAGATTTGTATCTGACTGCATAAATTCTCTATGCAACAGAACTAAGCGTGCGTATAAAAAACAGAAGTTTATAAATAAACAAGAATAAAAAAGTTATTATCTTGAAGTATACGATTTTAATATACAGTCCATTTAATACTCTGAACATATGGTCCTTCGAGCCGGATTAAGCAAATAATAACCAGTGGTGCTAATCAGGAAGAAGAATCTAAGAAAACGACAGCGTTCGTGCAACATAACATAAAGTACCAAATTCAAGTGGAAAGGCTGACCTCGTGCATCTGGTGCAGAGATTCCCCACTTAGGAAGCATCAAGTAATAGTCGCAGCCTAAGTCTAGGCATTGTGAAAAGTAAAAATCTTAATAGATTTATAAGCAATGTTCAATATGGTCACAATTTTCCCGAATATAAGGATTCAACGTGGGTGAAAAATTGGGTGAAGAAACCTGTCTGCTGGAAATGGAGAAATGGGAGGACAAAAAAGAATTGATGAAAAATAAAAGTATGTTGAGAAGTGTAAAGGAAGACAAAATATATGTATAAATAGTAACTGCACAAAACAAGAAAGAATAATTGAAATGGAAATAAGAAAAAGGCTAAAGGAAGAAAAGGCAAAGGGTAATCACTAATCAGGTAAAAGCTGGTTATAAGAAAATTATAACAAATGATAAAGACTGGGTATGAGATCCTGTCAAAAATAAATTGGAAAAAAGAGACCAGAGGAATCAAAAAAACTAATGGGAATATGTGGTATGGACTCAAGGAAAACGGAAATGGCAAGGCACGAGGCAAATTCGAGAAAAAGAACGAACATAACGTAAGTCAAAAAGGAGACAAAGAAAGGGATGGTGGCCCTAATGGAAGAGGGTGTCGAAAGGAATATTAAAGAATATAAGGAAAGGCGGGATAAGAAAACAAAACCAACGGATCAACCAGTTAATAATAAATGCAGAAGAAAAAATAAGGGCCCTGTGGTAAAAGAGCAAATGCTATTAGCGACATGGAATATAAGAGGCTCATATGAAGAAGAAAAGATGAAGCAGCTAGTTAATGAGGCCAACAAGTATACATTTGATTTGGCAGCGTTGCAAGAGACAAAACAATTGGGTCAGGAGATATGGGAAATAGGAAATTACATTTTTTGTAACAGAGGGGGGAAAACAGGAGATTAGGTACAGGCTTTATAATAAGTAAATCTATCCAAGCATCCATACTGGATTTTAAGCCGGTCGCAGATAGGACATGTCTCTTGAGATTAAGGGGGGTATATCAAAATATTACGTTCGTTAACATGCATGCGCTAACTGAGGAAAAAGTATTGATACGAAAGAGAATTTTTATGATATACTGAGTACCCAGTACGATTTGAAGATAGTACTGGGAAATGTGAATGCAAAAATAGGGACTAAGCATCTGTTTAGACCTACGATAGGGAAGTACAGTAAACATAAAGAAACATCGGAGAATGGACAATTCCTGATAGATTTCGTGAAGGAAAGGAATATGATAATAAGAAGTACATATTTCCAAAGAAAGGATATTTATAAAGGTACGTGGTGCTCGCCTGATGGTCAAACTGTGAACCAGATCGACCATGTTCTTATTGAAAAGGACGAAGAATGATGTTCGGACATACAGGGGGCCAGATATGGACATTAAAATGAGCCAAATAATACTTGTCTACAGGAATCAACTAAGCAAGAAAAGGAGTTCGAATAAAGGGATAAGGTTATTAACAGAGCATGAGCAGTCTCAGTATAAGAAGCAGGTAAGCCGATAATTAAATAAGATGAGAAGAAGTAATGACATTGATGAAATTTGGCAAAATATTAAGTCGGTAATGGAAAAAGCCGCAAGAGATAATAACGCGATAATAAAGAGACCGAGGAAACCGTGGTTCGATGATGAATGCAAAGCGGAACTGGAAAAAAGATCGGAATGAAGGCAATTGATGTTAATACAAAATACAAAAGAAATGGGAGATAGATATGCAGCGCAAAAGAAGATAGTGAAGAGGTTGGCTAAGAGATAAGAAAAGAAGAAGAAACGAGCTTATTTTAAAAGAAGTGGAAGAAAACTGTAAGAGTATGGAAATCAGAAATCTTTACCAGGGGATTACAAACATAAAACGAGGTGATCAATCAAAACCAGTGTTGTATGAAGATAAAAATGGTACATTAATTGGAAGTGGAGAACAGATAATGAAAAGATGGAGAGAACACTTTGAGGAATTACTTACCGGGCAAGAGGAGGTGGAAAATGATAGTGATGAAAAGCGAGGTGTTGGTGGGGAGCAAGAACAGATCGGAACAAATGAAAAACCCCCCTGCATTGTTCGTGGATTTTAAACAGGCATATGATAGAGTGAAAAGGAAGGAGGTACTCAAAGCGTTAGAGGAATTAGGAATTGGGCGCAAACTCTTTAAAATGGAGGCAAGGGGATCCATTATCATCAATTTTGTTTACGTTGCTTTTGGGAAAAGTCATAAGGAGAGCGAGTATTAATAGATCAGGGTTAATATATCATAAAAAACATCAGTGCTTGGCTTTTGCGGATGACGTGGTAATATTAGCAAGGAGTAGGCAAGAGGCAGGTAACAAAGCGGTTGGAAGAAAATGCTGGGAAAGTAGGATTGATCATAAATGAGTTAAAAACGAAATTCATGTCTTGGACAAATGAAGATTATAGAATTGGACAATACTTGACTATAAAAACTAATAAAGGGAAGGTGTATAAATTTGAAGAGGTGGAAAAATTTACATACTTGGGAACTACGTTCACGAGGAAACCGGAAGTTAAGGTTGAAATACAGAGCATGCACTTAATAGTGTTCTGAAAAGCAAACTTGCGTCAAGCAATGCAAAGGTACGGATCCATAAAACGATCATTCGACCAATAGTGTCATATGGAAGCGAAGTATGGACCTTAAGTAAAATGGAGGAAGAGATGTTGGGAATCTGGGAACGAAAAGTGCTTCGCAGGATCTTCGGTGGAAAGAAAGTAGAGGGTGGATGGGAACGCAGATCAAATAACGAACTAAAGGAGTTGTATAAGGAACCGGGTATACTAGGGATCGCAAGAGCGCAAAGATTGCGTTGGTTAGGCCACATAACCAGGATGCCCCATAGTAGAGTCCAAAAAGGAATATTAGAGCAAGGAATAGGAGGAAAAAAGAAAAGAGGAAGACCAAAATTGAGATGGAAATCTGAAGCTGAGAACGATATAAGATGTTTGGCAATTAGGAATTGGAAAGAAGTAGCTATGGATAGGGTCAGATGGAAAAATATCGTCAAACAACCCATGGGCCTTCTAGGTTCGTAGTGCTAATATGTTTTGTATTGTATCTTAATCTCAGAAAAGTTATTGCGAAATCTGTGTTGTGTTCCACACTAGCCCCAAATTACGAAAACCATCTGCTGCAAAATGTGACTAGGCACTCATACCAAATATTATACAAATTGGTTCAAGCGTTCTATTGTTATAAGAATAATTAACTTTGAAGCAGAATACTGTTATAGATAAGTTGGGTTAAATCATCTTTTCTTGAGCCGAGGAGTTTGTGGTTGAGCCATGTCCACGGAATTTAGCGACACACTGTATAATATACATACACTATTATCCTAAAATTCAAGTTTCATGGCAAAAAGTCAGATCAATGAAAAATAGAAATTTACTTCATGGATAAAGAAATAGGCTATATTATAAATTTAAACGACATCTGAAATAGCGTTTATCGTAAGGTGTCTTGCAGCTGTACTCGAGGAGAATCTGGTGCAAAATTTTAGAATTTTTTCACAACTTCAACACACTTCCTATGACGCAACGTCTTAAAATAGTGGATAAAGAGTGACAGCATATCGAATCCCGATGCAACAACATTTAACTGGCTGACGATATTAGCAATGCCGACATACAGTCGAAACCAGAATTTATTATTCAAGGCGACGAACGATAACCAATTCCATTTAGGACAAATTTAATGTTAATACGACCAAGGATTTAGAAAAAAAAATTTGGAGGAATTTAACCTTCGATCGGGGATTTCGGTTCCACGGTTCACGCTTGCAATTTTAATTTCACGCGTCCCTTTTGTTGTATAGTGATTTACCATGCATGTACAAATTAAAAAAAAAAAGTATTCCAAATTGGCTGCAACATTTTGAAACGTTTTTGTTTGCCCAGGCACTTTAAACCAATGATTATAACATAAACTGTTCTTACAGTACGTTAAAAGCTGACAAATCCGATTAATTAATTCATAAAAATACTTGCAAGTGTAAACACTCGCATGTTATACAGTTAATTAAACTGTAATTAACAAGTGACCTTTGATACAGCTGCGAACGTCAATTAGCACTCGGTTTCGGTGCGTTTAAAAAGTAGTGCTTTTTCATGAGTTTCGTTATTCATCCGTTCGACTAAGTATTTAAATCAATGTACACAATTGATGTATTAAGGCGGCAGCAGCAGTAACAGCAGCAGCATCACACATGTTCGTTTAATAGAGAAGATGCACGTGTCTCGTAAAAGTTCAGTGGTTTCATAGAGAGACTGTTAATACTATGCAATAAATGTTTTCAACATCCTGTTTCTAAAGAACTCTGGACAACTTTAATTCGTTACGGCATGCTACAGTCATGACTAAAAGTTTAAGAATTCCTTGATGTACAATTACATTTTCAATATACATGCATACATACATGGTATTTATATACAACAAGTTTCTTGTTCTTCAAAAGATACAAAAAATTTTCTAGATAATTGACTGTATTAAATTTCAAATTAGTTCAAGTTTAGAGAAAGACACATGGTCATTTTGTACACAGAAGAAAATGTATCACGATGAGGTTTAGTTTCGAACAGTTTTATTGTAAATCGAACAAATACAATCACAATCAGACAATAGTGCACAAGGTTTTGTCATCGCATTTATCTTACCTATAATTAAAGGATACGAAATTTTGAAATGTGCCAGTTACGAATATCTACGAGCAGTGTATAATTACGTTTGGTAATATCGTTGACTACAGTATAATGTTGCGCAAAATCTGGTACGGTTAATTTTATAACGGTACTGAATTATTTCTTTTGTCTTCGAACTAATGGACTGAACTTTACATCATGAATAAATACAAGAGAGAGTTATCAAGTATACAGGGTTGCAACTCGTAAACTATAAAGATATACAAGGACGGTTAAATTACAAAAAAAAAGTAGCGCTATTTTGGGGTCTATAAAAATGTGCAAGTAAATCTCTTCTACCTTCATTCGTTTCTGAAATATCTTCAAAAAACTGAAAATTCTCAACGTCGAAAATCTTGAATATTTTGTTTATTTACTAAGAGCCACAAAACTCGGCAATTTTATATTGAATTCGATGAACAATCTAATACATTCAGAAGAAATAAGTTAAGATTGTATGTGATGCAAAAATAAAATCCATCGGGTGGATCGTTATGATAATACGTCACGACTTACTAAATAGAAAACTTATTTGATTTAAAAAGATACTGAACCTATATTTATTGTTTGCTATATTTCTTGGATACATGTAGTTTATCATAAATATGTAGTAAGCGAATATAAGTTTAGTATCAAACAAGTTTCGACGTTTTATCAATAATGAAAATGCGACGGGATTACCATGACAGCAACAAGTTGGGCGGGGATTTATTATTAGTTTTCCTGGTAAAAAGTTAATAATATAATATCTGACTTATCGAAACGATTTTTTCCAATATAAAATGCGCTACCTATATACACAAACGTCATTTTTTTTTGTTATATGCCGATCGTATCAATCTGACACAATGAGTTAAGAATATAACGCCATCTCCGACTTTCTATAAGAAAAATACACAGAGTCTATGCCAAAGGATAAGAATCTATTCGATTATAACTGTCACATTTACCATTTTGTTTGTTACCTACCGATTTGCAAATTAAAGTACAGGGTGGATCAATTTCGATGTCTCTTATGGACAACTCTGTAACTATAAGAGATAGAAAAAAACTAATGGCCAAGTCTCGATCTCTTTTTTAGAGATAAAGTCAATAGTGTAAACAAAAATTGGCTATCTTCTTTTGTTTTCGAGTTATAAGCCAAAATTGAGATTTTCGAATTTTCGTCAATCAGTCATATCTCGTTTATTTTTCCAGATATTAAAAAACTATTTTGACATTATTAGGACACTTTTTGGAATACAATTCAGTGGTGTAGTTAGTTTTTTGATATTTAATTAAATTTTCGAGTTATAGAATAAAGTTATATTTTTTCAAATGGAAATCATAGTTGGCAATGTCATCATTAAATAGAGATTTTTTTTCTGTTTTCAAAAATATATACTTTGTTGGGTTTATTTCTTACAGTTATTAGAATAAAACGCCTTTTTTATTATTTTTGGGTGCACTCTTTTCTTAGGAGGCTAGTTTCAACAAAAGCCAACAATTTTCTTTTGTTTTTATTAAATATCAACAAAGATTTGAAGATTGGGTAGCACAAGAGTGAGAGGTATTGCGATAAACATAAGAGATAGAAAGCTAGCACCGATAGAGCTGGGTTGGGTTGCAACATGAGTTGCAGATGATTTATTTTGATATTATTTTCTGGGTTTTAAGTTATTTATTGTGATATGTCAAGAGTTGTGTTTATTATCTACTTACATTTCAATATTCTTTAACTTTTTCTGCAATAATTTCTTATTTTTAAGATGTTTTTAATTTATACATATAATTTAGTTCATTATCCCATGAAATGCATATTTGATCGAAAAAAATGCGTTTTAAACTTAAATATTAAATGAAGTTACATAATTTCGAATTTGACCCAAACCACACGGTATCAGTATTGTTGTAATCTTTGTGACTCTTAGAGGATGCTCGTTCTATCTTTCTTTCTCTTTATGCGATTGCAACTGTCAAAATATTTGAATAAGAGTTGTTATTTAATAAAAACAAACAAAAAAATTGTCGGCCTTTGTTCAAACCAGCCTACTAAGAATAGAATACACCCAAGAATAATAAAAAAGGCGTTTTATTCTATTAATTGTAACAAATAAACCCAACAAAGTATATATTTTTGAAAACAGAAAACAATCTCTATTTAAAGGTGGCATTGCCTACTATGATTTCCATTTAAAAAAATATAACTTTATGTTATAACTCGAAAATTTTATTAAATATCAAGAAACCGACTACACCACTGAATTGTATTCAAAAAAGTGTCCTAATAATGTCAAAACAGTTTTTTAATATCTGTAAAAATAGACGAGATATGCGCGATTGACGAAAAGTCGAAAATGTCAATTTTTGCCTATAACTCGAAAACAAAAGAAGATAGCCAATTTTTGTTTAGTCTATTGACTTTATCTGTAAAAAAGAGATCGAGACTTGGCCACTAGTTTTTTTCTAACTCTTATAGTTACAGAGATGCCCATAAGAGACATCGAAATTGATCCACCCTGTACATTCACTTTTGTAATGAGTAACTAAAGTTACACGGTTTAGTAACTTTTAGCGTTAAAACCCGAGTTATCGTATCTAGTAAATGGGGCTTTTATTTTTAGGTTATGTTGGTTTCAAGTTTGTGCTGTTATTTTAGATCTATTGCTAACTTCTCCGTGCTTCTCCAACATTTTATCGAATGCATTATACCTAAATGCGGTTCTTTGTTTGTTTCGTAATGGATTTCCGGGTCACTTTTGAAATTTGCATTTTGCAATTGACGACAAACGATAAATTGATTAACGAAACCTTTAATGCAATACCAATTGCTTTTGTGCAACAACATAAGTTGCAAAAGTGAACGGAGTTTACATTACATTTGCACGTAGGTATCAAACAGTATGGCGGTCTAATTTGATACCTGACGTTTAAGCGTCGCTACTTGGTAATAATTACTGTGGTGCATGCATGGTGCATGCTGTCAATATTTTACGAAACACCTTAAACTATGTGTCAAAAATAGTTTTAGTTTTGTGATACTCAATATCTCAATGGGCAGAAACAACTCTTTCTAAAAGAAAAAATTCTATCTCGTTCTGTAAATGAGCTATAGAAGAAGGCGAGTGCTTAGTGGACTCACCCTGTATACCTTAAATCTCGTTTAAGTAATCATATTTTTAAATAAAACCGGTAGTAAATAGTTTTTCTGTCGAGTGATTTTACTAAACCACATTTATATCGACAAGACTTCAACTTTTCGTTATAGCTTTTGTATCTTCAATCTGCAGTACTTTATTCTAGCGGAAGAAAAAAGGTAAAAGAAAAAAATCTACTTACATACCCTTTATAACACCTCACTTTCGTAATTATTCGTAAGCTATTCGCAACAGGAAGAAAATTAATCCAGAACTATGCTTTTCAAGTGCAGCAACACGTGTAGAGCACAACCGTAACCGTCGCTTGACAGTTAGCGCATGCGCAGTTAGTACCGCACCTAAACACCTGAGCATTGTTGCCATTTGTTTAAAGAATTCGAAGAATTTTGAGGCAGGTTACCAGCCACCTAATTGTAAAATGTAATTTAAAAAGAAAATACTGTGACGTCACTCGTTTTAATTGACATCAAAATTTGTAGGATTTTAGAAGCACACTGTCAAGTGTCATTTGTACAATATAGTTTGTTTTCAAAACTCGGAGAAGTAATTTGAATTTTTCCCGCCAAAAAGTCACAAAGTTATTGGCTGCTTGACAGTCGGTTTTACACAAGCCTTCAATTTAAATCTAAAAATTAAGCATCTTTCGTAACTGACGTCACAAAACTTGTACGTAAGCAAATCTGTTGCTAATTGCTAAAAGTGGTTATTTGAAGAATTTGTAAAACTCCTGAGCAAGTCAAATTAATTTCTGATTTAGTATTACAGTGTCAGTTGGTCAGTCTATCTACAACAGGCCGACAACTGTTACTCCTCCTAGTTTGAAAACAAACTACGGTCATTTTAGTTTTTATATTGGCTAACCTAATTTATTTAAAAATTATTTCTGTCCTAATTGACTCCTTAATGCTCCACGTTAATTTGATTCAAATTTATTTATCAGGTAAATCAAAAAAAAAGTGAATTTTCCAATGAGCAAACGCGGCTTTAGAAGATGACGAAAATTAAAAGAAAAAACAAACGGTAAATATTTCTTTTTTCGTTCAAGAGTTGATTGAAGTGAAATTGATCAATAGAGGGCGCCACCCTTTTCGCTCTCTTTTTGTTTTGGTAAATCAATAGAAAGTGAATTTCCCAATCAAGAAGGCTTTCGAAGTTGACGAACTTTAAAAAAAAAAAAGGAAACAGAATGTAGTTTTTCGTTCAAGTGAAATCGATCAATAGAGGGCGCCACCCTCGTCATTTTTTGGGGGGTAAATCAAACAAGGAAGCGAGTCTTCGAATGAACAAACTCGGCTTTCAAAGTTAAAAAAAAATGTCATGAATGCTTTGCTTCGTTCTGATGGTGTTTAAGTGAAATCGATCAATAGAGGGCGCCACCCTTTTCGCTTTTTTCAGGTAAATCAAAAGAAAGTGAATCTAGTAATGAACAAGGCTTTCGAAGTGTCAAAAATTTAAAAAAGAAAATAAAACAGTGAATGTTTTTTCCGTTCGTTCAGGTGTTTCAGTGAAATTGATCAATAGAGGGCGCCACCTTTTTCGCTCTCTTTTTTTTGCTTTGGTAAACCAAAAGAAAGTGAATTTCCCAATGAGCAGACGCGGCTTTCGAAGTTGACGACAATCAGAAGAAAAAACAAATAGTAATTTTTTTTTTCGTTCAAGTGTTGACTGAAGTGAAACTGATCAATAGAGGGCGCCACCTTTTTTGTTTTGGTAAATCAAAAGAAAGTGAATTTTCCAATCAAGAAGGCTTTCGAAGTTGACGAAATTAAAAAAAAAGGAAACTTTGTTTTGTTTTTCTCTCGTTCAAATGAAATCGATCAATAGAGGGCGCCACCTTCGTCACTTTTTTGGGGGATAAATCAAACAAGGAAGCGAGTCTTCGAATGAACAAACTCGGCTTTCAAAGTAAAAAAAAAAGCAATGAATGCTTTGCTTCGTCATTCTGGTGTTGAAGTGAAATCGATCGATAGAGGGCGCCACCCTTTTCGCTTTTTCAGTAGAGTTGCATTCAGTTGAAAGAGTATTGATCAAATCATCAGAAATCGATCGATAGAGGGCGCCACCCTTTTCGCTTTTTCAGTAGAGTTGCATTCAGTTGAAAGAGTATTGATCAAATCATCGATGTTCGTTATTTAAAGGCACATCACATTAACGCTCGTCGTGTTAAGAGATGGCATTTGTAATTTTGGATTGTTGTACATTAAACTGTTATAATTCAAAGTCTTCTTTCTTCCTTTCTATCTGACTGCATGATTAACTTTTGCAAAGTGATTCCTGCAGTCATTTACACTGAAAGTAATGTTTTCAGTTGCAAGCAAATGTGTGTGTCTCAAAAGTTCTAAAAAGTTGACACATTTTCTTAGTTAACTTTCAACACACTGGTTTATACAGTCACTAACAACTAACAACTGAACGTTAATAATATAATTAACAACTAAGGAATTAACGGATAGCACTGACATGAAACGGTTTATACAACTTCACTGACAGTTAAGAATTCGTTTATTTTAATTGGTTTATAGTTAATGGTTAATTCTTAAATTTAGTTGTTAGTGACCGTATAAACCAGGCATAAGTACAGTTGTATACTTCATTATAAATAAATACGTGCATATTTTTTAACGTGTGTTAATTTTGAAGAGAAGTATAAGTTAATTTCAAGAAAGAACTCTCGTTTTCATGTTTGTAGAAATACTTGAACACATGGGGTGGTGGATTCCAGACGCATCGTACCTCTACTAAAAACACATGTGGTATCCGACGGGCCTGCTTTAAACTGAAAAAGCCAATTTTACAGAAGCTGAGGAAACAAACCGAGCTATTACGATATAATAGCTTGTATAATCTGATCACGATCAGTAAATAATTTTTCAAGCACTTGTGACATACCAGGGGGATACTACAGTTTATTTGAAAGACCTTTTGAGCAAGTTAAAAAAATTAGATTTGCCTAGACACCTTTAATAAAGGAAATAACAAAAAATTACAATTGTTTGTGAAATGAACATTATTTGAATTATTATCATTATTTTGAATGTTTTGAGAAATCAAATTTAATTAAATATACACGTGCTAAATTTTAATTTTGAATATAAATTTTAAATCAATCGAGATAGAGAATTCAAATGGGAAAGCTGTAAAAGGGCCTGAACCATCAACTGAAACTCACTCTAAGCAACAATCCGATGTACAAATTATTTTCCAAATGTTATTCGCGCAATGTTACAATTATTTTGATGTAAAAGTAAAAGTAAAATGAAGCCACGTCTTATATTATTAACTATTCTTTCTGTCACACGGTGCCAGTTTTTTATTTTAAATAGTATTCTAGAATGTCTGTCTACTCGATGATCTACTCGAGCGTGTTATCATTAGACCCTATACGCCATTTGCAAAAAAATATAAATTGCAGAAAATTGTTCAACCCAATTCATATTCATACGAGTAAGGGAGCGAAATGAACATTCAGATGAATTGCATTTAAAAAAATTTAAAAAAAAGGTAATTTTCGACGATTGTTACGATGAAAATATGTCACAATTTTACCAGTGTTTGTTTTCGGATAATATTAAATGTTTTAACAAGTCTGGAAAGTCGTACAGTATAAAACAAAATGTGAAAGGAATCCGTTGAAATATGTTAACGTTCTTCATCATAAAACGCCACGCCAAGGGGGTAGGTGAGATATTAAAAGCGATAGAAGCTTCCGGTTCCACCGGAAACCGTTACGCGAGCCAATAAACGGACGGATGAACGAAACTATTCCCCGTGAACTCGGATGGATATTAAATATTTCCTTTTGCTGGAAGAAAAATTCCACGAAAAACAAATATTTTCTCATGAGCAGAAAGAAAAAAAAATAGTGAAGAATTCCAAAACAAGTATCTCCGATTACCACAAGTGACTCACACCGGTGTATTGAAAAGAAAAACGCTTTTAAAATCTTCTACGCACGTACACAATCACATTATTGTGTTGTGCGTTACGAGAAAAATCTATTTATATACGTTTGCCGTTAATAATAAAAAGAGATAAATTAATATGTACATATATAATCTAAAAGTTAACACAAAAAATAACAAACAACCTCCTCAAAGTTTATTACTCTTGCGTATAACTAAATGCAGCTGATAAAATAAACATACTATTACCAAGACGGAAAACGGGCGATGCACATGTAGTTTGAAACTTATTCTAAACACAACCGAACATAGAGGATTTTACGTTCGGTTAAACAACAAAACAACGATTTGTTACAAGTGCTACCTAAATTTTTGTATGTGTAGAATGGAACCAAAATTTGAAAAAACAAACAATTTTCTAAACTGTTTTGTTTCCTGTCCAGTACTAATCTTTAAATGTTTTAAATAATGTACAGCTTTTTTCACTTACAACTCCTTATCTATTTTTAAAGATAACACTTTACAAATTATTATAGTTGTAATTATCTAACATCTAACGCCTGCTCTGTCACGTAATGCTCCATGCGGTTCGGGTTCAATGACTCGCGCGTTTAATTCGCATCAAAATTCCTGGCCATGTATCATTTTGAGGTGTAAAGGATTTTTAAGTCCACCTGGATTCTTTAAAAATAATCATTTCAATATAAAATGAACGTCTTTAAATTGGAGTAGAGTTACCATAACTAAAATACACGCATAGGTATCATTTCTACCTATAATAATTACAATTATAAGTTTGACTTTCCTCTTTTGAAACCGGCCGATCGAAATTAGATGGAATCAACTTAACGTCATCGTGCGCCCATTAAACGCAGCAAACCGTTGGAGAAGACGTTAAAAACGGTAGCACTCAAATGGAAAGTGCGGTACGCCCTTTGCAAGCTGAAAATTTATATCCGTGCTCCTGCTCACTCTATAAAGGGAACAAAACCTGCGTAACAGAAGGAGGCATAACAATAACACCTGTTCTGACAACCGACGACAGAAGGTACAGTGCAAAATTTCAGGTGTACTTTTCTTTATGCAAAAAAAATGCAGCAGTTATTAATCTGAAATGCACATCCAAGAGACTGGATGAATTACATACATATACCGATCGGTATTACCGATTGTTTCCAAAAATTTTCTAAAAAGGTATTATTATTATTATGAAATCAAAGATTGGGGAAACCTGGGATGGTATGTTTTGTTTTACTTTGTGAATAGAGGGTATCGGGGAAGTTTAGTTAAGTACGTGCGACATCTGCCCATACATTTCCAAATCAAGTTGAAACAGGCTCTAGATATAACGAGTGTCTAAATAAAAATCTGGTCGAGTAGGCTGTGACCGATAATTCGTCGCTTCTAAAGGCCGATCCCCATGAAAGCTGCACAGCGGTAAAGTTGTAAAGCGGTGCGACGTCCATTGGTACATTCAAATCATAGACCGTTGGCGCCATAAATCTACCAATGGGCGGTGCACCGCTTTACAACTTTACTGCTAAGCAGCCAGTGTTGCCAACCTCGCCCGCTACATCTCCCTTCGATTGTATTTGGAATAGCGTCAGTCGACAGTCTACGCAACGCGCCAGCGTCAAAGCAGGTTAGATTGGAGGAAGATTTAGCGGAATTTTTACAACCCGGTAGGCAACACTGTATGTAGCTCTCATGGGAATCGGTCTTAAGCAGGTCTTAAGTTCAATCGCCAAGCTGTCAAATCTAACGTCGAAATTAAATGGAATGAAAAACAGAATTATCAAATGTTATCAAGAAGATGATGGGCATATTCAGCATATTTTGTAATAAACGTTTTTAAATGAGAACTTATTAATCTTTGAGAACCTACTTTAGGCCGGGCGCAGACTGATCAAGCAAAAACGTCTTTAGACAAAACGTTTTTGTTTGAACTTGCCAAAATGTGTCTTTTACATGCATTAAATAGGTACCATCGCACACTGATGAAACAATACTTGCCAACAAAACACAACGCTGTTAAACAAATTGTTGTGTGAAAAGACAAATTTGCTTAATCAGTGTGCGGCGACATCTAACAAAACGTTGTCCAACAAAACGAATTGCTTTGTATAAAAACGTTTTCTGTCTAATCAGTGTGCGTTACCGGCAGGCACCATCCAACAGGTTACAACAAAAAGCAACGTGTCTGGAGTGCAAACATAAATTTTTGTTTGACGTTCGTTCAGCCGACTGTTTTGACTAAAGTCGTTTTGCATCATCAATGTGCATTTCACTCAAACAAAGCGTTATGGAACAAAACGAAACAGTTTTGTTGTAAAACGTTTATGCATGCAGCATTGTTGCAAGATCAAACATAATGTTTTTCAGTGCCACAAAACGTTTTGTCTGAAGACGTTTTTGCTTGATCAGTCTGCGCCCGGCCTTAGGTAACGTTTACATTTAGCTTGGCACCAACGAGTTAAGAATATCAGGAGAGAGTCACAATAAACATTAGTTTCTCGTCCAATCTGGTCACTAAATATGGCCGCGGTAAATAATAGGCGCGCGCGCAAGGGTTTTACAAAATTCTCGAACGACTCAAACCATCTATTCATCATTGCTTATAAAACACTTACTGCATTAGATTTAACTAAATAAGATTCGAGAACTGTCAATTGTATTCTATTCGCGATTTAAATTAATTTTGCCTCAATGAAAATGGCTGCCAAATGGGGATAGTAACATAACCTCACTTAATGTCCGTCAAAAATCTGAACAATAACGCAATATTGAGTGCAAAATTAACACTAGCGAGTGTCTTTGATTAATTTTAAGAGCGCACAGCTGTTTTCAGTAGAACTTTTCGTTTAGAAGGTACATCTAGATAGAACTAGGTTATGTTATTTACTTTATAGAAATTAAACGGTACTTATATTCAAATGTATTATTTAAACATTCTGGACATTTTGAAGTTACACTTATTAACGGGCTGTTTAAATTTAAGGATACGTTAGAATTCAAAATAGGGTCTTGTGATTGGCTGTCACTATGGTAACAAAATTTAACAACCCTTTAAATTTAACGTCTCCGAATTCTATTACTGTGATTCATTCTATACCTTGAAATAACAAGATATCTAGGAATCACTCACGAATAATTCTTCGGCCGTAACAATCCGTAGTGTAGAATTGTTCGAGTGGTTCAGAAATCGTCACCAGGTGGCGCGTTTCTGTTAACTAAAATCGCGAATGCACCGGTGTTCTATGACTAAAAGCACAGATAATAGAACTAGATAGATGGCTCATCAAATGTACTAAATTTTTGACGCTCCAATTTGGAGACAAACTCGTTTTAGTTTGCAGGCAGCCCACCAAATAAGTGGTGGCGCTACTATGACAATAGTAGAGTGGAAAACCGAAATCTGTAATTATAAGTAACATTTAAACAAATTCTATAACTAAGAGGTGTGATGCTAAATTTAAAAGCAGAATTAACAGCATATTGTAACCGTACGTCAAATTATCGTGTCCTGGCTCCACTTTAAACTTATTTCTCTGTTACTTAAAAACGACATCTGGCGGTAAGTGAACCAACTGAGCTTCGGAATTAGCAAGTGGTTTGCGACAAATGTTCAATTTTCGAATTTGTGCAAAGAAGTGACATCCATTGAGTATTTAACAAACTATTTTTTGAGCGTCCATTCGTTCCTATCTCGTTGGCTATCTGTATCTGGAGAGATCTATTACCTGTGCTAAAAGTACATAAAAGGAACTTACTTACATTACGCTTGCTGCGCCACTGAACTTCGAAAAATTCCAAAAGTAACCTAAACATCATTCACTTTTTAACTGAAGTCTATAATAACATATCGATGTATCGTTTGCATATAGATACTACTAATTACAGTTGCTAAATTAACACATATAGCGTTTTCGATTGACTGCACTAATGCGCACTCAGAATATCTTCATCTCGTTTTATTACACGACGTTAAAAGAAAATGCAAATACACTGAGTCCAACCGGTGCAGATGAATCGAAAACGCTAATAGGTTCGTAGGTACTACACTCAGATACAAACACAAAATCCAGCAATGATTATTTTTTCAACACAGGTGTCAACAAATAGTCACATTGCAGAAACTGTCCTACCGCAAAATGGTAACTTCCCTCAAATGAAAATTGTATTCCCCCATGCCGTATCTTCCCCCCACCCCCTTGCTTGGCACTGAAATAACCATGTTTAACAGATTATTTGATGGCGGTTTGTTTCTTTGCTAAAAGTACGAAATTATCCAAGACATACAGACCTCGTTTGGAAATTTTACCAAGGACTACCTGACCAGTTTCTTATTTAAACACTCGTTACAATGAGCTCAACAAAGACTGTCTGGAAAAAACTACTTTCCAAGAAGGATTATAATGATTATATCAATATTTAGGCCCGAGTTACGTCAACAGTTGGAACTTGGGGAATTCTGGGCGAATTTAGTGAATTTTGTTTGCCTTCTTTCGCTTTATGTTCATTGGCATTCGCTAGCAATATTTGCTTATTTACTTCTCTGCCTGTTGCCTTACACAGTTATTTTAAACCAATTAGTTGCTCTTAAAGACAATAAATAGTATATTGTAGACCGAGGCGGTAAAGTGCTTGTTTTCCAGGTCGAGAGAAGATATGGACAGGCGAGGCGAGCAGCCGAGCCTGGCCACTTCTCAAGACCTCGAAAATTGCTTTACCGCCATGGTTTACACATTATTTTTTTTCCTACACAATTATAATTAATTTTGTTAATATCACACAAACGTTCTTTTTCTCGAAGTAAAAATATTAAAATTGAGTTACTATTAAAATTATTATAGATGTTTTAAAACACACTAATACATATAGTAGCGTGGCCAAGCGGTCAAGACGGTGGTTTAATACACCAGTCTTTTCGGAGTCATGGGTTCGAATTCCACCGCTGCCGAGTTTTTTTTTTCTTGATAATTTTAATCCTTTTTAAAACCAAATACCAGTGGAATTAAATTTAAAAAAAAACGTTTGTTAATTTTTTGATGTCGATGAGAATGCATTCCAGAAATTATTGTCGCGCCACCTAGTGATAAAGCCTCGTAAATTATTTTCTCGGCTAGGCATTTATGTTCATTTTGCCGGGCTAGCCGTGGAAACGTTCGCTTTCTCCTCTCTGATGAGCCGGTAAAATTGAATTTTCTACTAGTGTAGGAAAAAAAACATATTTCGTAATTTAAAATAAATCTGATCTGATCAACGAGTTAAGAATATCAGGAGAGAGTCATTAGTTTCTCGACCAATCTGGTCACTAAATATGGCCGCGGTGAAGTCATAGGCGCACACAAGCGCTTTACACGATTCTTGAACGACCACAAATATAGTTCACCATTGTTTATAATACACTTACTACCTACACTAAATTTAACAAAGTAAGATCCTAGAAACGTCAATTATATCCTGGACACTGGAGTCTGTAATTACCTATCAATGTATACTACTAATCACAGTTGCTTAAATAAACACATAAGCTCGTTCTACACAGAAACAAACAGAAAATCCGGCAATTATTTTTGATTTACTGAAGTCAACAAACCTGGAGAAACTGACCTCCTGCGAAGTGGTAACTTCCGTCAAACGTATTTGCATTGCCCGTATCTTTCCTCCTAGGATCTGATGTAGTCGTCCATTACTAGGAGGTGGCATATTGTAGCAGTCACCTACATATAAACTGAAGTAGCCGCACGGACGGTCTTTATTGATCGCACTGTATTAACCACGAAAAAACTTGCAATTCTAATTTGCGCCTGCTCTTGTCGTCATTTACGACGGAGTAATAAAATAATAAAAATGCTAAAATAATGTATACAGGGTTCACTTATACATACAGATCATTTTTTAACTGTATGCCGATCGTATAAATCTGAATTAAGAAAATATACGACGAAACGACGTGACACGACAAAAGCCGCAGGGCTGTTTCGCGAAAGTTAGAAGAAGATAGACTACATAAAAGTTCTTCGACTTATCTATCGATCGATCGGCATATAATAAAAGAATGAACTGTAGGCATGAATGATTTTTAAAAGGCTTTGAAATAAATAAACGACGATTAAATGTCACATGTCCACAAATCAATAGCATGGAAACGCAATGAAAATTCAGGCTTGAATTTCAAGTTCGAGGACATGGAAGTAAAACCTTTTATGCCGGAGGCAAAAAAAAGATGGCTTAAGAAACGTAACGTTCGAACAGGATGGCGCCACTGCGCGTACGGTACTTCCAGGGGTCTTTTTCTAGAAGAACTACTTCACGATTTGAAGACATTCCGTATACTTCAAAATCACCGATTTTAATAGCGTTTTCGATTCACTGCACTGTTAGAGAATTCTCATCTAGTTTTTGTCTCGTGTAATAACAGGAGACTGTTCTAGAGCAGTAAATCGAAAACACTGTAAGTGTTCATGACAGCAAGTACTTTCAGTCAATGACAACGCTGGTATTTATGGCGTGTTCACAAAACTTTAGCACCATCAAGGCGTGCTTAAGCAACAGCAACTCAGAAGTAACAAACATATTTCGGCAACGAACACAAAAAAAGGGAAACAATATTTTCAGTTATATACAGGCTGTCTCAAAAGTAACGTCCGGGCTTGTGTGATTCGATTCAGTAAGCCGAAACAAATCGAAATTAAAGAACGATAAATATGAAAAAAGGAAAAAACTAAATGAATTTTTATTTATAACAAAATTAATTACGATAGTAATATTTCTTTACGAGAGATGTTCAAATGGGTTTCCTTTTGGTCAACTTAAAAATTTCATATACAAAAGAATCAGCTTCACATCATTGTAAACTTGCCTCAAATTTTAACCAATCCTAGCTTTTCCAAAGCTAAGAGCCAAATTCAGAAATGTTATTCATTCTCATCTCATTCTTAACTCAGTCTCAATTTGACAATTTGATGATTTTTTAAAATCAGAAACGATGTAGCTTTATGTCAACTTAATGTGTAAGAGAGTGACAGACGTGCGTTGCCATGGAAATTAAATACGTTAGGTATTAAGTTAATCATGGGATAAGAATACAGGCCGATGACACTTCAGAATTTATAGTGATATTTCATTTTGGTCAACTTAAAAATTTCATATACAAAAGAATAAGCTTCAGCTTCACATCATTGTAAACTTGCCTCAAATTTCAAGCTTTTCATAGCTTTTCCAAAGCTAAGTTCTTAACGTGAATGAAGGATAGAAGCGAAAGCCCTTATCAACCCCACAACTATGTTTTAAAATTTTACAAATGTCTCCTAATTATAATAATTCTAATTGCCTATACAAGTGATTTTAAAAGCTGCTCTAAAAAAGTTTCGTTAGAACAATTTAAGAAAATAGTTTATTTTTTTATGTTTGTTTTGTGTATCATATAATAACGCAAGCATAAATTTTTTTAAGACATGTTTATTGTTTCTTATTTTATTATTTAATAAACCACTATGTGTTGCTGTGTATGTATGTAGGTAGACACACAACAGAAGCGAAAATAAATTCTGAAATAATATTTTATATTAAACGGCGATTTCTTTTCTAAATAATTTTTACGTTTTTATACAATCATATAATTTTATTAGGCTCGCATTTATTACGCACGTATGTATACAGTTAATCTATTTCAAAATTAACTTGTAATGTCCGCTGAAATCTCATTAGTAAATAATTGATATTACATTATGTACTTACATTAAACTCATTACTTAGTAAAGAATACGTGTTCCTAAATAAACAAGTTGCCAAAAGCTTCATAGGTGAAAGGGTGAGGAAACAAATGTATAAAAATTTAATTGAATGTACTAAGTCCCTGAATAATGTTGTCAATTTTTTTTTCGAACTACCTATGTAATTTAAATCGCTTTGTCTAATTTCGATTAATTTTATTCGTTATCTGATATCTATCACCGAAATCTATTCAAAGTATAGAACACTACACAGTGTTTGGAACCCATAAAATACCACGGAGGTAAGAATATCTGGAGAGAGTCATACTAACATTAGTTTCTCGTCTAATCTGGTCACTAAATATGGCCGCGGTAAGTCATAGGCGCTTTACAAAATTCTGAAACGTCTGGAGTTCTATGACTGAAAGTACTCGATTACATTATGCTTACTGCGCCGCTGAACCTCGGAAAATTCCGAAATTAACCTAAAAATCATTCACTTTTTAACTGAAGTCTATAATAACGTATGAATGTATCGTTCGCATATATTACTAAACAAACATATAGGTTCGTACTACACTCAGACACAAACACGAAATCCATCAATTAGTTCGTCACTACGGATGTCAACAAACCGCC
The DNA here is from genome assembly GCA_033060865.1 of Dorcus hopei. Taxonomy (NCBI): domain Eukaryota; kingdom Metazoa; phylum Arthropoda; class Insecta; order Coleoptera; family Lucanidae; genus Dorcus; species Dorcus hopei. Next base: position 46,804,858 of record CM065419.1, on the reverse strand, counting down.
ATATTGCAGAGACTGACCTACCGCAAAGTGGTAACTTCCGTCGAATGTGATTGCATTCACGCAAGCCCTTGTAAAATACTTAACGTGCTACGATGGTTATAAAACAGATGGCGCTTACTAATCATAATAACTTTACAATCGGTTTGATGAGTTTCGAATATTCTGAAGCGCTCCATACATAACAAATTTGGTTTCCAAAGTCAAAAATGCCTATGACCTACACCCCGAAGAAACTTAATATCGGTTTCCTCGTTGTAATTAGATTCTGCTACAAAAAAAGTTCTATTTTTTGTACTTGGCTAATTATTTCATGAAATTTTGTGCGTTGTAAAAAAATGTAATTTATTCCTCTGAACAGGTTAAAGATTCGTTAACTAAGTACATGAAGTCATATGTACGTTATGTCATTGTACTCTCGTGCAGTTCTTTGTTCTGAAAAATACATATAGAAGCGCGGGAACATTGTGTTCTTCGTTCCAGTTGGCCGAGTATAGGAGAGGTCTGCGTGAGTGCAAGGTTGCCGGGTTGGCTGTTACCGCTGCTGTTAACTGCCATTATCGATAATTTTGTACTATTCCTGCTGAAAGCATAAAGCCCAATGTATCGCGAACATTAACCTGTGCTATTACAGAGTTGAAGGTGACGAGCTATTACTTTATTTTATTTGCAAACGGATGGCCTTCAAACTAGAGTAGGTACGTTATTCACATATCCAGCACGTTCGACGACAAAGGATTCGAGAGGACGTACACGTCCGAAAGGTTTTTGGCCGTGATGCGATGATGATGACTTTGTTTAATAAAGTGACGACCGCCGGCGAGATTATAATTATTTGGGAAACTATCTAAATGCGCAAAATCTAAAATTAAAAATAAGCGCACGCGTATGACGGCAGCGTGTACCAGAAATCTCCCGAAACACGCTCTTCGCTTTCAAATAATATGGCAAAAACACAAACATTTATAGTTTGTGTTCCAAACAATCTCCCACGAATCTACCAAGTATATTTACCAACAAACAAAAAAAAACACAGTTAATTTTGAATTACATGAAGCAAAAATCCAAATTTTAAAAATACTATTGCGCTTCATCTCGTAAAATCCAAATAAGTACGCATCGATTTTTAATCAAAATAGTTTTTGGTTTCTTTGTCTGAGTTTCACCTTGATCAAGTGCGTGGGTATACTTTTTTTTAAGCGAAGATTCAAGTTTGGTTTTACCCAAAACGATTTCATTAGTGACATTACTCAATCAAATAGATTTATCAGAGTCTATACCTAAAAGGCAGCTAACACTACAATACGTCATACGGTTCATTGGCTAAAATTGTGTAGCTTTTACGTCTTAATATTTTTTTTACTTTGTTTATTTTAATTCTCTATAATCTTTGTTCTGCAAATCAACCGTCGATTATATTTACTTCTGTACATACGTTCCTCGCGGACCGTGTTAAAAATTAATTGCAAGAAAATATCTTGTGTTCATTTAATATTTCGGTAGCATTAGTTATGGAAATATTTTGTTTTCGTAAAGGCATGTCGTAGCTTAAGCTTAGGACTAGTCAGTGTACTGTCGATTACAAATTTATCCGGCCACAGCGTTGTCTGGTTATAAAGTTTCTCTTAATATTAAAACTTTAATTAACAATAGAAAGTACCCATTCTTTAATTTACAATTGGCCATGAGGAAAAAGTACAAATTTCGAAGGTGAGAAATGGTACAAAATTCATTTGGTAGTTTCATGAAATTTACAACAAAATTGGACTCCCATTGGGCTGATTTATTTAGACCTCCGTCCGTGTTTGAGAAAAACTCATTTATTGGATCTTAAAATAGTCTAGTTTCGAGCTGATTTATTTAGACCTCGGTTCGTGTACGATTTCAACTACTGTAATAAATTTAAGAAACATGTTTTTTTAAAAATATTGTTTCGCGTACAACATTCTTTCGAAATTGAGTTTGAAAAAATACCAAAACATAAAAAAATGCAAATAATCCAATTAGTTATCGACTGATTTATTTCGACCTCGGTTCGTGTTTGAGAAAAACTCATTCATTGACTCTTAAAATATGTAGTCGTGGTTTCGAGCTGATTTATTTAGATCTCGGTTCGTGTACGATTTCAACTACTGTGTAAATTTAAAAATATGTTTTTTTTTAAATATTGTTTCTCGTGCAACATTTTTTACTGTTACTGTTTCATGTTTGTTCATTGCAATTAAACAGAATTAGAGAAAAAATTTTAATGACTTAAAATACCTGACCCACGGTCTATTACTACAAAATTTTTAACTTAAATTTGACCCATTAGCTAACCATACACGAGCATTCATTCCCACCGGAAAGTGCAATCGTAAAGGAAAGAACGTGTCTTAATGAAGTATGAGATACTTCCTTCGAGAATCATGTTAGGGATGTTCCGACGTTCCTGACCGACACGATAAATACTTAGTTTCATGTAGACTTGTTTATACTTCCACTATTCCCAAGATCAGTTTGTGTTAGGCCCAGTTTTACAATCGTGGAATAAGAATGGAATAACTGTTCGCCAAATATCCTTTAATATTCCTCCATATCTACGTCACACATACGTCACGTTATACCAGCGTTATACCAATAATAATGCTTATCCGACGATTGTAAAATCGGGCCTTAGTGGGTTAGAACAGGATTTGTTTCGTTTCAGTTTATTGAAGGGAAAGATTGTCGAAAGAAAGGATGGTATGAATGAATGCTAGTGTATGGCTAGCTATTGGTAAAAAAAAATTTCGCCATCCCTGGCCTAAAGCGACCTTTATTATGGTATGTATATATAGAACGTTTCAAAATATTTGAAACTCATGACATCGATCATAAAGTCGATCATTTTAAGTGTTGAGGATCGCAATCTGTTTATGACCATCATAGCAAGTCGAGTATTTCACGGATTTTAAACATTTCGAAATGTTCTTTACTCATACAGTCATTTCTTATAAACAATTCAATATGTAAAGCTTAAACAAAGCAATATTTTAGATTCAATCTACAGAAATTTGCTCAAATGTAATTTGGAAGTACTGATAGTTAAATAAAACTTATTTGCTGTGCATGTTAAAATGCACGCTTGCCATCGTGAATAAGAACAGAATCATTCGTTATCTCTCAAAGTTATGTTTCTATTTTTAAACAGAGTAAGCGATCATCAAAGAAATTGCTCCTTTATATTTATCTTTAAATACAATTCGGTGCGTGAAACAATTCTGAGTAGTGCTGCTGCATGAAGGACGCTGTATCATTTTGATTTTAGTAAACACTGATCAAGTGATCACAACAGAGAACCTCGTAATTTAACGATTGGCTTTTTCTCGCAGCGCTTGATCAATAAAGACGACACGTTAATTAATTATTCGGCACATGTCAAAACATGGTACAGTAATCCAAACATGCTCTCATTCAAACCCACGCTACTTCCAATAACGAATGTAATTACTAACCCGAAGCTTCCAACAAGAATGCTAACAATCATCTTTCTTTTTATGTACCGGATGTAATTGAAATATGCAGCAGAAAATGAAAATCCGAGTAGTTTTTTTTTTTTAATGGAGACGAGGGGAATGAGAGCCACTTAAGGAAAAATCTATAAAGTGTAGTCTCTCAACAATTTTATGCAGTTTCGTATAACGAAAAACCATTAAAATGACGGCCCTGTCATTAACAGAAATTATAATACAAGGTGGCCCAACGAGGACGAAACAGACTGATTGAGAGTACTGTCATACGTCATCCCTTTCCCTTCCAGCTCTCGAACCAATAGAATGGAATGTACCTACTATAAGTGGCATAATTGAAAAGGTAATTTTATAGAGAATTCAGTAATGTGAATATGAATACCGGAAAATTTGATTTTAGCGCCCTCTTTCGAGAAAAAATATTGTAGGTAACATAATCCAAAGTGTGACAATTCATATGAAAGCTAATTTTAATAGTAATCCAATACGCGAATTAACATTACGTAAAGATATTGAAAACTGACTAAAATAACTAAAACTAAGGTTCGTAACCTACAAATTTGATATTCTAAGGCCCAGTTTTTCAGTTCATGGTTCGGTTGCCCTAGTCACTTATGTTTAAAGATCTATTACAAATTGGGGTAACCGACATTTCTTGGTTAACCATGCACTGAAAAACTGGACCTTAAAGTGCTCGCCATTAACTTTCATGCAGGAAAACAGACTTTGTTCAAAACGGTTCCTGACATTTTGAAGCATTTCTGGAGTTATTTGACGACACTCATTAATAATACGCTGGCGTAAGTCTTCTGAAGACTTTAAATAACTCCAGAAAAAGAAATCTAGGAGAGATAAATCAGGAGATTGTGGAGGCCACTCAATAGTTCCTCTTCTTCCAATCCATTGTCGGGGAAACTTTTCTTCCAAATACTGATGAACTAGTCGAGCTTAATGTGGAGGAGCTTCAATCCTGTTGAAAATATTACTTGGTCTTCAAGGTAGCGATCATCGTTCTCTATTATTTCTGTTAATGTAGGATTAATGGTATTTCAAGTAAATCTAACAATAAGTACATATCTCTCGTCAAACTTCCAGGTAGAAAAAGGACCAACAATAATTCTATCACCAAATATACCGGCCCAATCATTTAATTTTTCTGGTTTTTGGGTATGTGTCTCCCGAAATACCCATTGGTGGTTCAAAATAATTGCTGTATTTTTTTATCACGTACTTTTCTCTCGTTAGTCGTGTTTCCGGTATTTTCCGAACAACAAATCTTCCCTGACTTTTCTCTGTCCATTGTTATTCCAATGCTGTTTAAGGAACATCTCCTCAAAATCACCAAACGTCGTTAACTCATCAAAAATCGTGTTAAACCACGTTTCTGCGTCATCCTTTAAACAGTTTCTAGTTATTAAAATCTTCTGCCGGTCCTCTTTTATTTCATTCATGCATTCCTTGATATTTTGCAAAAATACAACCGGATTCACCCTATCATCTCCATAGAATTTTGAGAGAGATTCTTTGTTATAAAAGTAACTTAAATGTTCTGCTGGAATATACTGTAGTTCATTTCTTTTTCGTAATCTGTTTTTATTTTTTCTATTTCTTCTATTTGGCTTTGCGTACATTCTTTTATGTACGTTCTTATACCTTGTCGTTCTTGATATGTTTCTTGCAGACATCTGTCTATTTTCTTGTCTAATTTTATGTGTCTTTGTACACAACCTTCGATTATCTTGTTATCAATGGCTGTTAATTTCTTATCAATACCGATAACATTTTGCATTGTGTCTTCCCTGATTCCTGTAGCTACGCTACACATTTTTTCTTTTACATCCTTTCTTAATTCATCACCTTCTATCCGAATTTTCGCTTCAATATATTCTTTTGTCTCCCTTCTGTGTATATCGACTAATCTTAAAGTTTCTATTTTGTTTTGGTCAATCTTCTGGTTTAATGCTTCCATTTGACCTTTTGTTTCCTTATTAAATTCTTTTATTTCTCTTCTATTTTTGTTTATTTCCATATTGACTTTTTTGAAATTTTGTTTCCATTTTATTGTTCATTTCTTCTAATTGATTGTTATTTTTATTTATTTCAAAATTAACTTTTTCTAACTTTGTAACATTTCTTGCATTAACATTGCAAACATCACTTTTACATCTGGTTGTTCTTGTGTCGTTTCTGTATCTTTTGTTTGCGTCGGTTCGATTATATCCTCCTCCTCTATTATTCTTTCCCTTCCTCTTCCATTCTTTCCTCTTCTTCTTCTTCTGGTTCTTCTATTGTCCTTCTTTCATCAAAGTTACTGTCTCTTCTCTGTCGTCTTTCTCGTGTTTTTATCTTTTGTCCATGTTTTACTTTGTCTGACTCTTCTCCTGATCGTTCTTTACACGGTTTTATTGTTTTTTCAAATATCTTGCCCCGCGTTGGGCGTCAAAAATAATTGCTGCATTCAAACTAAGGCTGGGACTTTTCTCAGATTTGGTATTCGAATATTCAATTGAAATTTTATTCGAATATTCGAATATTCGAATATTCGAATTATTCGAATTATTCGAATTAATTCGATTTATTCGAATTATTCGAATATTCGAATTAATTCGATTTATTCGAATTATTAGAATATTCGAATTAATTCGAATAATTCGAATAAATCGAATAATTCGAATAAATGGAATTAATTCGAATAAATCGAATTAATTTGAATAATTGAAATAAATCGAATAAAAATTCGAATATTTAAATAAGTATTCGAATAATGAAATGGGAATTGCCCTGTACGGGCAAAATTCTCGTTATGTTTTGTCACTTTCATTTTAAACTTAATTTAAAGTATTTCCAAACATCACTTCTGGATAATATTTTGCGAATAAATGATGTGAGAAATACTATAACGTGTAGCTGCCGACCAGATTTCGTAAAAAAAGGGTCTACATTCTTGTGTCAAAGATTGCAGGGAGACCTTCTTCTGAGTGGCGTAATACGATTCTATCATAGGATTCTATTAACTTTGTTCGTCGATAATGAAGGCAACTAGAAAAGTAGTTACAAAACATATTCGAAAAATCGGATTAAGTTAATATTCGAATGTTTGAATTTTTCAATTCACTGAATAATTAGAAAATTCGAATGATTTGAATTATTCGAATAATTTGAAAATTCAAATTATTTGAATTATTCGAATAATTTTAAAATTCGAATGATTTGAATTATTCGAATAATTTGAAAATTCGAATTATTTGAATTATTCGAATAATTTGAATATTCGAATTATTAAATTTGAACATATTCGAATAGAGAGTGCACATGTATTCGAATATTCGAATTATTCGAATATGATTCCCAGCCTTAATTCAAACGCACTCGTCGTCCATCTGGAAGGTACACCAAACGTCTCTTCCTTCCGGAAGTCTGGTTATTTGTGGGCCAATGTCTCGCCGACAGTGGACCTTTTGTTTTTGTATAACGTTTATTCATTATGTCGCAAAACTCATCCCATAAAAACTTTTGGATTTCGTCTGCCACCCACTGGATGTCTTCGGGAGTCACACTTAACTCAACTTCACCTTCGTTATTTTGCATTATTTTAATTCACTTATACGATTTTGCTTGCGTTAACTAAATAATTTTGTAATTCTCTCTTTCAAATATTTTCTTTTTCTATTTCATTATTCTATTTACAATTTATTTACTTCATGATTGAATATCACTGCAATATGTACTTGTTGAAGTATTAGGTGAAAAAATCACATATCCAATCAGTTTACAATGTTGTCCTTTTACAAGTCCTCGGCATCTTCAACAACAAAACATACTTTTATAATATCAGGGATAATAAGTGTCACATTCTAACTTATGATTAACTAAAGCCTAAAGCAGATGCTGAAAAAACCTAAACCAGCCCTGAGGCTCTCCTTATACCACGTTCCCCTAAATAAAAGAACATTTGAATTAAAAATTGCAAAGCAATGACTATAGTTACTTAGTGGTTATTATTATAGATTATAGACAGAAGGAAGCATTTATTAATGACAAATTATTATAATTTGAACAAGAGGTGTGTATATCATGTTATTTTTGTGTAATGTGCTTCAAAAAAAAAAGATGGGCGATTAGACTCAAGGCCTGCCAGAAAGAACGAAGTGATTTTACGATCACATGTTATTGTAACTTGTTACCCTTCTCGTAAGTTATCGCACTTTCCAAAAACGGTTAGGAGTCCTTGAAACCACACATGCAAATAACTCCGAATTATTTTCAAACGCTCGGACATAAAACGTTCGTTATTGTTATTAGCTTTTTTTTAAAAAAAAAAAAAAACATTTTTTGTTGCAACGGACCCGGCAAATTAATTTCTTTTATTGAGTGCGACCTTTCAGTGACGCATCGCTGAAGGTGACTCAGTTCATTTAAATGCCAGGGACGTTTTTTCTTTGCAATAGTTCAAATCCTATAGCGGTTGACCAAAATTTGCGAGGGTCGTCCATCATGTTGAATGAATGACATTTTTCTATGTATGCAAAACATAATAGAATCAAAGACACCAGAACGATTGATTAGGGTCAAAGTCATATCTGAATATGTATTATACATAGATTCTCCAAAATACATACAATAACATGAATATTGAAAACTTTGTATTGTATGTAGTTCTAAATGATTACATTACAAGTGAAAACAAATCGTTGCAGCAAGTCATAAAAATATATGTAGCCTTCGATCTATCTGTATATTGTATATATCATTCATGACGAAACAAAGAGAAGAATTGAAAAATAAAACATGTATAAACGAATAAAATTCCTGCGACGGATTTAATTTTAAAATTCTGGGAATTTATTGTACCTACTTCCGCCTAACTAAGATAACGAACCTCATCCTCATAACCACTTCTGTAGCTGCGATAACTGATGTTGAATTTAATTAGGTAACGTAATTGCTTGTTCGTTGAAATTTAATTTCCCAAAAATTTGTTATTTGAAGTATGTAGTTTCTTGTGCTTTGTATATTCATCACAGAAATTTATAATTCGGACGACTTTCATAACAATCGAAATAAATTACATGTTGTTCCTAGACTTTATGAATTATTGTTTTTACATTATTTAATTATTCTAATTTATACGAGTTAAGATATTAAATTAAATAAACCAGAACAAATAGTATGAATTATAATAACATACCGGATGTCCCCGGTTCTTTTTCTTTCTTTTTTGATAAGCCAAACTCTCCAATAAAAGATAACTAAATGGGACAGACAATCAGCTGGTATCATTGTCTCTTTAAAAACCACCGTCTGAAGCTGCACTGAAAGATTAACAACCCTATTTTCCCTTCTTCTCTGAAATAAAATGAGGTTCACTTCCGAACACAAACATGTCCTAATCGATTATTTATTTCTGCATAAATAAAGAGCAAAACAAAGCCGTTTAAAATACGATGAAATTATAGCAAATACTCAAGCTTTGTAATTCCGAAAGAATATAAGTTGGTGTCTGGAGTCCAGTTGCCACCAACGAGAGAAACAGCAGCATCAACGCCAGCCCCGAAGAACTCCAGTGCGTCCTGGACGAAACATCGGCATCTAATAGTCAGTCACTAATTTAAATATTTTCTGTAAAGTAAATTACTTTCAAAGTTCATATACAGCGTGTCGCTAAATTCCGTGGACGTGGCTTAACCACAGATTCCTGGCCTCAATATAAGATGATTTGTGTTTACAGACCCCCTGATGGTAACATTGACAACTTCTTTATCATCCTAAATGATATTATGATAATTTTAAACAGGTATAAATCAACAAAAAAAGTCTTTATTTATGGTGATTTCAATATAAATTTGCTTGACACAAATAATAAAACGAATGAATTTATTGAAACTGTACTGTCATATGGCTATGTATATACTTTGATTTTTGCCATCATTTATTAACATCATACATCATTAAACCAGTCAGTAACTTCTGATAGTGCTTGTGAACTTTTTTCTTGCACTGTTGCTAATTCATTACCAGACAGCAATAGGGTGGCGTCATCCGCATAAAGACAACGTGAAGCTTGTGATAAACATTGTGGTAAATCATTTGAATAAATAATAAAAAGTAAAGGTCCTAAATGTGAGCCCTGGGGGACTCCACTTATCAGTTGTCTCTCTTCGGAAACACTCCCATCCAAAACCACTCTCTGTGACCTATTTGTCAGATATGATGCAAAAAAATTCAAAGGGACTCCCCCGACACCATATTGTTCTAATTTTTTTAGTAGTATTTTATAATTTACACCATCAAATGCCTTTGTTAGATCGCAGAGGGTGGCTTCCACAAAGGCTTTGTTTTCAAAATTAAGATGTAGGATAATGTATCCATAAAAACACTGATATCTCTACTTCCTGGTGTACTTGTTTGAGTTGCGGCCGTGATACGAATTAAATTGACAGGATTTATTTTATCAATTATTTTAGTTTGGTTTTCAATAGCCAATTCGTAACTATCTATTTAATCAAGTAGTTTACTAATTTCTTTTTTTAAGATGTCATTATCTTCTTGTGGCGTTTTGTTTACGTTGTCACACTCTGCTAGTTTATTTCGTAGCGTAAGAATTTATAACGTTTGAATCACAGATTTCTTTTGTTTGTTTATCTTTCTCTTCGGATTCCTCATGTACTACACTTATGTAACTACTGTTGCTTGCTATGTTCTGATTTTTTTTCGGCACGGATAGCGATTTCTTTTCTTGTTAGGTATTTTGGTTCTTATCAGGCCAGAGCGCGTAGCCGATATTATTTGTGATCCGATTTAGTTATTTTTAAATGCAATAAACTCGTTAAAGAAGGGAAAAAAATTAATTTTGATATCATCTTATTTTGAGCCCGGGAGCCTGTGGTTAAGCCATGTCCACGGAATTTAGCGACATGCTGCACGTATCTATCTTTAAGAAAAAAAAAACATTACTCAATTATGAAGTTTAAGGCAAATACATTCACTATTCAAATAGTACTGGGAAAGGATCAAATCGCGGTAAAACGCGACTTACAAAAGTATTGAACTACTTCGGTCTGTCCGACTTTCAAAACAACATGGAAGGAGAACTTAATCGCAAGAGCTTTGGGAATGTGCAAAAAATCATTCTACTATAGCTACACGTTCCATATACAATTTAAAAAAAAATCATTATAGTTAATAATTTATCTGGCTACTCGCAGAAATAATAGCGCAAATGCCGGGCAAATTAAAAGCACTTTTCGAGAGGACCCCTTCCTACTTTTAATTTTAATTTAAAGCCTCGCGTTTTACTCAAAACCCCAAGAAAATATTAATAGAGCGGGTAAATTTAGAATGTTGGAAGTTTCAATATTTGTGTGGCCGTATATTAAAATGCCATTACAAAAACTGGTATAATAAACGTTTACGCGCCGCCATTATATACAAATTTATAACTTCATATATTTCCTCATCGGGGCACCTTTTAAGTCAACCACCAGATGTGCTCATGGTGATACTTGTAAGAACCAAAAATTGTCCGCCTTTCATTCGTTCTAGGCGAATATAAAACGTCTGCCTAAAGAACTGAATAAAGAAGACCAATCAAGTTTTATGATTCTATGATAAAGTATCGCCAATAATCCTTAGGCCATATGTGTTTCCTATTGGATCGGATCGTGTTAGTTGCGTGTGGAACCGGCCTTACACGGAGAAAAATAAAAATAGTATGTTTACCATGATTTTGCTTTATTTGAGTTGTAGAATATTTTCACATTTAAGCGTATCCCCAGCATGGGGATCTCGCTTATTATAAGAAGAATTCTGGAAGAATGCTGGAACATACTGTACATTTAATAAATTTAGAGAAACTTTTTCTTATACTATTGTTCGTATTTTAATAAGTTATATGTACGTACATTAAAATAAATGTGATTTACACTTACAATTGGTAAACATTACGAAACTAATTGTTTCGTAAAATATTTCAAGACAGTTTGACGATGCAAATACATAGTTGTTTAACAGGTGCTAAAACATTCATACGTATTTTGCATAAGTAACTCTTTTTATTGCAATAATTATGTCGGTCATTACTATCATAATTCACACAACATACATTTGCTTTTGTAACGATGACACGGCAATTTTTGCTCCACGTAAAGACAGTTACATAGTTAGTGTAAAGTTATACAATTATCGTGTTATTTTATGTTCGCCCCTAATTTATGTTGTTAAATTATTATAGGCACATTCCTTGTATTCCAATTCGGAAGCCAAAAATTAGTATCAATGTTTTTATGACTACTTAAGCGGAACGTAATAAACATTTCCCAAGCTTTGTATCGTCATAAATTATAAAAAAAACAATAAACATTTTTTGTAAACAGCAACAATATTTTACTACATATTACAATCGTTGGCTAGACAAGTCCCACTTAGGTATAATCAGGGAGCGGCCAGTTTTAGGTTTTTGATATCAGAAGGGGGCAGTTTGCCTTGAGTAAATCATTTACAAGATGTGGAATGCGTGTGAATAAGTAAATATAAAATAAATGTACAAGATTCATTTAAATTTGAGAACCTAAATTTTAATTCATTTTATTTTTAAAAAGGCGAAATGACGACACCGGAATCAAACTTAAATATGGAAATGACATTACAGATGATCCTGACACAATAGCTTCTTCATTTAACTCTAACTTCACCAAGGGACTTCCAACTGCAACCTACAATCAAATAGCATCAGCGAATATAGTTTCAGTTACGACGTCAATGTTTTTAATGCCGTGTGATGCTACAGAGGTATACAACATAATTATTAATGACATTCTTCCAAAGTCAGGCTTAGACCAAAATTCTCTTCAAAATTCTCCAAAAATATGCCCGTTATATAGCAAAGCCACTAGCCATTTCCAACGAAACTCAAAGAAGCCAAACTAATTCCTATTTATAAAAAAGGATGTCGAACTGACATCAATAATTACCGTCCTATATCATTATTATCTTCGTTTTCCAAAATATTTGAAAAGGCTATCTACGTGAGGCTATTATCTTATCTAACTTCTAACCGCACATTAAGTGAACGTCAATTCGGTTTTCTACCAAAGAAGTCTTGTGAACTTGCTATCTACGAATCTTTAACATTCATACTAGATGAACTGGAAAAAAATAATAAAGTAACAGGCGTTTATTTTGATCTATCAAAGGCATTCGATACGATTAATCATTTTACATTTTACTAGATAAAATGTCTGCATACGGTATTCGTGGTATAGCGCTACATCTCTTCGAGTCATATTTAACCGACAGATCACAGCACCATAGTAAATCCTCCTGCCGAAATTTTGCAAGGAGTTCCACAAGGCCCCATTTTGGGCCCCGTTCTATTCTTAATTTATGTCAATGATTTACATAGGTATTTGAAAATAAATTCTTTATATCAGTTTGCTGATGACACGTCATGCATTTTTAGTGAATCGACCACTGTTAAAATTTCCGCAGTGGGGGGACAGGTGTAATTAAAAATATGATTGATTGGTGTAAGTTAAATTCTTTACATCTAAATGAACAAAAAACAACAACGATGACCTTTTATAGTAAAACTCCGCAAGTAGAATCTAACCACATTACAGTAAATGGAAAGTCCGTTAAAGTAAATCGAGCAGTAAAATTTTTAGGTGTCACTATGGATTCCGAGCTAAAATGGCAACAGCAAATTAATGACATATGTGCAAAGCTGAGAAAGGCATTTTATGCAATTTATCATCTAAGGGATGAAGTTAGTCTTCATGTTTTAAAAACTTTTTATTTTGCATATGCATATTGTCATTTATCCCATGGTATAATATTTTGGGGATCATCTCCTTATTCACTTAAAGTTTTCTTCTGCAAAAGCAAATACTCCGATGCATGTTTAAAGTTCCATCACGAACGCCATGTAGAAATTATTTTAGAAATGTAGATGTTCTTCCACTCCCTTGCCTACACATTTATAAATTGCTGATTTTCTTTAATAGACAACACGATGCACTTTGCAAAGAAACTGAAATCGTACCTTTTACAGCATTGTTGTATACTTTCCAAGAATATATCGCACATCATCGAAATATGTAGTTAGTACTTTATTATCTAGTCTTTTTTATTTATTTTATTTGTATAATTATATATATATATATTTCTTTTGTACAATATTGTGTGTTTCCCCTGTTTAATACATTGGTAATACTCACAGAATTCTTTGTATGTAACAAACTTCTTTCATTAACGATTATTTGCTACCATGCCAATGTGAACTTGTTTTGTTAGGCATTTTATAATGTTTTCTCTTGTGACACTCTCAAACCTTTGTATTTCAAGTGTTTGAAATAAAGATTATTAAATTAAAAACCGCTGCTTACGAAGCACAAAAGAGAAAAGGCCCGGGCTGGGCAAAATCTAAAGTTACATGGATCGAAGAAATGTGAAGCCAAATAATTTTTTGTGATGAATCAGGGTTTGATGTGTGTGTTGGTGATTGTCGGAGATCAGGACAAAATTCGGGGCCTTCTATAAAAACTGTTTTGACGAACCATAAAATCCCACAGGGGGTTATGATTTGGGGATGCATGCCCAGCGAAGGTTTGGGCAAACTGGAATTTACTGATGGTATCGTAAACGCAAAAAAACTATTAAGATATTTTAGAAAGAAACCTCCTGCAGATTGCAAGGTTGCAGTTCGGAATAGAAAATTCCATTTGTCAACAGGACGGGGCTTCATGTAACACGTCAGTAATTATTAATTGCTAGTTAACGTATAAACGCTTAAAGTTTTATTAGTCAATACATGATAGTTTTTAATCCTTAACTTTTAATTATTAGTGGCCGTATAAACCAGGCACCAGGCATAACATCGAGACAGCCATGTGTTAATTGTAAGTCGCCCATTAATTAATAAGAGGAAAAAAGTTAATCATTATTGAAAATTCATAGATGCCAGGCGTAATTTGTGCAGTAGCTGTGTGTAAAAGCAGTGCTATAAAAGCCAAAGCAACGTGCGAATAATTTCTTGCCATTAATACCGAAAAAGTTTTAATTGTATCCGTTATCATATCCAACATAAGTGTGGGCACATGCGCTTATTAAGTTTAAGATTTAAATCTGGACTCCAGGTGACGTATTCGCGCGCTTCATGTTATTGGTTTAAAGTTATGAAGTAACCTATAATATTTAGTTGTCCCAGTTTGGTAGCGGTTTTATGGCCTTGCCAAAAAAAGCGACAGAAAGGCGACCGCAGGCCGGTCTCTTTGAAACTGTTTTTTTATAGCAAGATCATAAAACCGATACAAATCTTGGACGACTATACGAACCTCGGGCCAAATCCACAAAAAAAATTGTCCGGGAACAATGATATTAGTTGTTGGCTTGGCCCTCAAATAGCCCCGACTTAAATGTCATCGAAATCCTGCAACATGACATGAAAAAGATCTTACGAACAATCCCCGGACTAAAGTTTAAAAAATACAGGAAATATGGAATTCTTTCACCCCACAATATTATGAATCCTTAGTGGACATTATGCCGAAAAGAATCCAGGGGGCAATAAGAGCCGAAAGTGGTGTAACCTGTGTTAATTTATTAGATGTTAGATTCGTCCGAATATTAAATTGTCGGCATAATTTATAGATCTGATTTCCATTAATTTTTATTATTAGAATGAAACTTGTTTTGAATAAATTATTAGTTACCTTGATTAACGGTTGTTCATTTTTTTAATATTAAAAGTTCTAAACATTTTCTCGCGAATTAGAGGACAACTTTTATAAAATCAGTTCTCGTCCGAATATTTAGTTGTGTTAAGGGCTCGTATAGAACGTTTCGAATTATTTGAAACTCACCTGAAAACCGATTGAAAAGGTATTAAGCGTTACGAAACGCGATCTGTTTGTGACCATCGTCACACATTAGGGCCCAGATTTACAATCGTGGAATAAGGACGGAATAACTGTCGCCGAATATCCTTTAACGCTCCCCCACATCTACGTCGCGCTATTCTAAGAATAATGCTTATCCGACGATTGTAAAATCGGGCGTAAGTATTTTATGAGTTTCAAATGGTTTGAAATGTTCAATAATTAACTAGTCTGACCGATGGACGCACCAGTCACTTTAACAAAAATTATTGGAAAGTTGCTTTAACGGTTTGGAAATTTATTCGAATTTCTACGCTACTGTTTTATGGGTAGCACTACTATAAGCGTACTTGAAGAGCTGCAATAATAATAAACCTACTCCAGTGGAACGCTGGATGAGTACCTATATTATGAATCATATTATCCTTTGTTTACCTGACCTGAAAATGAAATGGCCTGAGCAACTGTAATTTCCAAAATGAAAACTAAGGGTAACTTTCCCCCGAAGGCTTGCGCGACAGTTGTCCGATTGGGTGCTTGTTGCGCTTTGGAACTGAATTTTCCTTCGAAGAAACAAAGGGATACTTTAGGGATGTCGTTGATTTCGCAGCACTGCAAAATAACGTGCAGTAGCGTCAGCCCTAAAGCCAAGAAGCACGATGAAAACTGGGTTAATTATTTACCTAGTTATAAAAAGAAATTATTTTATAAAAGCAAACATTGTACCGTAATGAATATTTATTGTGCAAAATTCCATCGTTGCTTCCTATGTTATTAAAAATGAGCTTAATTAAGCTAGAGCATCGAAGCCTTGAAAATTCTTAACTTTGGAAGCCATGGACTGAAAATTATGCATGACAGGAAACTGGCAACGTAAGTATGATAAGAATAAATCAAACGTGTATCTAAGGCCCGGTTTATTCATCTCTCAGTAAAGTGCCAAGTTATTACTTGACGATTAGCGCAATGCATTTGCCTATCTTTAGGGCCGGTACTTCCATCAGTGGTTAACTTTAAGCTTTGGTTTATTCCCGTGTCTACAATTGTAAAGACAATTGTTTCTATGGGAATAAACCGAAGATTAAAGTTAATCAGAGATGAAAGTATCGGCCCTAAATCTATCCAGTATCTTACTGGCCACTTACTGAGAGTTGAATAGACAGGGCCTAAATATACTAAATTTAAACTTGAGTATGAAATCGAAAATTCATTGAATTAGTGTTTTTGGCAAAAAGCTAAAAACAAATAATTACATAAATGAAACCAAAGGATTTACCTCCTCCATTGCAAAAGAAAGGACTAATTCCCAATCACATTTCAATTAAAACGAAACATTCGGATACATTTTTGGTTGCTGATCATCAAAGAATCAGAAACGAAATCTTTAATTTCAGCAAAAGGTTGGGGAATAGAACACTTGGTTTAGAAATGAAAATCACAAACCATGATATTGGCGTTTTAGGAAAAAAAAACGTTTCATATCAAGAAAAACTTTCAAATTTAATATCACAACATATTAATGAATTTTCAACACGATCAGAAAACTCTTTAATCATATCAAATCTAGTAACATTAAGGAACTTAATAATTTGGGAATGCAAAATGAAATAAAACTTCTTAACAACAATGTAGACTAAGGCCCAGTTGTACAATTAGAGTTTAACGTTAAACCAAAGCTTAAACCCTTCACAATAACATGGTTGTAATGGACGTTGCTATGGGTTTAAGCTTCGCTTAAAGTTAAACTCGAATTGTACAACTGGGCCTAACATTAGAAACTAAAAGTTTATTATCTTTAGGTCCAAAATTTAGTTTACCAATCAAAATTAATATTGCAAAATTATTGACTGATTTAGGCCCAGTTTTACACTCGTGGAATAAGGACGGAATAACTGTTCGCCAAATATCCTTCAATGTTCCTCCATATCTACGTCACATTATACCAATAATAATGCTTATCCGACGATTGTAAAATCGGGCCTTAAAGAATCTTGTTGATGCTTTTCCAAAAGAACAAAGAAGTTTAATTAGATTGGAATTTGTATACATATTAAAGGCTGAGAAGGGTTCTACCACAGTAGCTACATATGATAGATTATAAAAAATACCAATGTAAACTCACACTGTTTCTAACTCGTTCTCTTTATACAGGGTCTACCAATAAGAACTTTGTTTTTAAATTTTCAAAGAAACACACATTTTGTATTAAAATTCTGTAATTCTTTATTGAAATATATTGTAGAGATTTTACCATTTATGAATGAAACACAACAACAGGCAAATGTCCACCATGATTACGTTTGCAGACGTCGATCCTTTTAACAAAATTTTCGAGCACATTTCTGCGTAATCGTGGTTCTGTTTCACGGATGACGTCTTCGATATTGGTTTTGAGTTTCTGAATTGTTTGTGGATTATTCTCGCAAACATTATCTTTCACATAGCCCCACAAGAAAAAGTCCATCGACGTTAAATCGCAGGACCGTGGTGGCCAGTTGACATCACCTCTTAGACGTCCATTAAATTTAGTTTTCAATAAATCCATTGTTTCTTGGACTGTGTGGCACGTAGCTCCGTCCTTTTGAAACCACAATTCTTCCGCATCCATATCATCCAAAACAGGCCATAAAAAATTGATTAACATGTCTCTATAGCGCACTCCATTGACAGTAACGGTACCACCAGCCTCATTTTCGGACCAATTGGACCAATGATGCCTCCTAACCATAAGCCGCACCGTACAGTGACACGAGATGAATGTAATGGTTGTTCAATAACTGTTCTTGGATTTTCAGAAGCCCAAATCCGACAACTTTGCTTGTTGACATGCCCATTTAAGTGAAAATGAGCTTCGTCCGAAAAGATGATTTTTTTCTGAAAAAACAACATCTTGTTCAATGATTCAATCAGCAAATGCACGGCTGCTGGCTTTAATTCTTGCACCAGCTGGATCTTATAAGGCTTTAGAGCCAAATCCTTCCTCAAAATTCGGTATGTGGTCATTGTGGACAGGCCCAATTGTTGAGAACGTCGTGAAACCGATAAATTTGGATCCTCCGCAACACTTTCACTTAATGCGGCAATATTTTCGGTTGAACGGCCTGCACGAGCACGTCTTGTTGTGGTTATGTTTGCTACTGAATCGGTGAACTCAAATTTTCGCACTAAATTCGCAATGGCAGTCTCAGATGGACGTTCATTACGACCAAAAATATCGCGAATTTTACGAAATGTAGTTTTCACGGATCCACCATTTTCGTAATGGATTTGAATTATGGTAAACCTTCTGCTGTGCATACATGTGTCAAAAAACTGAATAACAGGACTCTCAACGTAACCTATTTCAACCCTATTGGAAAACAAAGTTCTTATTGGTAGACCCTTTATAAGTTGAATAAACTTGGCCGGATATCCGGCCAAATCACTATCCGCTGCATCTCTAATTAACATAATTATTAGCTTTCGGAAGTGGAGAGTGTACGAGAATTGAGCAAGGACAAATACCTGCCAGACTAAGAAGATCCTCCAGGACCACGTGAAGAAATAAATAATAGTTGCTGGAATTGGAAACCGACTTTGAAAATAAAGAGACCGACGTTGCGTTGAGGATATCTGAACCAAATGGTCTCCAATTCCTCTGGCATTTTGCAAAGAAGGAATTTGCAAAAAGTCCGACTTGGTTGGTATTAAATCCGACTCACGATACTAGCAGCAACAGAAGGTGTTACTCACTAACGGAGTTCTTTTTCTAGGAAGCCACGATGTGACCCTAGCGTTTATTCGAAACAAAAAAAAAATCTACGAGGTTGCAGTTTTCTTCCAACAAAGAACTTCGTCGGGTTGTTACTATGGTTATTTTGGTGAAGATGAAAAAGACTTCGCATACGAGCCCATCGTCAGTAGTAAAGTTCGTACCCCTTCGAATGAATTTTTAATTTTTATATAAATTACGGAAATCTGGAAGGTCAATAGCAAAGATCATAATCGAAAGACGACCGCAAGATAGCTCAGGGAGACTTGCCAAAAGCTGATTATCTTTGGTCAGCCTCAGGTTGTTCCGAGCATTGGTAAATGTTCCCTGCAAGCAAGAGATTTGCCAGAAATATGTAAGACTAAATAGTAGCTCGTATCATTGGCTCAGGCATATTTGCATATTTCTGGAAAAACGCTTGCTTTTAGGGGACATTTACCAATGCTCAGACAAGCGCTCCTTCAACCTGAGCCTGACCAAAGATAATTTGCTTCTGAGCTACGAACTTAGGTTGAAACCACCAATTACAATGTCAGAAGAAGAAGAAGAAGAAGCACGACAGATTGGGAAAGTCTTTCCTACAGCTAACATAATAGACTGGCCCAGAACAAAAATAAAAAAGGTGTAAGGACCCGAAAAATTATTTTTTTTTCTTAAAACTCCTCTTGATCTCTTGAAATCGGAACGCAGGAAAAGCATATCATTTTCGTTAGACTAGAACGTGCTTTCAAACCAGAGACAATATTAAGTTGCGGAAATAAAATTGTTTTCAATTCTCAAAGAGATAGCAAAAGCCGTGCGACCAGCCTCTCTGGCAACTGACCGCGCGACACGTGGCTAAAAATGGTAAAAGCAACACGTGTACGCCATCTAGTGGAAAGCGGCTCGCCGCTAAAAGCCCGAATCAACCACGGTCTTTTTCAAAAACTTGCTGAATTTGAAAAAGATCCCACTTCGAAGTTCGAGGGTGGTGGCGAGGGCTTAAGTAGACGGGCCGAGCGCAAAAACGACAGTTCCCGGTTCCCTTAGTTTTGTCCGCGGGAATTCTCGTCGAAATTATAGTTTAAATTAATTTTTGTTCTAAATTCGGTTTTATTTTTGATTTAAATTTTTCAGAGTTTGACATCGGTTTCGGTTAGAAAAAGCAGAAGCTCTTTTTTGTGTAGTTTTTGTGTCAGTTATCTTAAAAATAAATTCGCTCGTTAACGAATCAATATTCGTAAATCTAAAATGATAGTGTTTTCCTGAGTTACGGATACGAGAAAAATCATTTAAGTTTCGTCCCCGGTAAGCTCAGTGTCTTTATTTCATGTTATCCAGGAGTGAGTTCATGTTAAGCACTGTTCACGATAGCGGGAGTACACTGTATGTTGAAAAGCCATGACGCACACTGCGCTTGCGAGGCTAATGCCAAACGTCGGCGGTCCACGCCCTAAGAAAAGATAGGTGCTCTCCATGGTAGTAACATCGATCATACTATACGCGGCCCCAGTTTGGCAACAGGCCCTATGAAAACATGCTCGAGAAGCTAAACAGGAAAATGGCCTGCCTCCAGGACTGTGCCCATAGAGCCTACTTTGGTCATAGCCGCAACTCCGCCCATTAAACTCATGGTTGAGGAAAGAACGACAGTTTACAAACTAGGACGTACTGCCAAAAAAGACGCAAGAATGACATTTATAGCTAAGTGGCAAGAAAGATGGGACTTTTATTAAAAAAAAAAAAAAAAAATTGACACATGGCATAACAGGCAACACGAAAGTGGATGACTTTACGACTCAAGCACTCACAGGACACGGCAAGTACCTACATGGGATAAGATAAAAAAACAACAAACAGCCAAATGCTGGTACTGCAGAGTACACGGTCTTTATCTGCGAAGAATGGAGGGAGATTAGGGAACAAGCGAACTGGGAGAATAATCTCCAAGGAAAACATAGCAGAAATGATATGCGCAAATGAAGAGTTGTGGAAAAGCATTTCGGGTATGCTTAACAGCATAATGAAATTAAAATGCAAAGACGAATTGAAGAAAAGTCCGAGAGAATAAGAGACTAGTTAGAAACACTCAGGGAAAAAAAAACACTAGAAAGTGCAAACGACTAGTTAAATAGACAACTCATGTTGGTAGATAGATCTTTCGGTATAGTCTTGAGAAGATTCCCCAACCTCTACAAATAAAAAAAAGTCTCCTTGAGCTATCTTGCGGTCGTCTTCTGATTAGGATCTTTGGTATCGACCTTCGCAAAGTTCCCTAATCGTTTTACACACAAATTAAAAATTCACGCGAAGGGGTACGAACTTCACCGTCGATGGGCTCGTGTAAGGAAATATATAAACCTCGAAGAGTCAAAAAAAACTATGTAGTGTCACAAGGAGACTGTATTAAACCAATAAAAATAATTAGTATCGACGACTTGAGGTTGTGCATTCTTTCGATTCTTAATTATTCTTTACACGTGTTTAATCCTTGCTTTAGATGCACATCGCATTTGTTTTCGATTTATTACATTTTCATTATTTATTTCTCGTCTCCGGCAAATAACAACAGCACACGATAATCATATAAAGAGGTGTCCAACCCAAACGTACCAACTCAATAACAACGAATACTCTTGATCATGCCGCGCCGACGAGACGTCCGCCCCCCTTAGATTGATATTAAAACGGTTGTTAATTAAATTAGTTAATTTCATTTTGGAACCATAATCTAGTTCGTTGGCACCCTATTGCGGGCATAATTTGGCCTTTATTGCTCAAGGGATTTAACGTAGTCACGTAAACAAATCCGTAGTAACGCAAACAAATTACATAATTATTTAATGGAAGCGACAGATGCGACGTGCACATCACTCGCATACGATATAAAAGTATTGAATACATAAATTTTGGCCAAAATAAAATACGTACCACGTGCATAATTGTAGATAATAGCCCTCGAGCGTTTAAAAGCACCCCGCTTCGCGTCGTGCTTTAAACATACTCTCGGGCTATAATCTCCTAATTGTGCCCTTGATACATAAATAACTATTAACGCCGACAATGCGTGCGTAATGTGGGAAACACCTAGGCAACAGAAGGAGACTCTCATTTACAATCAAATGGAATTACGAAGGCTCAGTTTTGGCAGTGGTTTTAACGTCTGGGTATAATTTTTTCAGTAGAAAGTAGGTACATAATAAATTGTTGGTCGCCATATCCCCGAGTACCTGGTAACTACCGTGGAACCGGTTCTTATTTTTTGTTACCATAGACACTCGATAAATTCTTGGCTTTCATAATCACATTTTTCGTTAAACAAATTTAACAAATCGCTCCGGGTTATTTGTTGGGGTAATTCACGTCGACGTGGAAAATTCGACCTCGGTTATCGATTATAAATAACCGGGGGCTTTCGTTAACACCGACGGATCATAAACTAGATCATCCCGGCTCTTCCTGCTCAAGACGAGAATCAAAAATTGCTTAAATTGCAATTAAACTGAAGTATAAGTCTAAGTATGTGAGCACTTTGAACTATTCAGGTCCTTAAAAAGAGCTTACGCCGTCTGTAGTCTGTAGTCTTAGGCAAAGAAGAAATTTTGTTTCATAAAGTTGTATGCATTAGTAAATCTATATTATTTGTATGTTATACACTTTACTTTCTTCGATTTCGATTTCATCCTTATTGTTAACAACAACCGCATAATAACTGAAACTATAATTGTACGGTATAAAAACTCGGTTAAGTCACATATTACACAAATTTACAACAATTAACGTGACTACGAAAGCGTAAGAAAATACAAGACGACTCGGCGTGCATCAATAAGTTCGCCGAATTAGAAAAAACCCGCACGTTTCGTAGGGGGAATATGAAGTACCCAGGAGCAATAAACCGAAGAATTTGTCTAAGTATACGACGCAGAGAAACTCGACTTACATTATGTCTGGTTAACGTGACGATCTCTGTTCTTCCAACGCATTTCAGACAGAGAGAACCCGGTAAGTTTCCATTACATACCTGTACCGAACCAAACCGCCGTTCACACTCGGAATCGTGCTTATGTAAATGTAGATTTCAGTTACTAATTAAATAAATATTGAAATCGGGACATGTTCGTAAAGTGTAAGCGAAAAGATTAGGAAGGTACACCTTTATCGTCGCGAAAATAAATTTCTTTGCACGAAAAATATCTCATTTACGCGATTTCTCGACTGTTCGTTGAAAGTTGTTTGTATGTAACAGGGTGTCCCAAGAGGAATCTGTCAAACTTGAGAGATCTGTTCCTTAAGTGTACTTAAAGTTTTATCAAATTAGGTTCGTTTCGGAAAACGTAACGTAATACAACTTCCTGAAATTCTCAATGACGAAGCTATCAAACGATAAGAAACGTTGGTTTAATGAAGGTGTAAACGACTTTTGCGGCACTTCCCTACTAAAGAATCACACTGTACATCCCTGCAATACAGGCCGCTCAAACACGTAGTCCAATAAGCTGATTTTTAAAAACGTCACACAGACGTCTGCTGAATGTGTTTTTCAACCAATGCATGAGGGTTCCTACGAACCGTGATTATTCCCAGTATTATTAATAATGTCGCGTGTAAAAGTTGATTCATCAGCAAATGAAATGGTTCTGGGAATTTCACGATTTGCAGCAATTCGTAGACAAAAATTGAATTGCTGGCCATAATCCCCTGGTTTAATACGAGGGTGGAGTGAATATATTTCAACTTCAATAAAAGTAAAGCAGTAAAGTGCCACAGAATCTCAAATCCTGTAACATTTAATTATATTAATAATGAATAAAACTTCTCTGGAAAGAGCTACAATTATTAGAGATTTGGGAGTTATATTTGACACTAAATTATGCTTTGATGAACATGTACGAAGTCGAAGGAAAGAATGACATGAATGAATGCCGGTGTATGGCTAGCTATTACCTCCTCGTTTGGGCCAAATCTCTTTCCAGCCAGCCAAATTGGGGAACAAGAAGAACTCACCAGGGGCAACTCCTTACTCCCCCTTGTGGGTGCATGTGCTTGTGCAACTAATGATGAATGAGCTGGTGCATCGTCGTGATGAAAAGGCACTTTTTTCTTTGCCAAATATGGCTTTTCATTTCAGTATCCAACTTGTCCACTGTCCAGTAATGAAGCATAATGCTCTCCTGTGATAGTTCTCCCTTTCTCAAGATAGTCTACGAGTACTACACCATGTGCATCCCATTTGCCAATAGATCTGTTTGTTATCCTGCACTGGTGTACACTAGTGTACACTTTTTTTTACGAAATAGGCTTTAAGGAAGTCTAAATTCTTTGATGATGTGTCCATCCACAAACATTTCAGGTTGCATTAAAGCGTATTTTGTGAAAAACTATGCAGTTCTGGATAACAAACAGACCTATTACATTCCCAGCAGATGGAACTGTTTTTGTCTTCTTCGGATCACTTGCACCAGCCTCTACCCATCGTCTAGACTGTTGTTTTATCTCGGATATGTAGTGATGGATCTAGGTCTTATCGACAGGTATGAATCGGCGTAAAAATTCAGAAGGATTACCTTGAAAAAGCTCCAAACACTGCTTTGAGATGTTCGGCTTTTAATGTTTTTGGTCGATTGTTAACAATCGTGGCACCCATCTGGCTGAGAACTTTTTCATATGTAAATGTTCATGTACCCATTCATCTCAGATCTTTACGATGTCCACTGGCTCCCGCACCTTGATACACCGATCATCTCTACTGATTTGTGAGCTTTTCCAATGATATATCATTGGTTATGGCTGATTTATATGTAAATGTTCATGTACCCATTCATCTGAGATCTTTACAATGTCCACTAGCTCCCGCACCTTGATACAACGATCATCACTACAGCTTTGTGAATTTTTCCAATGATATATCATTGGTTGTGGCTGATTTATATGTAAATGTTCATGTACCCATTCATCTGAGATCTTTACAATGTCCACTAGCTCCCGCACCTTGATACAACGATCATCACTACTGCTTTGTGAACTTTTCCAATGATATATCATTGATTGTGGCTGATTTATATGTAAATGTTCATGTACCCATTCATCTGAGATCTTTACAATGTCCACTAGCTCCCGCACCTTGATACAACGACAATCAGTACTGCTTTGTGAACTTTTCCAATGATATATCATTGGTTGTGGCTGATTTATATGTAAATGTTCATGTACCCATTCATCTCAGATCTTTACGATGTCCACTGGCTCCCGCACCTTGATACACCGATCATCTCTACTGATTTGTGAGCTTTTCCAATGATATATCATTGGTTATGGCTGATTTATATGTAAATGTTCATGTACCCATTCATCTGAGATCTTTACAATGTCCACTAGCTCCCGCACCTTGATACAACGATCATCACTACAGCTTTGTGAATTTTTCCAATGATATATCATTGGTTGTGGCTGATTTATATGTAAATGTTCATGTACCCGTTCATCTGAGATCTTTACAATGTCCACTAGCTCCCGCACCTTGACACAAGGATCATCACTACTGCTTTGTGAACTTTTTCAATGATATATCATTGGTTGTGGATGATTTTGGCCTTACAGGACGTTCATCATCTTGAATCGATCTACGACCACGTTTAAATTCTGCTGCCCACTTTTTCATTGTTGAAAATGAAGGAGCATCATTGCCAAGAGTTGATCCCTTCTCAGTTTTCATTTCAATTGCTGTTAAACTTTTCAAAACCATCAAGTATTTAGGTAATTACCGCCCGACACTCCATTTTTCCCATTTTAACAAATGTTCAAAAGTTGTTAACTTCAAACTCGGAACAAAAACTTTTTGAATGGCCATAAATGAGACAGAAGGACATAGCAGTCATGTCTGATATTAGTTTCACATGGTTGGGTGTCTGGTTGGGTAGTTGACACTTGATTTAAGTGAACTGTCAGTTACTGTCACTGTGATTCTTTATTTTTGCATATTTATGAATAAATAATGGTGTTTGTAATTGAATGAACTTCAAAAACGATACGGGCCTGTTGAAATTTATATGAAAAATCGATGGCGAATGGATTTATGATGTAAGAAATGCGTACGAGGAATATCTAGAGGAAGCTGTTCCATACGACCATTTCAGCCGCTCTATTCAACGTTTTGTTGCAGCTGTTCAGGGAAACAGGACCGCAGACGTATTCTAAAAGTGATTTAAACTTCCATCCTTACCGTTTACAAGTAACCCATGAACTACTTCCTCCTATAGATAGACCTCGAAGACCGGCGATTCATTGATCTTTTCAATAATAACGAAGAGGCATTGGCAAAAGTTGTGTTCACTGACTAATCCTGGTTCCATCTATGAAAACCATTCGTGAATATGTTGCACCATGATGAAATTCAGGAAGGTCATCTTCAGCAAGACGGAGCCCATACCAATGAAAACATTGCTTTTTAAGGTTTTTTTTTGGAGATCACATCATTACACAGAAAACATATGGCCACCACGTTCCTGCGATATGGCACCCTGTGACTTCTTTCTTTGGCCGTACTTAAGCCACTCTATTTTTGAAACCCCCGTCGTTGATTCTGATGGCCTGCGATGAAGTATTACAATGAGATCGAAGAGATTATTAAATACACCTGGGATTCAATGTTGTAGATTCTGCTAAAAGAACAGCTACACTCTTGATGCCTAGTAGAGGGTGGTGGGCATATAACGCATCTTATTTAATGAATACTTGTTTGCTTTTCAACAACTTCCTTTGATTTATACAAATTATCTGACATTAGAAGAAAATAGTTCGAATGACCTGTCTGTATGTCAATTTTTAATATAACTACGACATACGTGATTTTTCTCACAGTCACAACCAACTCTGAAAACAAATTCTGTGGCTCACACGTTATATTCATAAACGGCCTAACAGATTATAGCTTCAAAAAATAAACTCTATTTGTACCGTCACTAAATAATTACAGTACTGCAAACAGCCGCCATTTTAGTGCAAATTATCGGCGAGAAATTCAAACCCTAACGACGACACATTCGAGCATTTTAAACTTCTATTTGACAGGCGTTAAATTTGATTAAACTTACCAGAAAGAAAATCACTAGAAAAGTCGGCGATTTAAACTCGACGGAAGAAAGTCACTAGAAATGTCGACCATCTAAGCTTGCCGGAAAGAAAATAACTAGAAAAGACGGTCATTTCAGTGCAAGAACGTTTTCTTTATCTTACACATTAAGCATATGAACGAAAATGGTAACTGGAGGTGACCAATGCGGTCACTGAAGTTGACCAATGCGGTCACTGAAGTTGACGAAAGTGGTCAATGAAGTTGACGAAAGTGACCATTTTAGTGCGAAAACGTGGTTTCTTTATCTTACACATTAAGCATATGGATTGCGGTACTGTATTTATTTAGTGACTGTATCTATTTGATTCCCTGACCGCCATCTATATGTCAAGCCGAGAACTATTCACTCCACCCTCGTACATTGATTTTTGGATATGGATACGACCGTCATTGTGTGTATAATGTTTTCCAAACAATAACACGAGGTATTACAATATTTTGTGAATGTTGCAATGTATCATTTGAAGGAAATCTTATAGGCGTTTTGGTTCCCGTATGGACTGATTTTATATCAAGAGTTCCAGTTTCTCGAAATCTTCGATTCAGGAGATCATGACGTCTGGGTAACGCAAAGGGGTAACGTCAACATTAGCATTATACGTTTACTGGATTTAATTAAAAATTTAGTTTACCTCTAAACTCTGCTGACAAAGTCTCTTCTTCAATATGTTTGTCATTTAACAGAAACAATAGCGAACGTTTGGTATGAAATTTCAAATTGGTGAACACAAATCTGAGGGGAAAAAATCGTACCAAACTCACTTCAATAAATAAAATAGTAAAAGATACAATTCAAACAGATCGATCTTTGCAGTTATGTCACACTTTCCAAATTCGAGAAACGAAATCAACATATTCTTTTATCCTTAGCTAATACGTATGTTAAAACAATGATAGAATTTATAAATTTGTCATTTTGAGTCGATAATTTTTTGACGTAACTGCGCAAAGATCGAGCTGGAGAACTGTAGGTCTTGAGGCTTGGAACCATTGGAACACCGACTTTCATTATTCTATTTATGACGTAATACCGTAGTTACATTGCCTACATACTCAGTATTTATAATTATTCAACAAAAAAGTTGCATATGTAAACATACCTATGTATTTGTAATATGAAATAAAAAATTTATTGGGTCGGTTGTCAGTTACAGTATCCCGACGATCTCCTACAAGTTCTGTTGAAGGTACCAATGAAAACGAAAGGTTTTTTCTATAAGGTCAGTGACACAAAATACAAGAAAAGAAAAACCCAAAAACTGAGAAGACCGCACTCTTGATAATGAACGACTTCTTTCCTTATTCAAATTACATGTATCCTTTTACTACAGTGCAAGACCAGGGCCTGATCCCTCCTACCACATGTTTCGAAAATAACAAAGTTGTAACCATTAAACAAGTGAGAAAATCAGTTACTGCTCTATGTACTGCTTATTAGAGAGAATAAATTACCCCGGAAGAATTTACAAAACACAACCCTCCCTAGTAATTGGTGTGTACTCCACATTGGATTGTATTGTAACTTTACAGTTAACCCGAATTCTATGATGCGCTTTCTTTTTTAATTTTCAGTTAAGTCAGTTGTTTTTCTTTTTAATTAGGTGAACATGTAATTACGTATTTCTATTTATTGCTTCAACCTCATGTAATAAGAAGAGGTGGAGATACTCTGAGAGTACTTCAGACGGTGAAGCGAAAGCGTTGTTAATAATAGGGTTTCTGATCCGAGAATTCTCGAGCTCGATTTCCCGATAAATTTGCTGAATTTGATCCCGGGAAAAGGCTGTCGAGGAATCGAGAAATTTCCAAATTCTGCACATCCCCTTTCCGCTCAAAACAACGGTCCGCTGCTCCGCACATCTTATTATTCTCTACGGGCGACCTTATACAGATTGAAGACTTTTACTTTAGCCAATAGCGGTTTCATGGAAAGCAACAAAGCGCATGCGACTCGCATGTACCGCCTGAAGTGCTACCATTTGACAATTCCATGAGCCTTGTACCACAAGGTTTTAAGGGGGAGGTTTGCGTGCAGGCGGTGCATTTTAGATGCGCATGACTGTACAGCTCTTGGCCTTCTTAACGTGAGTAGTGGGACCGGGCAAAATGTAGTGGAGATTACAGTGTTACAGCGAAAACTGCAAATATACGAATAGCCAATCAGTAGATTGTAATATTTTCAAAAGCAGCAACAAATAAATTAATTGTTGCTTGTACAGAATTTCTACTGTAACATTATTTAAGAATTTGAATCGATGATATTAAGCGTAGATATTTTATTTTTAATATTCATCTGTGGCTTGGATGCAACTGCATGTAATCTGCAAGCTACGCACTCTTTCAACCAATCGCATACACATGCTCTTTGTTAGTATTCTTGAAACCACTTTTGGCTAAAGCGGAAGTCTTCAAACGGTATTTATAATATTGTTTCCCAAGTCAGAAATCAATTGTCCGGTAAAGGATTTAATGCTTTCGTTTCTCGGACTATTATTTTAAGAAATTTAAAAAAACTTGTTGCAAGTCAGTTTTGATTACAATGAAATTTTAGACCAACAGTATTTTGTTTACTTTTTTTTTAAATGCATTAATATAATGCTACGGTAACTGTGGTAATAATTACTGATGTAATTAAACCGCCTTTCTTAACTACCACAACCTTTCCCTCAGATTCAAAATAAGGCCAAGGTTGGCCGCCAAGAAATTGGTTGAAATGCTTCAGTTACTACCCGCAAGGACTCGACTTTTTAAAGCAAAGAAATTTACATTTCACGCCATCACCCCCCCCCCTCATTGATTATGAAAAATACACGTTATTCCTAGTTGGAAATCTTATGTAGGTACTTCATAAATTTTCTTATCTGTCTTCCACTAATAGGAAATGGTTTTGAAGTGTCACAACTTAAATATTTTTGATAAGAATTTTTACACGTTCGTTTTAGCAACAACAGTGCCCCATTATTTTGACATAGCAGGAGTGTGCAAATTGAATTCGATGTAAACAAGCAATTTCGAGCACGTTTCGTATTAAAAAAAAAAATGCGCAGTCTCATAGATGACGCCAAATGAACCCACCCAACGGAACACACGAAAATATTTCTTTTATACATGACCCGCTTAATGCAATGATATTTATTTATACCCCGGCGTAAACTTGGCCCGAAAATAGAACTTTTTGCGTGTGAACGAACGTTTTTAAAAGTAGAGGCCCATTAACAAAAAGGACAAATAAAAAGATGATGTTTTGTGTTCTGTTATTTAAATGTATTCCACGAGTTAAGTTTATCCGTTCGCGTTCGCGTTCGTTCAAAAAAACTTATCACCGTGTGACGACAGATCAACGTGCCGAAGCCAGGGTAAACGTACTCGCAATTATTGTTCACTCGCGGATCAAGGTCGGCCTTGTAAAAAACCTGCTTTGCTTGCATCTGTCGTGTGGAGAAAAATACGAATCGTTTCATTTTGAATGGAATGGGTCCGCCGTTTTCATTTTCACGGCAATTAATAAATAATTCATTTACGCGTTGATGTGTCGATGCGATACAATTTTTACACAAATTTTCCGCATGTTTTTATCTTATCTCAGTTTACTATACAAACAAATATTTACAGCTTACAACGTAGTTTCCTTTAATATCATGCGGTCATGCGGATTTCCTGCAGATTATTATTGTACCTACGTGTACATGCTGTGCAGAATAGAAGAAAGTATTAAGTTTTATGAAGTTTCAATTGTGTTATCATTTTTTAAGAAGTTGCTTCGACCCTGGCTCGTCATAATCTATGTAGAGGAGACGGGGGAATGAGAGCCACTCAAGGAAAAATCAATATATTTCAGAAAATATAACGACGTGGCTAAACGTCCGCCGGCGGAACCATGCATTACATTTCGAAATTCCGCCGTCCGGCGGATCTAAATAATCTTAGCCCACAATTCCGCCGAAAATTCAACTGATTTGCGCAAGAACGGCGGAACATTACTCTAAAAACTAATAATACCGCCGACCGGCGGACTTTATTGAAGAGAATGCTTAATCCGCCGTTCTGATGTTGTGATGTTAAAATAATTCACTATTTTAACAGTTTTATTTACAAATTTCGAAGTTAACATACATCATGTTAAAAGTGGCCGGCCACTTTTAAGCAATCTCTTCAATAAAGTTCGCCGTTCGGCGGTATTATTAGTTTTTAGAGTAATGTTCCGCCATTCTTGCGCAAATCAATCGAACTTTCGACGGACTTGAGGGCTAAGGTTATTTTCATCCGCCGAACGGCGGAATTTCGATATACAATGCATGGTTCCGCCGGCGGACGTTTAGCCACTTCCAAAATATAAAGTGTATTCTCTCAATTTTTTTCCTTTGTTAGTTATAGTTATTGCCCGCAGGCTCTCATTACCCCACGCTCCCCTACAGTTTTTTCCCCCTCTAATAACTGTCAGTGTCAAAATTCTAGGGTTTCTGATGGAGCCTTACTTTCATCACTAATCTCTTCTGACCATGCTTTAATAAGAAAATGGACAACCAAACGAGCAAGCAGGTAAACAAACACAAAACAAAGACGTGAAATAGAATTCAACACGTGTTTGTTTACCTCATTGATCGCGACTTAAAAGTTTATTGGGGGGACATTACTTCTTCCTCTCAGTGTACATAAATATTTTTCAGAGATGCAAGGAAACAGATGCTTCTTCAAAATGCGTTTGCTTATACTGATTGAATCTAAGTAATTGCTACTATCCACATCCTAATTTTGTTAACAAAAAGTTTATCGTTTATGTACTTGTGAACATGCATATTTGCACATATTCATTTCTGACCGCCAATGTCGAGCTGAATTGAAAATACATACAAAGTGGTCGAGAATCACTGTTTGAGTTGGTAGTGCTGAATTTTATCTTTAAACGGTACAACCGGAGTAACTTCCGGTTGTTGACGGCTTGACACTGACAGCCGTCACTTTACAAGCGTCACTCAGTGTTGCCAACAACACGGTATTTAAGTTGATTACACGGTATACGGTATGCAAGGTGGAAAACACGGTAATTTGTCTCCAAATAAGTTGATAATAGGTAGAAAATCTTTGCTTACATTATTTTACTTGAAGTTGATGATATGTAGAATTTTTGTTACTTTATGTTGGTACTTTTAGATGCGAATTCACGCCCGCCTCTAAAGTCTATAAAACCCTAAACCTCATTTTTTCCGGACTGTGGTCTGTGCCCTGTGATTGAGAACCAAAAATGAGACGTTGAGAGAAGGAGACGAGAAAGCGTTTTAATGTGTTGCTTAATAAGTCTGTAATATTTATTTTGAAGTAAATAAAATGGAAGATAACTTATTTACTGGATTACTTTCACGTTATTTACTAGATATTTTATGTTAATAATAATAACGAAGTTTTAAATCAAAAGGAAGACAACTTTTATTACCGTTAGAATTTTAAAATGTATTTTTTAAACGTTAAAGAAAATTTTGTTTTTATTTATTATATTTTTGATTTTGTTTAAAGATATATTGAATTTTTGCTTGTTTTTGGGAACATTTCAATAATAAATGTACGAGTATTACGTGTTGTTATATGGATAACACGATCATATTATTTGATAACACGGTAATTTTTCGCTCAGCGACACGGCAATGTGGTTTGCTAGGGTTGGCAACACTGGCGTCACTTGACATTTCAAATTAAAACGTTAATTTTTATTCACATAACCTACAATCTTGTCGCTGTTGGTTACGTCAAATAAACCAACAAAATATACATATATCCGGGGTGGATTTACAGAAAGGAAATCAAATATTTAATTACGATTACCTATTTGATTGAGATTAAAATTAGCGTTGCCTTAGTTTAACAATTTGAATTCTATGGCAACACGAATTTTAAGCTCAATCAAATAGGTAATCGTAATTAAATATTTGATTTCCTTTCTGTAAACCCACCCTAAATGTTTTATACGTTTTTAAATGCAATTATTTCATTAAATAAATAACAAGACATTAAAAAAAAATCGTCATCAAAGCAGGCCATGGACGAAAAAGATACACATAGTAGGAGTCACGTCGAAGCTAAACCACAGTATAAGTAATTACCCACTTAAACATCAGCGTCAAAAAAAAGCGCCATTTTGTTTGATACCCATATGCAAATGTAATGTAATTTGTAAATTTGCCAAAATACAAATTATACATTGCACAAAAACACATCTAAATATACAAGTATGTCCGTCTGACAATGAGACATAGGGATTTAACATGGGAAAACAGAAATGGCTTTATATTATCTACCTGAGTAGATATATATGAAATTCTGGGTTATAATCGGAAAGATTATTGCATTCAAAGTGTTTTGATACTAAATTTGTGCAATTTCAGTTGTTAATTACTTAGAAATTAACAAAAAAAAGTTATTATTTGTTTTTTTTTCGTACAAGCTTAGTAGCTCTTTAACGGAAAGTTATAAGCGGGTCTCGTGGTCGAGGTAGTTTGTTCGTTTTTAACAACTGTAAGGTCACGAGTTCAAATCCAAATAAGGACACTTTTTTTCTTTTTTTTATGTTTTTTCAGATTTGAAATCACTTAAACTCTAAAACTAGTTTATTATTTTATTTATAAGTTTCATTTTAATATTAATTCTAATATGTATTAATTATGTAACATAATAAACAAGGTTATAATGATTGTGAACACAATTGTTACTATGGGAATTAATCGTCAAATAAAGACCGGATCTAAACGTTGTTAACTGCACACAGCAGGAATTTGAATATTTTGAAACATTTCAATCAAAGTACCTAGCATGAATCTGACGATAACTACTTCCTTGAAAGTATAATCGAATAACTAAAAGTCTGTTTTCTAAACTAAGACTTTCCATCTTTAGAATTATCAAGAAATTGGAAAACTAGACAATTGTGACATTTGAATTTCAAAATGCAATTTATGAATAGAAAATTAAAACAAAAGCTAAAGGCCTGTATTCTAAAACTAAGCTGATAGAATAAATACAAATCAACATTAAAAAAAATCTAAGTCTAAAAAAGTTTCAATGGAAAAAAAAAATTTTTGGTGATTCGGGTTTGATCTTGTAACCTTTCGGTTATGAAACCCGAACTGAAACACTAGACCACGAGAATCGATTCCCGTGGCTGTTAAAACGTGCTATTAAGCTCAATATAAAAATGCTTAAACATTTTTTCTTAATTTATAAATAACTAATGCCTAAAATAGGTATCAAAAGTTTAATTTTAAAATGCTTTAAATACCAAGATCTTTCGGATTGCAACTTACAATTTCATACAAATTAACTCAGGCAGATAATATAAAGCAATTTCTGTTTTTCCATGTTAAATCCCTATGTCTCATTGTCAAATGGACAAACGGTATACAGGGTGTTTAGAAATTGGATATATTTAATGAGGGATGGATATGAGGATATCAGTGAAGTTCAAAATACAAAAATACACTTAGTTGCTTTGTACAATTTAAGGAAAGACGGTTTTTTTTAATGTGTCGATACTTATGTTTGTGAAATTTTTTGTTACTTTTTCAGACAAGCGTAATGTAATCTGTGCAATCCAAAATTATTTAGATAAGAGGAGGCAATGAGAAATAAAATCAGAGTCTCAACTTGATTCAGCATTTTTAGCTTGACATTTGCTTTCTGGCCCCTCTCAAATCTGTTAGTTATTTAAACATTGGCCAGCGAGCAATCCCGCGGCATTTGAAATTGGTCGTTACCATATTAACAAATCCTTATAATCCATTCCTTATCTATAAATTAATTAAATAATTTGTATTAGACGATGACTGAACTCGGTGTCGCTTTAGCTCTTTGGTCAGAGCATCTGCCGCGTAAGCAGAAGACTCGAGTTCGATTCTCGATTGCGGCGGAAAAATTTGTGTTAGTGCTTATTTCTAACTATTTAATTATAAACATTCCTTATGTACTTGTTATCGCAGTATGCCGTGAGAGTATAGTAAGAAAGTGGTACTCTTGTGAGTAAATTTGACAATGAATGTCATGTCGATTTAGATTCTAAGGTTACTCCGAATTAGGCAATGTTGCAATATTTTCTTTTCGTCACGAGGTGTACTCACGGGCAAATTTACATAAAGTTGAGAATTGACAACACAGCTTAATCAATCTGATTTGAATTTTATTGTCAAAATTTGACGTAGGTATGTTTCATTGACATCATATTAAATTTGTTTAATCTAACGTTCTAACTTACTAGCTTAAAATCATTGCCTACTGCCATAACAAATAGATAAGGAATGGATGATATGTATTCAATTTTTTTCTACTGTTGTCAAATGTATCAGTTTTGACAGGTGGTTAATACATTAGTTGTATCAATTAAGCTAAGACTCTGAT
The DNA here is from genome assembly GCA_033060865.1 of Dorcus hopei. Lineage (NCBI taxonomy): Eukaryota > Metazoa > Arthropoda > Insecta > Coleoptera > Lucanidae > Dorcus > Dorcus hopei. The sequence goes on along the minus strand of CM065419.1, from coordinate 46,769,254 downwards.
TTTATTTTTCATAGCCTCTCCTTATCTAAATACAGTCGCACCTCTATAACTCGAACCTCCACAACTCGAAACTCTCTGTAAGTCGAAGTTTACTGATGTCCCTGCACATTGTGATTAACTGAAATCTATTTCTTTAACGCGAAGTAATTTTCCGGTCCCTTGAGATTCGAGCTATGGAGGTTCGACTGTAATTTTGCATCGCACAGTATAGTATAAACTGTACCTTATGTTCAATTATAATAAAGTGCTATGCCCTCAGAGCGTCTTGTCATTTAATAAACATACTGCTGTGGTATTAACTAAATTACCAGAAGTTTCCTGCAAGTATGACAACCATGAAGAAAGAACTGTAAATAAATTATCCATTAATCCAAATACATCTAGTAAATTCACTCTCTAATCTCTGAACGAACAACACCTCATAAATAAATAATCGAACCTTTTCAAAATCAATTCTTTAATTTCGTTAATAATTCACACATTTACATCGTTTAATAGTTTCAAAGTTCTCTTTCATTATTGTTTGAATTTATAAAAGATTTATTTTCGACGTTCAATTAAATAATATTCTTGACGTTTCCATTTTACAATTTGATTTTAAACTTTATTATTTTTATTTTTCTACAAAGAGAAGCAGGAGAATCTAAAGAAAAATATCACAGTAAGTAATTGACAAAATTATGTATAGATTATCCAGAAAGTCTAAAGATAGTCCAATATTTGACAATTTCAAATTTTTATACTGTCAAAACGTAATAAATAAGTTTGATTCAATTGACGAATACTTTTGTAAACGATTCGTGACAATCGTATAGACAAGGTACTTAAACCTATTGAGTCAAATTTATAGTAATATTTAAATTAATTTTAAGGATATATTCAAAGACGATTCGTGACGATCGTAGTTGAGTTATCCAAACCAAATAAATTTAAATACAAACAAGAACCTGAAATTTCTTATTAACAGATAGATTGTAAACGATTCGTGACAATCGTAGACGATTTATAAAACTTATTAGGAATTACGGAACACAAATTCACAGCAAAATTTTTAATAAAACACTTTCTTAACTAAAAAGAACCACAACCCTGAATCAAGCCTCAAAATTTGAAATTACTACAACAGAAAAAAAAATTATATAACCACAACTATAGCCGTCCTCCATTTACATTCACTTCACCCAAAATCAAATCAATTTGATTTTGAACTGAACTGATTTCAAAGTGAACAGAGAGACTCTTAAAAGAATGACGTTTTGGAACTAAAATTAACATAACCTCAAAATACGTATGAAATCACATGAAACCAGTGTTGCCAACAATGGAAAGCTGTCTACCACTAATTAGTGATATAGAAACCACCAGATTTCCACTAAAATCTTCAAAATTACACTGTTTGGCAAATATTAACAATTTTTAATTTTTCAAAGCAGCATCTTTCAACTTCAACCATACTTTACGAAATTTCTGTGTGTACTGTGGTCTTGGCATTGTCGAATCTGCAGTGTGCAATGTAAGGATAATTTTTAATCTACCTATCTGCTGAATGCGCCCATTTGTAAATTTATTTGTCATGAGAACCAATCTTAATTAACGAAATACGTTATTATAAAAATCACTGAAATACATACGAGAAAAGTTAGTCTTTGGAAATTAAAAAATGAGCTTTAATTTTTATGATGCGAAATAGTTACATGAAAAGAACCACCAAAAATTTCACTAACCGCGAAAGGAGAAAACCTGTCGCTAAACGAAGGTTCCGAACCACCAGATCTAGTGGAGAATCCACCACATTGGCAACACTACATGAAACCGATAACTGATAAATGCTGCGTTCGAATATTATACGTCGGATGTATCTGGAACGTATGATCTCATCTTTCTCACTCGCGATTTTTAATCTATTTTGTATCTCGCTCCTCCGTTTAAGAAAATCTTGTGTTTATATTATTTCCATGACAACAGGCGACTTTTTTACACCCTACTTAAATGTGGGATGTGGAAGATCGTCTGTTGTCATGGAAATACTATAAACACAAGATTTTCTTAAACGGACGAGCGAGATACAAAATAGGTTAAAAATCGTTATTGACAAAGATGAGACCATACGCTCTAGATGCATCCCATGTATAATTTTCGAACGCAACTTTAGAAAACCAACTTGATCAGTACGGGGTGCGGGAGGGGAAACTGAATCACTTCCTCATCACTGATCGCCAAATGAGTAACTCCAAATGGAATGCAATCAATGATTTTTAAGTGAATTTGAATCGATTCGTGTTCAAATAAGTTGTAAATGGAGGACGGCTTATATCACTACAATACGTTACAGGCAGTCCTACCAACTCAACCTAAAAAAGAAAATAACAAGTCAATTGACGGGCAGAAGCGCGCAATTCAAAAATTCTCCAATAAACTTCTTCAGGTTTTCAATCCATAACCTAAATATTGTGGCAAAATAACTAGATTTCAAAAAAGCATGCAGCAGGTTTTATAATAAAAACTGTTCGCGCCGTATATCTCCATTTCTTTCCAACGACATCTTCAATTTTATGTTGACAAGCGTTCTTTGTTTCTATGTATGTATTTCGATTGTAGTAAGTATGTAGCATAAGAACGCTGTAGACCTACACGAAAGCAGGACGAAGTAACGTCCACCAACAGAGAGCAGTGTTGCCAACATCACCATCGAGAAAATTCTCGACCAAAACTCATTTATCCTTCAAATTCCTTAAAGTACACTTTTTTGAATTTTAATTGATTTCTTTCCTTTCCAAAAATTGATTTATTCGCGCCTTTTCTTGCAATACGTTTTATGAAACTGGGCCTAAGCGAATTATTTTAAAATTTGGTCGCAATTTCAAGTACGGCAGAGATTTCGAGACTTTTACAAAAAAAAATCTGCCCTAAATTCTTAAGTGCATGTAAAAATCTAAGGAATAAATCCTTAACTTGGCAACACTGCAACAGAGGGCGCTCCTCAAGTTTAACGGAAGTCGTTTCAAAGTAACACAAAGACAAAGTTTAAAATGATTCCTTTCTAGATTTACGTATTGCTTGGGTCTCCATGGTTTATACTGAGTGATACACTATCTTTATACGTCTATTTAAGTAATAAAATTAAAAGACTTCATCTCCGGAGTGAATCGATTAGGTAAAATAAATCAAGGATCGCAAATGGAAACATGTATTACAAATGTGCATCTAATCTAAATTTCTGCAGTGTAGATAATGAAATGCACAGTAGAGAAAGTGAATTTGATTCTTAAACGGGAATAACACATTGATGCGAATGAACGAACCCGCCGCGCCGATCGACGTGTGCTTTATGCAGAGAGATATTAGAAAGGTAGGCACGATTATACAAGATATACATATTCTTTGGCCAACATGTTATATGACGCATTAAACGACTGCAAAAACCACTTTCACTTTTATTTAAACGAAAGATTTGATGACATCACCGAATAAATCGCGAATTACGTGCGGCGCGAACGCCTCCGATTAATTTCAGCGGTTTCAATCGAGACGAAAATCAATCGATGAAAGCCGGCTGTTGCTCGTTTATGTATCGCACGCCGTTTCTCATTGTCGATCGTTTATCGTCGTCGTTACGCCGGCGACATTACGTGCCTTATAAATCGCCGTTGCCTTTTTTGCAATCGCAAGTAAAAGTAGTAGGTGTGCCATACGAGGCCAATAGAAGCAAATAACGCCGGAGGCCATATTGTATCTGTGGATACGGAAAAGCTTTTCACACGCACACTTTCAAACAGGAAGCCTCACCAATGTTATCTGGACAAATGAAAATCGCAACCTCCGGAAACTCACTTGATTACCGAAGGTTGTTACATTGTGATTTGCGCGAGTTTCGTTCGTCGGAAAAGGGAAAGGACGGCGTCGCGTTGGCGTCGCAAGGACCGACCGGAGAGTGTTTGTAAACGCATTTACATGAACGTGAACGAGCACGCTTTTTCTTTTTCTTTTTTTTTAATTTCAATGATGGACGACGTCAACACAAAGGAAACGGCGACGACGTGCTCTATGTACCATTGATGAGTAATAAATTTTTCACCATGCACTGCACCTACTAATCACTGAAGCATGTTTGACGTGAACCCATACTACCCAACAAACCAAACAACACAAAGGACTGGTGTGTTGGTGTTACAACGGAAGTTGCTTACCTTTGAGTCGCCATGCGATCCTAAAGGTAACAAGTGTCAAGAGAAGCTGCGGACGAAGGCCTCGTCGCACTAACTAATAACAATGCACAATTACAATAACAATAAAGCAGACGACGCTCCTGGGAGTGGTACGAACAACGCGTCCAACTCGAAGATACGCGGCACAATAAAACCGAGTGCCACGGAACCAGTGTTGACCGGGAACCGGGAGGGGAGGAGAAGGCCACGTGGGGCAACCGGCTGCGCGACGAGGGGAGCCCGCCTTGTATTGACGCAGCCACCCTAGACTACACCCCACCTCGTGTTTATGATCGCATGGATAATTATACCTGGTCAATGACGGCCGCCGCGACGCCAAACAGCCAAGCCCTTTGGACAGGCTCTTGACCCGACATACGCGTCGTACGTTCTTCTATTTCAAAAAAAAAACAAATTTTTAAATCGGAAATTGATTGTCTAGCCGCACCGCGCCGCGCAAGAACGGCGGTGTAATAAAATAATCCCTACTCTACCACCTACTACACCCCACATGTGTAAATTGCTAAATTTTCTTTCGTTTTAAGTCCTAGTTTGAGACAAACAAGAAAAAATTAAAAATAAATAAGTACCATCGATTGAAGGTACCTACAGTACAGTTCCGGATTATCCGAAGCAAATGCCGAAACTTATTTATCCAAAATGCTTGAAACTTCCTGTTTGATATCATTTATTTTATAACTACACTCGCGATTTAGTTTCTTATTTTTAAGCGTTGGTATCCCTGGGGGAATTTGTGAGAAATTAGGTTGGTACACCTGACAATCGAACTTGCGCGAAAGATTGTATCGTGCGTGTTAAGATGGAACGCGCATGTGGCACAAGCACAATAAAGGTTCTCAAGTGTTTGAAGCGTTTTTTTTATTCAACCAGCGAAGTAATACGTGCCCAACACCTGATAACAAGTAAAAGTAAGTGAAAAACATAACACTCCCGATTATCCGTGACATCTCGGTTCGTGAAAAAACGGCTCGGAATTTGCGCCGAGCACTCGGCTCGTGACACCATAAGCCCATAACTCAATCGTAGTATTTTCGAAGTAACGATCAACACTAGATTCGTTCGTCGATTCTAGTAGTTAAATACATAGAACCTGTATTGAATACAGGTACCCTTTGTCTACTAATGGTACTTGAAAGCACCAGGATTTAAAAACCTCTTAAATACCGAACATTTACGAGAGAAGGAGAGTACAATAAAATCTGGGCGAGAATTTGGCTTGAATTTCGACAAATTTGGTAAGTCAGGCTTTTAATGAGGTTATATTTCTGTCAAAATAAATAAATAAAATTTGAATTAAACGTCAGAATTACTAGCGACATGTATTAAACGTCAAAAATCTTAAAGTGAGGTTTACATTGTACAAACGACTTGCCCGGATTTTATTGTCCGCTACTGTACATAAATTAGTGTTGTGAGTCGGTAATATTACCGTTACCTTACGGTAAATTTCCAATGTTACCGGTAAGGTAACATTCATTAGCGAGTTATCGCAACCGTCACGTTAACTTACGGTAAACGTTAAGTTAAGATCACGTGATCCAATGGAAAATGAATGGGGCCACGTAATTTTAACGTTTACCGTAAGTTAACGTGATGGTTGCGACAACTCGCCATTTATTACGGTAATTTTTGAATGTTACCTGTATTGCCAACATAATGGAAAAAGCTGTAATTTTTCCAAATGATTGGCCGCGTTCAGGTAACTGCAGCGCTGCAGTGCTCTAATAAAGCGTAAACCTGAACGAAATGCATGTGACGTCATTGTTTGCAGCACTTTCTTCAAGCGGTCGCCATTTATCAAGCGGGGTATTTATATGCTACATCACAGTGCTGCATTACATCGTAGGGAATTCATAACCTCTACAACTAAATCAAGTTCAGGTAATTTAAAGCGCTACAACTTTACGCTGTGCTGCAACGCTGAAACAATTTTTTTACCTGAACGCGACCATTGATTGTATTCTAAACTTGTAAATTGCAACTTAACTAATGAAATAAACTCTCAATAATATCTACAGCGTGATTCAGAATAAGTGTCCGACCCGTTAACCGCAGATAATACATGAAAAAACAAAGCAAAGAAGCTATATGCATAGGGGGTCTAACATGCATAGTTTTTGAGACAAAATTCATTGAAAATTCGGATGTAAATTGGTTGATGGTCACTGGAATAACTTTATTACGCCACGAAAGCGCTAAAAATGAATTAAACACGTGAGTCTGGCCTGCACCAAAACTAAAAACGTTTTTCTTTATGGTCTTCTTTACGCAAAAAGAATTTATAATGGGCAATTCATTTATTGTGGAGTTCGAACTTGTGTACGCAGACGGAACCAATGAATCACAATTTTTTTACGACTAAGTGAGGGTAGACACACTTATGAATTTGCCAGTGCAAATTAGTTCGCGATAGTGCGTGAAACGTTCGCTTAACTTGTAGTGGCAATTGGTGGAAATTTATTAAATTCAGTACCTATTAAGATCACCATGGCTATCATATCGAGCATCTGTTATAAAAACCGTAAATTTTATAAGTACACTTTAATATGAGACTCATAAAAGACTTGACCTTAACTTTTATAACGGTGCCAATGCAGCTGATTAAAAAAAAAAATTAGACAATACCGACTGGAGAGTTGTTAAAATTATTAATTTCAAATAAATTGAATTATTCTATGCTTCACATAAGAATCACGTAGTTTTACGTTGTTTTTAAGCAGTCGGAAGTCACACGTCTTCTAAAACAAACATTTACAGTTTTACAATACTAGATAACAAAGCGCAGTTTTTTTGTTTCTAATTATCGATATTACTAATTTCACAATTAACTCCAAGGGACTGCCAAATTCGATTGATATTGCCAATGTCGATTTAATTCGCATTCGAAATCTTCGCGTTTATTGCTACAGCTGCTGACTGCCAATAAAATTTATTGTCCTTATAAAAAGATGCCTCGACAGTAACAAACGATTTTCTTACGTAATTTTATAAATACGGCATCAGCGGTACTTAAGCGGTTTCAATTTAGGACTCACAAGACGCTGATTTTTCAAATGTCTCCAATAAATTTATTTCTTGCAATTTCGTACTTGTATGACTTTAATGAATACGGATCGGACACTTATTCTGAATCACGCTGTATAATACTTAAGGCTTACTTTTTATTCTTTAGGAAGAACATAAGTACTTCTGTAGGTGTTCGTTTGTTCTGCACTTTTCTGCACTTTTCTACACTTTCTGCACTAACCATTCCTGAGGGAGTGAGATGTATATACATAATTGAATGTAAGTAGGAGTGAGAAAAGTAGAGTAAAGGAGTTAAAAGTGTAGAAAGTGCAGAACAAGCCTATTGTATGAGATGTGACTAATTCATCTCGGATGTGGCTATGTCCAAATGCATAAAATATTAATTAAGTAAAAATCTTCACAATCTGTGATAAATTTTAACGGACAAAGAAATGCCTTTGTTTGTTCTAATTTTAAATTTAAGAAGCACATTACCTACAGATGGACAACAAATGAGCAAGAAATCATTGCACTAAAGAAAGAAAATAAAAAAAATCGTAAAGAAGTTTCAAAATAAAAAAAAAAAATAATTAAACAAAAAAAAATGAGTGAAAATCGAAGAGAAAGAAGAAATTGATGATAAAGAAACACGTTTTAATAAAGAAGGCAAAGGCGACCGACAAATTGAATGAAAAATTTATTTAAAAAAAAGGAAAATTCAAACGATACACAGCGTGAATAAAAAGTAAGGAACATCGAAGGTAGAGCCGTTATTATAAATTTTACAGGAAAAAGTTTTAAACAAAAGTTAAATGCCTAATTTTCTGCCACAGATTGGAAGTCTTATTTTTTTTTCTCTGATAATTCTCAACGATAATTTTTTTTAATTGCAACCTATATTTTTCTTTGACGAAACTGATAGAGTACTTCTTTCTTTTTACGGTCGTATAAAAATATGATAAGGTTGTATAAGAAAAATTTCGAGAAAATCAACTTTATTATCCGAGCCTGCCTGTGATAAAGTAAGGATCATCGAAGGTAGCATCTTTATTATAAGTTTTATAAAAAAAAAGTTTCAAACAAAAATTGAATGGATAATTATTTGCCATAAACTTGCATTTTTCATTTTTCCTGTAATTTCGAACTGTGACTTTCTCTTTTCGGCCATCTAAAAACATTAGTGTTTCATTAAAAAAATTTCAAAAAAAATCACCTCTATTTTCAGTGCTTACTATTTGGAGTTTTAAATGTTCACGCTTTTATAATAAAATTTGACAAATTCAACAAATTATTAAAGATAAAGGTGAATTGCTCCATTTGATAGTGGTGACCACTGACCAGAATTACTAAATAATTATTTAGTGACCTTGACACATCTCCATACTTCGTAGTAAATTATTAAAACATAGCAATCTCAGACAATAAATTAGACTTCTCGAATTTTTTCTTATACAACCCTACGACATTTTTATACCACCGTAAAGAGAAAAAATACTCTATCAGTTTCGACAAAGGTAGCAATTTAAAAAAGTTATCGTTGTCGTCGAAAAAAAAAAGAAAAACACCAGTTTGTGGCAAACAATTAGCCATTTAACTCTTATTTAAAACTTTTTTCTGTAAAACTTATAATAACGGCTTTACCTTCGATGTTCTTTATATTGCTTATACATATTCCTATGTTACCTTATACATATTAAAAAAAAAGACCACGTTGATATGATATAATATAAAACAATTCTGGAAATAAAAATAAAAAACGATAAGTCAATTCAGTGAAAAATTAAGGAAAGGAGAAATGTGGAGAAAATTTTTCTACAAAAAAGTTAAAAGTGGTTTTGATATTTTCAAAAAGAGTATCATGATTTTCATGTCTGACAGTTACACTTGTATCATCTGCATGAATTGTGAGATCTTTACTGATGGCCCAGGGCAGGTCATTTATAAAGATTGTGAAAAGTGCAAGACCTAAAAGTGATCCTTGGGGTACTCCGTGTGTTATTATATCTTACCTGAACATTACCAGCATTATATCTTACCTGAACTTAGTGTATCTATGGTTTCAGTTTGTTTCATATTGTTCCAATTTGGATAGCAAAACATCATGACTGATTAAATGAAAACCTTTTGATAGATCAAAATTTATCGAGCCAACATTATTTCCATCGTTTATGAGTTTATAAATATTTCTGAGAATGTTTCCACGGAAACCATGTTGTGAATTCGTAAATAATTTGTTTGTTTCAAAATAGTTAATAAGCCGCTGTTTTATAGCTACTTCAATTTTTTTTTAAAAACTGAAAGGATTGAGATCGGTCTGTAATTAGCTAAGTTGGATCTAGATGATTTTGGAAATTTTTAATTGTTGTGGAAAAGTACTTGTTTCGAAACTATAATTTATTAGATGCGTCAATGGTTTTGTGATATACGTATTTAAACAAATGGCCATTACATTATATTAAATTCATTTAAACAAACAATCGATCAACCACTTTTGTTGCATTAAAAGAAATTGTTAATAAATAATTTTAATTTGAACAGGGTTATTTTTAATTTATTCATGAGCATAAGAAATTATCTACGAACGTGCAAAGAACCCAAAAGCGTTCATAGATTTTATTAAATTAAAACAAAAGGAAAATGTTGCGCCCCGAACCGAAAGAATTTCATGTTTATACACGAAGATGTCATTGAAAAATGAACAAATTAATTTCTCAATAACGAACAACGTAGCAGTATTTTAATAATTTAATATTACATTAAGATCCCGACACGCTAGTAATGTCATCGTCGCCGTGAGTATATGATATGATATTTATGATACGGCGGCGGCCAACAGACTCGTTGCGTTGATATCGGGGAAGACGAGGCATTGCATAATATAGAACTCGATTTTTTTGTGTGTATGAATAACTAATTAAATTGAATTTATATGACATAAAAAAATAAAAGTTTAATTTTCTAAATCTATTAACACCTCTTATATTAATGACAACGATTAATAATTTTTTTAAATTAAATTTATTTCACTTCTTTAATTTAGGTAAAAAATGTCTACAACACGCACATTTTTGTACGGTAATCTGATAAATAGTCGTGTATAAACAATTAACTACAATTCTTATTCATAGGTCTCTATCATGATGACAACTTGATCGATTTGCGAGTTATTTTGACAGGTCGGCGGGCGCCTTATATTCGTAAACAATGTTTTTTTTTATGGGTGTAATAAAAACCGTCTGGAATATTATCAGAGAACTAATAGCCTTACGTTTTATAAACTTAAATGTGCGCGGCCTCTGAAATGTCCTAACGAACGCCGCAGTCTGGTAATTATGCCGTATTTCCACAATCAGGAAGAGCAGATCTACAAGATTTCGTCAAGAAGGATATGGTATTGCTATGTCCCTATTAAAAAAAAAATCATTGATAACATCATAAATGTAGACAAGAAAAAAATTTAATCGATTAAATTTAAACGCACTTTTTTAAAATTGCTAAATTTATTTCAGATTCTTTAACGTACCTACTGCACGTTGGAATAAATTTAAAAAAGAAATTGTTCAATTTAAAAATAAAATTACTTTCACAAATAGACTTTATAACACTTCAATGCTATTTCAAATTCTTACTTTGGGTACATTAAATACGCAATCTAATTCTTGTATAAATCGTATTTTGTTAAGAAATATTGTAAAGTAGGCCTGATGTATATGCAAATCGCCGGTAAATGAATTTAATAAATGATGGGAGGCGGAATTTCATTCAAGGCTTCGTTTAAGTAAACACGTAAAAGTAGATTTATTAGGAGACATAAAAAAGAGTTCACACAGAAGTTCTTTATACAGTGAAATATACAGAGTGGTTTACGGAAACCGTTAACTAAAAATATGAATAGTGTCAATAAATACTTGACATTAATGGTTTTTCCTTATACCTACGAAACAGTATATTTTTCAAAATATATTGATTGGCTCTCATTCCCACGTCTCCCCTATTTATTAGCAAACAGCAATGTAATATTTTAAGTAGTTTATTGTTAAGAATTAGTGTCTTATAAGATTTGTACTTGATTTATTTTGTTAGATCAATAACTTTTGATCATTCCTTATCACACCCTCGAATCAAACGAAAAACAACGGCAAAAACCAATTACCCACATAATGTGTGCGCGTACGCACGGAGTTAAAAGAATAAACCATACAGGCAACCGTTGCTTGCTTAAACAAAAGAATTTTCAGTTAAATTCTACCCCCAGGCAGCTTGCACACCATTATGAACACACCCTTCTGGCATGACCACCTATTACGCGCGCACAACTTTCATTTATAATACAGTTGCAGACGTTCAGTTTAATGTTGTAAGGGTAAATTCGGTGGGGTGCGCTGCGAGAGCAAACAAAAAAAAAAAAAGAGGAAAATGAGCTAACGCGATCGGGACGGAACGCGCCGAATAAAGTAATTACTTTGAATTTTTTCTTTATGTGAAACCGAGTGTTTTCGCCGCCGTTGCCGGTGTGATTCCGACAGGAACTTGCCTGCCATGCCGGTCTCTGCATTGCCGCCGCTTCTCTGGGAACGGGAATTGAGGCGGCGTTGCCAGTTTCATTGAATCACGAACCAGCTCCGAACAAAAGAGAGCTCTCGGCGCTAGTTTCCTCTCATCTTTCATTGAAGTATTAGATTTATTATTGTCATTTTACTTAGCTATTTCCTTTATTCAAAAAATGCTAATGTTATTTAGGAATTTGTTTCGTAATTTAATCATACCTTGAGCAAAACTTTCAAGTTTAATTAAAGCTAAAAGGATAAAATAATTTCTGTATTTTTAATATCAAAGGTAAAAGAAAGGACGTTGAAATGAAGTTTGTATAAATATTCGACGTTTTAGCACAAAAGAAATCTTATTACATAATAAAATGACTAAAATTGGATTTGTTTATTACAAGCTCACGTTCGCTCATATTTTAGGAAACCATAACATAAGAGTGAATCTTGTTAGACCGTTTGATTCAAGATCAAGCACGGATATGTGGGATAAATAATTAGGAAGCTATTTTTTGTATTAGATTTGAATTCGCGTTTTCACAAAAAAAATTGTTGTCATCATTGTATGACGCGTCTCAATTTTCTTCTAAACACAGTTTATAAATATGAGCGACGTTAAATTGAGGTGGAGTCTAATAAAGTGTGCGAGGTTGAATGTATACGCGAGTTTGAACATTTCGAGCGACGACGCTAAAAATTAATGCAATCAATTTAAATGACCCAAAGTGAAGTGAGAATAAACATTAGTTGATGTATAAAGCCGTAAGAAACTAAACAAATTTTTATTTCGTTGTAAATGAAATTGTAAATGTAAATTGTTCTCTGGATCAAACAGCGCCACCTATCGTTGTTCATGGCAACGCGTAACAATGTCAGTGTCGTTGTAACTCTCGCTCTATTGTCACTCGTGCTTTGCATCTCGGGATCGCTGTTACAGAAGAATAATATCACCGCTCAACCTGCAGACAAGACCAAACAAAGGTCAGATCTTGAGCCAATAACAGCACCATCTGTTGCACTTCGATTGAATTTTGATGCTTCGTTTGCATTGCAAAAATCGAGGTATTTCCAAGTTTACAGAACAAGAATAACTTGCAGACGAAACCAGAGGTTAGTTTCTGATGAACTACAGCGCCACCTATTGCTCCTCTTCCGGAGTAAATGTAGTTATAGTCTGAGTGATATAAGAAGTCCACGATCGGATTAAGTCTCCCCTTCATTACCGTCTGCCCAATGGTAACGTTGCTAGGATGAAGTGGCACTATTCTTAAGAATTCGAAAAATACGTTTGCCTGATATCTTTATCTTACGAACAAATAAAACAGAGTGAGAGAGTGCTGCGTGTGAAACAGAGGGAAACAGGTACTTAATCCGATCATGAACTTCTTATATCTCTCAGCCTATTAATAACAATTTTGTTTTGATCCTAAAAGTGCTCCTTGGGAGGGGGAGGGGGCGATTTGCTTTCGTTAGGGTTAAAAAATTGTAGACAAATGCAATCGTAAGAATAAACTGATTTGCAACAATAAAGAAATTTTTATATAGGTTATGTACGGCCAAATGGATGAGATTTCTCCAAATGTACGGAAGAAGATTATTGTCGTTTATTAAATTATTCTCAAAAAGGAAAAAGAACAAAGCGGAAGAATAATCCGACGAAAAGAAACGTTTTTCGTTTATTCTATTCTTCTAACAAAAAATGACAATGATGACCACTTTTTTTTACTTGCGACTGTACAAAAGTATTATATCTGAAACCTAATGATTGTTTTAGCGATAAAAATGCCACCAAAAAGTTCTATGTAGCAGTATTAAAAAAAAATATGAAGGCAGTCAAGGATTTTGTTACGGTTGAAAAATCCAATTAAGTTATTCATGGTATTTGCCGAGCGCCCTGTATTTAAGCGGGCAGTAAGAGTTCAGTGTGCCTACGTAACGGTCGTCACATTTCACAATATTGCTACTATTTAATCCTACAGTATATCTCCATTTCACTCTGTCGCCCGGTTAAAAACTAAGTTCATTCGTAACGACTTCCGTCTCGGCGCATAATGGAAAGAACGCCGCACTCGTCTCGCGGTCAGACTTGCATCAGCGCTCGTGCCGTGCGCATCGTTTATTTGTGTCTTCAATCTTTGTGTTTCTTTCATGAAATTTTGTGATTGCAACCTGAAACGGAATCTTCTCCGAGATTTGTTAAAGCACGCCGAATGACTTTCAAGCTCGTTAGAAAGCTTTTCGAAAGCGTGCTTCTGAGATAAGGAACAGGTATGTCTTGTGGCCATTTTGTGTTCCTGCGGATTCGTAACGCGTATCTCTCTCTTCTATTAGGCTTTTAGTGGTAGTTGAGAAAACAGAGAAAACCTTTTTTGGGTGAAGGAAAACGCCGGAATCGGTGGTTGGAACTAGTTGAACCCCCGGCAACACGGCTCACTCCCCGACATGAAAGTGAACCTGATCCGTCGCCTCGACGTCACTTGATGACGTAACTCGTGCATGACTGCACTTACCTTCATTGGAGGCCGCTACCTCGCTGTTGACAGCTGAGTGTCATTACGCCGGATCCTGGTTACAAGGTCGGAACTACTCTAATTATTTTTAATTACTCTATTGGGTTGATTCGCCGTTCCGCGGCGTTGTAATTTTTTTTCTCATTTAGTTGTTAATCAAGTGAATTTCTTTAATCATTTTAAGCGTTAATTGTAAACGAAGATCGTTGTTTATTTAATTACATTTCGTGTTCTTTTCATTGGGACCCCTTCTGGGTCGAAGTCGATACTTGTAAATTTATTTTTCTTATTCGTTATTTAATTTTGAGTATTTTAAATAAGAACAAGTGTGCTCAGCTGGTGATTTTTATTTTGTTCACTTTGCCCACCTTTTACTTGGGATTTCGTCGAACCCTCCCATCTCCAGGAGCTTTGCCGAGCGGTGCTGGAGAAACGTCAGTCACTCGCACAATTTGCTGACCTTCAGGTAGGTAGCAATTTGTTACTTGTAAACTTTGTACAATGCGGAAATACAACAAATTTAAAATGTCATATTAACAAACATATTAGCAAACAACCTAATGTATTAAAACTGACTGAACCAAGAAAAAAAAACTAAATCGGTTATGTCATCCAGTCCTCACCCATAACTCGAAATGAGTGGTCCAAGCACTTCACAATACCAACAAAATGCTAATATTATTAGTAACTTGAATATATCTGATTCTGATGATGAAAAGGAAGGCATATTCGAGCTACAAGTTTGTCTAAATCAAAATCGAATCCCCGACAACAAACAATCGTAAAAACTTTTTCTGATTTAACATCATGAGCAGAAGGTGAAATGAAAAATATAAAAATGACTAATGCTATACTATTTATGATTTGTAATGACCTTTTTCGATAGTAGAAAACGAAGGTTTGATAGAAAATAAATATAACGCCATAATAGCTGCACAATAACAACAGACATATGGACAGATACCTTGCAAACACGAAATTTTCTGGGTCTCACTATACACTTTGGTGAGGACCTACATATCCCTGGGTGTATATGAATTAGCTGAAAGGCATACGGCCGCCTATATTGCAAAAATACTATAGGAAATATGTGCAAAGAATGGAACATTTTGAATGAACATGTCACAGCAGTAGTTAGTGATGTGGTTGCTAATATTACCAAAGCAATAGATATAGTTTTTGGTAGCAAACGCCATATACATTGCTTTGCTCACCAATTTAATCGTTGAAAGGTCTGTAAAATCTGTTGATGATCTATGTATTACCTATTACATATCACTAAAATTAAAGAAACTGTATCATGGTTTAAACATAGTGTTGTGACTAGTGACGAATTGAGGAAAGCCCAAAAAGGTGAGGGTATAATTGGAATTGGACTTCCACATATGAAATGATCGAAAGGTTTTTAGAATTGCGTGAATATATAAATGCTATTTTCAACAGACATGCAAAAGCAACTATTATGATAAGTGCGAAAGAAATTCAAGCGATACTTGAGGCGCAAAATCTCCTTCAACCATTAGAAGCAACAACTAAAGAAATTTGTGCAGAAAAATACACAACGTCCAGTCTAATTATACCAATAGTACACAACTTACAAGAAGCTTTTAACAAAGTAGTTGTTGTAAATACATATCGACGACCAAGGTTTAAATATTGTCGCCTCTTTAAAAGTAGTTTTATTAAAAGAATTGACCAAAAGGATAGGAGATATTGAACAGACGGAAATATTGGCGATAGTTAATTTGTTGGACCCGCGTTTAAAAAAAAAGTACTTTAAGAATGCCGTAAACTGTGCTAAATCCGAAAACCTGATGATCCAATGGAGATTTCATATATTCAAAAAATTCAACCAGTTAACCTTAAAGTTGAACTTTGCAGGTAAATTTGTATATCCTTATGTTATATTATTCTCAAAATAATTATCTCAATCTTTTTGTAGAAGAGACCTTTAATTTGTAGGCACCAACGACTGAAACAGCCTCTAATTCCACTCATGGAGAATCTCTTGGAATTTTAGAAAACAAATAAAAAAAATTATCCTAAATTATCGAAAATTACCACTAAATTCTTAACAGTTGTAGGAACATCAGTGACCGCTGAACGTTTATTTTCAAAAGCAGGACAAACCCTTACACAACAAAGAAACCGACTTAAGGGAAAACAATTATCAAAAATATTATTCTTAGACAATTAATAAAACATTTTGGAATATCCAGCTTAATACTTTTTTCATTACTTTTAATTTTAATATGCCAACACTTAATATCTGTTTATTTTTTATTATATCTTAAAATTAAAAAAAAAACACTTGTTGAAACCTTTAAACTGAATTGTAGTTGTCGACATTCAATTTGATAATAAGTACATAGGTAACATTTTTGTTTTTCTTTAAATTAATAAAATATGATTGTTGATTCTTCATACATTTATTTCTAATTTCAACACTGATGTTAGCAAACGTCGATGTAAACTTTCGATGTTAACATCGATGTTGATCCATCGATGTCCCATCCCACTGTATAGTACATACATACTTGGAAACGTGAAAGGTAAGATGATCCAAAAACAAAAGAAAATCGACGGTTCTCTGACAAAGTTCATGAAAATTTTAAAAAAAATCAACGGAAAGCAAAAGAAGAAACTGCGCGAAACGTCTAACTTACTACAAAAAATCGCTCCAAAAGTAAAAGCAAAAGGAAATTTAATAAAAAAAACTACGAAAGTCAAAAATGGCTTTGATGAACAAAAAAATTTAAACAAGTTCGAATAATAATAAAAATGACCAAATAAAACGAGACAGAATAGCAAAACACAGTTTTTCGTTCTTTCTATTCTTGGTATTTCGATGCAGGAGTTTTTAATGTTAACTTTCGAAATAACACCCTAGAGAAAAATGAAAAATGATCTATTGAATTATTAAGAACTTTTAATTTAAAAATGACTACAGTTGAACCTTCGACAATCGCACAATTGACTTCAAGTTGCACGGATAACATTCTTTGTGATGTACCCAAGAATCTCTACGAAGTAGAAACTTTGCATCTACACATACCCGATCACCTAGCACAGATCCTCTATATTAAAACTTGCCCAAAGACACCTGAAAAGCAAACAGTAACAATTGAATTATTAGAAATGAAAAAACATTTACCCATTTAAAAACACCTTGCAAGAAACAAACTGGGGGGAGGAATATTTAATATCCACAAACGTCGATTATAATTTTATTGTTTTTATAAATCATTTCAAATTTATACACGACAGAAGTTTTCCTAAAAAAGATATAGTAATTAAGGATAATAAAAGTACACTAATGACTTAAAAGAGATGAAAAATACTCTCGAGGCTCTGAACACAACAAGGATGGTGAAACGAGACAGAGATCAGAAGTCGTTTACAAAAATTTTCAAAAGAAATATAGATAGACAAACAAACAAACAAACAAAAGGCAATGTGGAGTATAATTCAGTAATAAATTCGCTAACGCCCGAGGAACTAAACCAATATCGATAGTTTGGTTCAACATTTCTATGATATCTTGAACAACTTATTTAACAAATTTGTTCCCAGTTACGCCACTGTCCACGGTCGTAGTTTTCCACCCTGGTTCACAACTGAAATTATTAACAATATTCGTTTAAAATTTTTTTATCATAAGAAATTTACTTCCACTAAAAGAATGTTATATTATCATAATTTTGTAACGTACCGTAAACTTATAAAAAGCAAATATCTATGCAATCCAAAAAATATATAAACAGTATGCAGTGCAACATAATTGACAATCCTAAAAAATTCTGATCCTACGTTATATGGAAAAAAGATTCCCGGTCGTATATTCTATAATGGTAATTACTTGAAAGTCCACTGTCTTTGAACACAGTGCTTACTCCACCATCTATCTCTTCTACACTCACTCCTGATGACTGTAACAAGCTTTCCAATTTCTTAAATATCAAAGAGATCACTGAAGAAGACATCCTTCATGCCTTATCTAAGTTAAAAAACTCTACGACTGCTGGACATGACCAAATTCCCAGTTTCTTGCTGAAGGATTGTAAATTTGCGTTTGTGAAACCTTTACGTATGATTTTCAATGAAGCTCTCAAATGCGGTACTTCCCCTTCGTTTTGGAAACATTCTAAAGTCATTCCTGTATTTAATGGTGATGTTGCAAATATATTAAATTATCGTCCTATTTCCTTACTCTGTAATTTCTCTAAAGTTTTCGAAGTTTTTTATATTATACTCTTACCTCTATCCTCATGTTAAGCAACATTTATGTCCTGAACAAATCTTGCATGCTTCTCTCAAGATGTATGTGAATCTCTTGATTGTGGCTACCAAGTTGACGTTATTTATACGGATCTTGCCGAAGCTTTTGATCGCATAGACCATAAACTTTTAATTTCCAAATTAAATCTCTATGGTCTTAGGCATTTATTAAAACTTCTGCTGCAATCGTATCTTTGAATAGGCGGTTTTTCTTCTCGCACTTACACTGCTTTTTCTGGTATTCCTCAAGGTACCAACTTAGGACCTCTTCTTTTTATACTTTTCGTGAAAGACCTTCCCTTGTCCCTCACCAGACATAGCAAGATCTTAATGTACGCCGATGATGCCAAATTATTTCGTGTTGTTAAGAGCCATGAAGATGCCCTTCTTCTTCAAAAGGATTTAACCTCCCTTTCTGACTGGTGCACCTCTAATAGACTCGCTTTAAATGTTGTTGAATGCAAAACCATTGCAAATTTTTGTTTCACTATCAACTAAATGATCAAATACTTGACATATTCCACTATTATTAAGGATCTCGACGTTATTTTTGACGATCGTCTTCTGTTTAATTACCATGTCAATGATATTGCAACTAAATCCATTTCGCTTTTGGACTTTATCGTCAGGAACGCTCGTAATTTCACTAACCACGCTGCCTTAACTGTTCTCTTCAGCGCTTTCATCCTTTCACGGCTCCAATACGCCTCCCTAATCTGGTATCCCATTTATAATTGCCATACAGATGTCCTTGAACCAGTCCAGCGCAGGTTTCTTAAGTTTCTTTGGTTTAAAGAATATGGTGTATATCCTCCTAGAGGTTTTCCTCATGAAACCCTACTTATGGTTTTTAACGCGTGATCAATATCTTTTCTAATCAAGTGACCTATGGAAAAAAAAAATGTCTTTGTTTGGTTCATTATTTCAAATACCATTTGAATTATTTTTATTGCATTCCTATCGTTTTGTATAGGAATGCAATATAAATATGTAATTCAAGTGGCATTTGAAATAATGAACTAATCAAAGACACATGATTTTATTTCTTGATTAGAAAAAATATTGATCACCTGTTATTACTACGGCATTAGAGGAATACCATTAGATTTTTTTAAGTCTTACTTAAGAAACAGACAACAGCAAGTAGACTGGCAAGGAACTCTTTCCCAGAAACTCTCTTTAAAATGTGGAATATCACAAGGATCAATCCTTAATCCTTTACTGTTTATAATATACATTAACGACCTTCCTAACAAAACTCCTGGAGCCGAAACTTACCTTCTCTACCCTGATGATAGTTGCATCTTTCTTGACAACGAGTACAGATAGAAATGAACTTCACCAAGAAGTGAATGAGACCATAACAACGGCAGAAAAATGGTTTGGTGCCAATAAACTTAAAATAAACTCGAACAAATTTGCTAACATTCTCTACAAAGATGTGAGAACAACAAAAAAAAACATTAAATTCTTGGGAGTATGAAAATAATTTCACACGGAACACCCACGTATAGATCATCTCAGCTGTAAATTATCAACCACTTCGTACTGTCTCAGAAAACTCAATACATAATGAATAACGTGGCATTATTTATTTGTATTTCAATAAACATTCGCACAGACATGAAAGTAAATAGTTAACAATATGTAATTGGCGACAATATTTAGCTAGGAAAATCAAATAATCTTTTTCAGGAAAAAATCAAAAAATATCCTTAAGACATTTAGAAGTAAGAATAATTGAATTAGGTCATTTTTCTCTTCTAAAAAAGTTTCGTATACTTTACGTCATTGTTTATTTACTTTTCAAGCGATTCCGTCGAAACGAAATAGAGAAAAAAAAAAAAGAGGAAAAGGAATCACATTTTATTTTCACACACACACTCATCGGGAGCCCATTCTATGTTGTACGTACGAGTCGGCCAGATGTTATATCCGACTGATTAACACCCCCCCGGGATAATTTAGAATTTTTTGAACAATCGACGATCGATAAAGCGGACGTTTATATACGTAGGACGACGAACTATGTCCTACCCCAAACTCCCGGGCCAAACAAACCCTCGACCGCCCATTACTAGAAGACGGCGTTGCTATGGGGGAACTTTATAGCAACCGCCGTTCATTCTATCTTCTGCAATATCAGTTCGAATGCATTTTATCAATTTCGTACGTACGTACGAAATGTATTCAATTCTTACATCACGATCTTCTAATTAATTACATATTTATTAATTTTGAAACACGAAACATTAAACATGTTTTTGTTTATGAAATTCACTTTGAAATTTATTTTCCTTTTATAATATTGAAGTTCGGCCTTCCCTTATTTATAATTAAACTTTATTTACCTATTATTACTCCTTTATTTAAAATTTTTCTCGTCGAAAATTTAATTTTTTTTCTAAACTGAAATAGTAATTTTTTTGTACAGAATTCCGGTTTCTTGCAATTGAAAGTTTCATAGTTTCACAATGAAATCAAAGTTGTTTTAGGCATTTCGATTTGATGAATTTAAAAACTTGTCTTCGAAAGATAAGGTGTATTGGTATAACGAATATACGAATGTGTTAAAACTTTCCGGGGGACAGGTAGATTTCGAAAATTCCATTCCGTTTCGTGCGTTCAATTCGAACTGTGTGGATGACTTTGTACAATTCGAGAAGCGGCGGGGCAACAGAGAGAACAATGGAAGAGATGATGTAAAGTAAGTGGATATGGTGCACAGAACTTCTCTCGGCAGGTAAAATCCTGGCCTTGGATTTATCCCCTCACTGCACAACCGCATGCCTTCACGGCCACTGACATCTACTGCCCTTGTCTGCAGCCCCGACTTTGAACCCCGTCTTCTCTTCGAGACGTCGAGAACCTGTATGCCTTTTCTTCGCTTTATATAATCTTTTAAACTCGCCTTATAAATAAATCTCTATCGAGTCTGGAACCTGCGTTCATTTGACGGCCTTTAGAAATGTGTACGTATACGTACAACGTACATAACTTCATAGATCAAAATATAATCACACAAGTATGCAACCAAATAATTTTACGTTTGTCGAAACTACAATATGCAAGCCGAATTTAAAAACAAAATGTCTGTTTTTTATGAGTTAGTGCAAAACAAACAGGTTTGAGATACATAGTTAATTAGACGATACAGGCTGTTTCAATGAAGGTACACCAAACTCGGTACGTCGGTATATATCGACAAAAGAAATAAAAGTTTCGTGTGTTTTTTTCTTAAAACGAATAGATTTTGAGAAAACCGAAGGGAAAGGAGAATCGTATATTTTTAAAACGTACCGTAGATGAGGCCGAACGGAATCCTTAACCTGCCTTAACCTTCGTCAAAACGCCTCATAAAATGTCGCCTCTGATGATGTGATCAAACACATTTAGTCCGTTCTTGTTATTGAATGATTTTTAGATTTTAATAAAGAGTAACGTTGGAAGCGAAGCAAAATTTGCGTGAATTTGATGGTAACTTTCATTTTTAACAGTTTATTAATGTTTGTGTATGTGTTGTCATACCTACGTGTTCGCGATGGGCTATTTTACGTTTCAAGTATAGGCAGACGTGCATATTTTATACGAAGAATGTCGAGGAAAGGCGCGATTAGCAGCACGTCTCTATGCGGAAAGGTTTCCTGATCATCAACGAAATCCTCATTATCAAACGTCTAATTTGTCAAGTAGTGGCACGCTTTTTAAAGCTGTTCATAATTTGGACTTAAGTACATATAACAATTAGTTTTTATTTTTTAAGGTGTATTGTGCCATAAACAGTTTCGACAAGCACGTGATTCCATTAAAGATGATCCCAAATGTAAACGGAAATAAATAATAAAGAAATGATTGCCAGAGTCGAAGTCATGGTCCTCGACAAAGTCTTACCATTGAAATTAGGAATATCAAAGCTAAGTCTAATTACCATATTAGTTGACTGTTTAAATATGAATAAGATGTCATCGAGTTAGGTAGCATGCCTGAACAAAAGTTGCAAATTTCGGAAAGTCATTTGGAAGCTTTGAAGAAGGATTCTGAATTTTTATTACAAGCTATCACACGTTACGAAACTTGGGACCATCGCTGGAACTAAAGTTAGAATCCAAGCAATGAAGGTTCCCACTTCCCACAGAGAAGCAATGGTATGAAGAAGAGTATGAGAAGAAGTACCGAGGAAGCCCTTTAGTAAATGTGATGTATTAAATTCGTGATTCATTTGGTAGACTTTTTCTTCTTTGCAGTTCTAGCAAAATTTCTCAAATTTGTTTACCAAACAACGAAACTATTTAAAAAAACATTTTCAATTAATCAGGGGAGGTAAATCCTGACCTGAATTTTTATGAAAATGCTTCGGTACAAGTGCGATGACACGGTATTGTCCGCTCTGGCCGCCATCTCGTGCGTGATAGCTCATGGGGCAGCAGTATTCATTGCTATTTGCTATTCAGGACACAATTTACAGGTCAGAAATTACTCGTGCTGCGGCGCGATTAATTGAAAATGCTTCGCTTAAATTTTCTATTATTTTCTAACACTAACAGCATGGCACTCCTGCCTGCATCAGTAAATGAAGTTCTTTTAATTTTGTCCCGGCTAAAAAATAAGTCTTCTGCAGGGTACGACGATATCCCAATATTTCTACTAAGGGAAGTCAGTGGACAGTGACTTAATAGCTGAACCACTAACAGATATCATAAATACTTCCTTCTCCGAAGGGGTCTTTCTGTCATATTTAAAAATCTCTCGAATCTGTTCCGTCCATAAAAGAAAGGATGTTAATTCACTTGAAAATTACTGTCCTATAGCACTAACGTAAGCTTTTTCCAAGGTTTTTGAGTATGTGATGACTTTCTTAAGTAAAAACAATATTCTAGTAGAAAGCCAACACGGAACACGGTTTCCGTCCTAAAAGGTCAACTCTTACTGCAATCACCATCTTTTACAATAAAATCATCAACTGACCATCTTTTACAATAAAATCATCAACTGCTTAGAGAGGGGTGAATGTGCAATCGGGGTGTTCTGCGACCTTAGTCGAGCCTTTCTTTGATTGAGTAAATCACAACGTGCTCATCGATAAGTTAAATAACGTCGGAATAAGAGGTGTAGTTGCGAATTGGTTCCATCCCTGCTTGTCTGATCGGAAACAGTTTCTTGAAATTTAACATTCTGAGACTGGTGAAAAAAAAATGAAGTAATCTAATCGATGTCCCGGTGTCCGTCAGGGCTCAATTCTTGGCCCAAATCTTTTTTTGCTATTCGTTTACGATCTTCCAAACTATCTTTCCGAGGATATATGATACTTCGGTTCTTATTTCAGAAAAACCTCTTGAAAATACAGTTAAAAGGGATCTAGGTGCCTTGCTGCACACATTAGAAAAGGTTCTAAGTACGAGTAGGTATCTAACTGATGTGGAAATGTTTTATATAATTATATGTACATAGAGACTCTCCCTCGCGCGCGCCTTCAACAACAAGGATCATTTTCCTTAATTTTCTAGGAATTACGTTTTTCACTTAGACCCTTTGGGAATACCATGATTCAATTGTCAATAGTACATACGTTGTGTCCAGTTTTACTCTAGAATATCTTATGGAATTATTCTCTGGGGTGCTTCCCCAGCTGCATATCGTATATTCTTAACACAAAAGAGGATAGTAAGGCTAATTGCCGGTGTCTCGTTCTTGGAATCCTGTCGCAACTTATTTAAAGAACTGAATATTGGAGTGATTCGTCGACACCAGCCGGCGTCAGACTGTCTCTCGCGTCACAGCCGTCTAGTCGACGCACCTTAAGCCCCTGTCACATCATTAGTCAGTTTGATCAAACTGGACTGACAAATTACATCAATGACGTCAAGACTTATCAAATTCGTTATTTCGTCAAACTGCGCTGTCACACTAGCACTAGAAATTTGACCAAACTTTGAGGTTAAATTTTTTTTGGAAATCGCCATTTTAAAAAAGTTACGCAAAAATGGACAGAAAAAAAGCAGTGGCAGTGTTAGCCTTATAGGTTAGGTTAGATGTTAGGCTTCCGTTTCGCGTCTCTACCTGTGTGTTTAAATCTACCAATCATAAGGCAAGTTTGATCAAACTGACTGATGGATACAGAGGCGCCCCTAAAATTTAGAAAATTTGCTCACACAGCTTCCATGACGTTATGTGAGGTCACTACTTTAGTTTGTCAGTCCAGTTTGATCAAACTGACTAATGATGTGACAGGGGCTTTAGGCAACAGCCGAAAAAGTGCCGGCGGCAGAATAAACTAGATCAGACAGCCTGTCGCCTTCCAGAAAATACGAGAACAACAGCTTCGGTATATAAAATGCACGCGGCCGGGAGTGGGATACAGAGTTCGGGGAAGAATTCGGCATTAGATAGTTTCGCATTAAAGTTTCGCGTTAGATTTTTCGCTCGGCTGTTAAAATAAATTAGATTTATGGCGGATTTCACAAACGTTACTTAAATTTAATAAAAGAAGTGAATAGCGGCATAGCTGACAAGGAAAAGTAACTGTCGACGTACGTTTCGGTCTTATTAGACCTCATCAGGACAGTATAACCAAAGTGTAAGGTGTTGACACTTGGAGATGGAAAACAACAAATGAAGCAACAGATCAGGAGACCGAATGCACATTTGCTGCAATCACTGAGAAGACCCTCGGGGCCCTTATACTGTCCTGATGAGGTCTAATAAGACCGAAACGTACGTCGACAGTTACTTTTCCTTGCCAGCTATGCCGCTATTCACTTCTTTTAATCATCTTAAATTTAATCATCCGTTAAAAGTAAACGTTGCCATGGTTATATGTGTTGAAGGTATAGGAATGATTATTCTTAATCGATGATTAAAGTTAAGTGACGTTTGTGGAATCCAGCGTTAGAATGATAATTCTTAATCGATGATTAAAGTTAAGTGACGTTTGTGGAATCCAGCATTAGAATGATAATTCTTAATCGATGATTAAAGTTAAGTGAAATCCAGCGTATAGCTTGTAAATTATTTAGTGTTTAATTTAGTGTTAATTAGTTTGCTTTTAAATAAATTACTTTATTAACTATTTCGTGTTTTGTTTTAAAATAAAAATTAATAGAATCATTAAAATCATTACAATACCTTTCACTTGCTATTTTTATATTTCTACTGCACGAATAAAACACACGTAACGTATCAATTTCTCTTCATTGTTGCACATAATATTCAGCAACAAATACTCACTTATCAAGTTACATAATTTTTGATTTGAATTTAAAACCATCCTTCTTTTTAAAGACTATTCTTCTTTTCTCATTTAACTATTTTTTATCTCTGATTTAATGATTCAATTTGTTAAATGTTTGAAAAAATAAATGATTGTTATTGTTATACTGTTAGTTTGCATTAACTAACTACATAGTTAGAAAACGAATTAAATACAATCAACGCATGTGTTTATTTCTTTGAATGAATAGGTACATGTTAATCTGTGCCATCTTTCGCAATTTTGTTTACGTAGTCTGAACGTAATAAAGTAATAAAATAATAATAATAAATAATACTTTTAGAATGTGATCTCCATTGAATACGTAATTTTTCACTTATTATCAGTGTTAGGTATGATTCATGATTAATGTTCTAATTTAATTCCTTAGGTCAACTAATTAAATATTAAATAATTAAATATTAATTCATCATTCTGTTTTTATTGCTTACGTATCAC